>CM037787.1:53296812-53346812 GCA_021229015.1 Solen grandis | reverse complement strand
ACCCAAAGGCCGAAGGTCTGAAGTTGGAATAAACCAGCCCGGTCCTGGCTTAGAGGAGGATGAAGATTCGAAATCCTCCAGAGCCGAACGGACGACCGGAGAGAAAGGGAGCAACTCCGGTTCGACTGATTTGGATTCCTTAGGCTTACCGACAAGGTCAAGGTAACCTTCGCACCTCTTCCGGGAGGGAGGAGGGGCCGGTTTGCATACTGATGCAGGTAAGGTAGCAAAGACCTCCTGAACAGCCCTGTCCATGGAAAACCGACTGTCGTCTGACTCCTCGTCCTCGTCAGAGAGAGGATTGTCAGTACGAGTTTCGGAATGAGCGCTGGATTGGCGCGAGGTGGACGAAAGAGGCACGTCCTCAGCAAATAAGGAGTCCTCCTCCGGAGCATGAAGGGAGATTTCATCCTCCAAGTGTCCGCTCAAAGCAGTCCCACTAGTAGGGGGATTGCGAGTAGAGGGAGGAGACCCAGCCTCAGGGCGAGATGGGGGAGCATCCTGAGGGGGAAAGCCCATAAAGGGAAATGGAGGGAAAAAGGGCCACATAGGGGGCTGTGCAGAAGAAGCGCCCTGTGGACCCGAGGAGGGAGGAGACTGAAGGAACAGTCTGTGATCTAGGGTCTCTGGTGGAAGAGAAACCCGATCCCTCCTAGAAGATGAAGGCTCACCCGGTATGACGGGGGGGGGAGGCAGAACTGAAATGCCTGGCGTATTCCCCCATCATGTGGGACCACCACGTGGAAGGGTCAAAGGTCTGAGGTTGCGCTGAAACATCCGCACCTTGAACCTTCGAAGACGTGGTGGAGCGTAAAGGGGACCGGTCCCGAGTAGCAGAGCTAGGGGACCGGTGACCGGAAAAACCCGGGGGGTTGGGTTTTTGGGCCCTTAAGGCCTGGCCGTTGATGGTGACGATCTCTTGCCGATGACCGGTGATGACCGGTCTTGGGTCTCTGAGACCGATCGCGAACAGTAGATGTTCGACAATGACCGGTGACCGGTGATTGATGACCGGTGCCCGGTGATTGATGACCGGTGACCGGTGCCTGGTGACCGGTGACCGGTGAGTAGTGGTCGGTGACCGGTGCCTGGTGACCGGTGGTCGGAGGTGCGGGGCAGCCTGACCGGTGACCGGTCGTGAGCTTGGTTATGACTGCGATCACGCAATTGACCGGTCATGCCCGGTGACCGGTCGGAGTAGTCTCCTTGACTGCTCCCCTGGGGCTGACACAAGGAGAGCCGGGCAGGGAGCCAGGAGATGAAGGCGGCCTCTCCGGAGAGGGGCGGGAAGCCTTCTTCCTGGGAGGGGGAGAGGGACTCCGACCCCCAGCAGCACTGAACCCAGAGAAGGAGGAGGAAGATGAGGCCTTCCTTTTCCGGGATGAGTAAGACCGACGTGAAGAGGCTTTCTTCCAGATCTCGTCCGTCCACGAAGCACAAACGGTGCAGGTGTCGACCCTAGAGCACCCTGAACATGAAAGGCAGGACTGATGGGAATCCCAGGACGCCTTGACATGTCCGCAGGAGCCCCGAGACTGCGACATAGTAAAAAGCAATACAAAAGAACAATGTATGCAAAATAAAAAACGGGAAGACCGAAGAAAACCCGTACAAAGAAATCTCGAAACGAGACAACAGTATATACAAAATCAAAATAATAAAACCAGTGTCACGGGAGCCGAAGCACGGAAACCCGTGACACAAGGCAAAAGGTCCCGATACGGGACGGAGATTGGGAATTCTACACGTATATAGAATAAAACCAATAAGAACAATATAAACAACACAGCCGAGGCTATGAAAAGATAAGAAAAGGAGAGCTGTAGCGCACAGAAGCTATCAAGAAAGGGACACGCAAGGTTACCCACTGAAACTCGATGGCTTCCAAAACACAATTGGAGAACGGGGGTTACACTTCCGGTAACTAGGGGGTTTAGGGAATGGTTTATTTTGCGGACTCTGTTTTGGAAGCTGTGCACAAATAGACACATACCTGAAGTAATAACAGGTAACGTATTTATGCTATTAAAATAAATTGGTTTGAGAAAATAAATGATACAGAAATAAACCGCTTCAAATATGACCAAACATTAATATTCTTGAAATAAGAACAAGGGTCATGAGGACTGACAAAACAAGAGCTGTCCGAAAGACAGCATGCTCGACTATTCGGGTATTTGATAGTGACGCAATACCATTGTATTAAAGTGGTATTAAAATAATTTATGTGACTCAATTTAGCAGCATGTTCTCTTTAATTCTCAGTAAAACTCAGGTCATAATTCGAAAAAAAAAATCATGGAAAAGTTCATCTTTGATATGTTGGTTGTCTCATATTTTGGATGAATTAATATGTGAAGTATAAATCCAGTACAGTACGTGGTTACATTCAAGTCAATTTATATTGTGGTCACTGATATGTAACTGTTTAGTTCCAAGAGCTGTCCCATTAACAGTATACTCGACTATTAACATTCAATTTTGACATTTAAAAAAATACTCAACTTTTACAGGATCATCAGGATGACTTGTGTGAAGTTTAAATCCAATGCACCAAGGGGTTACTGAGTAATGACATTAATTTAGTTACAAAAAACTTTAACCAAAAATGTTAACGCAAATTTCTAAGTCGAAAAAGGCCCATGATTTAAGTAAAATTCTAGCAAGAGTTGTTCATCTTGATTCTGCAGGTCCATTTCGTGTTTAGGAAGACTTGTGTGAAGCTTAAATCCAATACACCAAGGGGTTACTGAGTAATAATATTAACTTAGTTGCAGAAAAACTTTAACCAAAAATGTTAACACAAATTTCTAAGTCGAAAAAGGCCCAAAATTTGAGTAAAATTCTAGCAAGTGTTGTCCATCTTGGTTCTGCAGATTGGTTTCATGCTTAAGAAGACTTGTGTAAAGTTTAAATCCAATACACCAAGTGGTTACAGAGTTATGATATAAACTTAGTTGCAGAAAAACTTTAACCAAAAATGTTAACGCAAATTTCTAAGTTGAAAAAGGCCCATAATTTGAGTAAAATTCAATCAAGAGTTGTCCCTCTTGGTTCTCTAGGTTTGTTTTGTGCCTAGAAAGACTTGTGTGAAGATTGATTGCAATACACCTACTGGTTTCTTAGATATGACTGCCAACGCCGACGCTGACGCCGATGCCGACGCCGGGGCGAGTAGAATAGCTCTCATATTCTCCGAATAGTCGAGCTAAAAACAGATTTTTCATTCATAATAAATATGAAATTGATTATGAAGACAAGCAGGAATATTGGATGGGAAGCAAAAAGCCTGCTGATATGATGATAATTATGCCTGCAGAAGGAAAACAGAAATATACACACAGACAATGGCAAGATGCAGGCATAGAACTACTGATATAGAGCTTAAACCTGATACCAACACATTTTGACACATCTGAAAAACATGATTTTGAAAACATTATGAAAAATGAAGCAATTTGCTCTTAAGGAGCAAATGCTCCATTTTCCATTTTTCAATAGTATTCAAAATTAAAATTTTAAATTTTGAAAAAAATCACAAGTTTGAATTAAAAATAGAAAATGATATTGTGATGAGGTAATGGGTTAAGCCAAATATATATAAAGTTAGGTATTGCTATGTCATCTCTGATTCAAGTTATCATCTGGAAACGAAAGTTTTCCCTGTATTTTTTTTATTTTCAGACACAGTGACCTTGACCTTGACCCAGCTGACTTCAAATGCAATAAAGTATAAAGTTTGGTCTGACAAAAACTTAACTAGCTATATATAAAGTTTGATATTGATAAGTTTTCTCTGACTCCAGTTATAAAGTTTTCCCTTGATTTTCTTATTTTAGACACAGTGACCTTGACCCAGCTGACTTCAAATGCAATATCAAGCAAAGCTCTTAATATAAGCTAGCTGTACATAAAGTTTGGTATTGATAATTATGTCATCTCTGACTCAAGTTATCATCCAGAAACTTATTTTCAATTTTTAGTCACAGTGACCTTGACCTTGGCCCAGCTAACTTGAAAAACAACTAGAACTATCACTGAAGGTGATTCATACCCCAACCCCCATCTTTGACACAGGATGTATTCACATGACACATAAAACGAATGTTCACACATAGGATTTGGGCTTATAAGCATACCAAAAAAAAATATTATCACTAAAGGTGATCAATACCCACACCGGAAGTCTGTCATGTGTAGGAATACAGTTTCAAAAGTTTGCGTGAGTAAACATGTATGTAAGGTTTAAAGTCAGTGTGAGCAATGGTTCAAAAGTTTTGGACAATGCTAAAAAGTTTTGACAGACAGACAGATAGACAGAGAGACACACATACAGACACACAGAAGAAAACAATTTGCCCCCAAGATCTGTAGCTGAGGAGAATAAAAATGCAGTCTAATTATGGTTCACACCCATATTTATTGTTTGCAAAAACCTGTCTTTAAGAATTTACATTGTGGTTTTCTTATGCACTGCACTTCCTCTCATCAAGATCAATCTACATATGAAGTTTCATCAATCTAGCTACTTTAGTATTGGAGTTATGCTCCGGACAAAATCAAAAGATTAAAAATGACAAAGGGCAATAACTCCTTTCAAAATACATGCAGAGTTATGGTTCTTGTGCACTGCACTTCCTCTCATCAAGATCAATCTACATATGAAGTTTCATCAACCTAGCTACTTTAGTATTGGAGTTATGCTGCGGACAAAATCAAATGATTAAAAATGACAAAGGGCAATAACTCCTTTCAAAATACATGCAGAGTTATGGTTCTTAGGCACTGCACTTCCTCTCATTAAGGTCTATACACATATAAGGTCTATCTACGTATGAAGTTTGATCAACATAAGTACAGTAGTTTTGGAGAAATGCTCCGGACAAAATCAAAAGACAAAAATTAACAAAGGGGAATAACTCCTTTAAACAAGAGGCCCATAATGGCCCTAAATCACTCACCTGAGATAAATAGGTTGACCCAAGGAACATCTGTACCAATTTATTTTAAAATCTGGCCAGTAGTTTTGAAGAAGATGCTTTTTAAAGTTTTCATATTTTTTTTCTTTTTGTTGCCATGGCAACCAGAGTTCTATATGAATCAAGTTTATTTTAGGAACTTTTGTGAAAGTTGACCCAAGGATCATTCCTGCCAAATTTAATCAAATTCTGTCCAGTGGTTTCAGAGGAAATGTTGATTAAAGTTTTCCCTATATACATATAAGGCAAATAAGTCCCGCCCCTAGCGGCCATGTTTTTTACGGATCGGAAAAAATTTAGCAACTTTGGTAGAGGTTGACCCAAGGAACATCTGTACCAATTAATTTTAAAATCTGGCCAGTAGTTTTGATAAAGATGATTTTTAAAGTTTTCATATTTTTTTTTTCCTTTTTGTTGCCATGGCCACCAGAGTTCTACATGGATCAAGTTTATTTTAGCAACTTTTGTGAAGGTTGGCCCAAGGATCATCCCTGCCAAGTTTAATCTAAATCTGTCCAGTGGTTTCAGAGGAGATGTTGTTTAAAGGTTTCTCTATATACATATAAGGCAAAAAAGCCCCGCCCCTGGCGACCATGTTTTTTTACGGATCGGAATAATTTTAGCAACTTTGGTAGAGGTTGACCCAAGGAACATCTGTACCAATTTATTTTAAAATCTGGCCAGTAGTTTTGAAGAAGATGATTTTTAAAGTTTTCATTTTTTTTTCTTTTTGTTGCCATGGCAACCAGAGTTCTACATGGATCAAGTTTATATTAGCAACTTTTGTGAAGGTTGACCGAAGGATCATCCCTGCCAAGTTTAATCAAATTCTGTCCAGTGGTTTCAGAGGAGATGTTGTTTAAAGTTTTCCCTATATACATATAAGGCAAATAAGCCCCGCCCCTGGCGGCCATGTTTTTTTACGGATCAGAATAATTTTAGCAACTTTGGTAGAGGTTGACCCAAGGAACATCTGTACCAATTTATTTTAAAATCTGGCCAGTAGTTTTGAAGAAGATGATTTTTAAAGTTTTCATATTTTTTTTCTTTTTGTTGCCATGGCCACCAGAGTTCTACATGGATCAAGTTTATTTTAGCAACTTTTGTGAAGGTTGGCCCAAGGATCATCCCTGCCAAGTTTAATCTAAATCTGTCCAGTGGTTTCAGAGGAGATGTTGTTTAAAGGTTTCTCTATATACATATAAGGCAAAAAAGCCCCGCCCCTGGCGACCATGTTTTTTTACGGATCGGAATAATTTTAGCAACTTTGGTAGAGGTTGACCCAAGGAACATCTGTACCAATTTATTTTAAAATCTGGCCAGTAGTTTTGAAGAAGATGATTTTTAAAGTTTTCATTTTTTTCTTCTTTTTGTTGCCATGGCAACCAGAGTTCTACATGGATCAAGTTTATATTAGCAACTTTTGTGAAGGTTGACCGAAGGATCATCCCTGCCAAGTTTAATCAAATTCTGTCCAGTGGTTTCAGAGGAGATGTTGTTTAAAGTTTTCCCTATATACATATAAGGCAAATAAGCCCCGCCCCTGGCGGCCATGTTTTTTTACGGATCAGAATAATTTTAGCAACTTTGGTAGAGGTTGACCCAAGGAACATCTGTACCAATTTATTTTAAAATCTGGCCAGTAGTTTTGAAGAAGATGATTTTTAAAGTTTTCATATTTTTTTCCTTTTTGTTGCCATGGCAACTAGAGTTCTACATGGATCAAGTTTATTTTAGCAACTTTTGTGAAGGTTGACCCAAGGATCATCCCTGCCAAGTTTAATCAAATTCTGTCCAGTGGTTTCAGAGGAGATGTTGTTTAAAGGTTTCTCTATATACATATAAGGCAAATAAGCCCCGCCCCTGGCGGCCATGTTTTTTTACGGATCGGAATAATTTTAGCAACTTTGGTAGAGGTTGACCCAAGGAACATCTGTACCAATTTATTTTGAAATCTGGCCAGTAGTTTTGAAGGAGATGATTTTTAAAGTTTTCAAATTATTTTTCTTTTTGTTGCCATGGAAACCAGAGTTCTTCATGGATCAACTTTATTTTAGCAACTTTTGTAGAGCCTCACCCATGGAACATTCCTGCCAAGTTTCATTAAATTCTGTCCAGCGGTTTCAGAGGAGATGTCGTTTAAAGCAAATTGTTGACGACGGACGACGCACGACGACGGACGCCGGACGAAGGGCGATCACAAAAGCTCACCTTGAGCACTTTGTGCTCAGGTGAGCTAAAAACATGTAGAGTTATGGTTCTTATGTACTGCACTTCCTCTCATCAAGATCAATCTACATATGAAGTTTAATCAACCTAGCTACTTTAGTATTGGAGTTATGCTCCGGACAAAATCAAAAGATTAAAAATGACAAAGGGCAATAACTCCTTTCAAAATACATGCAGAGTTATGGTTCTTGTGCACTGCACTTCCTCTCATCAAGATCAATCTACATATGAAGTTTAATCAACCTAGCTACTTTAGTATTGGAGTTATGCTCCGGACAAAATCAAAAGATTAAAAATGACAAAGGGCAATAACTCCTTTCAAAATACATGCAGAGTTATGGTTCTTATGCACTGCACTTCCTCTCATCAAGGTCTATCTACCTATGAAGTTTCATCAACATAGGTACAGTAGTTTTGGAGAAATGCTCCGGACAAATATTTGTAAACCAACCGCCGGACCGCCGGACCGACCGACCGACAGGGTGACTCTTATATACCCCCCCAAATTTCATTTGTGGGGGTATAATAACAAACAAGCTCTTCATATAAACTAACTACATATAAAGTTTGGACTCCAGTTACAAAGTTTTTACTGTATTTTCTAATTTTAGACACAGTGACCTTGACCTAGGCCAGCTGACTTGAAATACAATAATAAGCATATTAGGTTTGGTATTAATATTTTTTCTGTGACTCAAGTTACAAAGTTTTCCCTTTATTTTCTATTTTTAGTCACAGTGACATTGACCTTGAACTGACTGACTTAAAATACAATACCAAGCAAGCTCTTCATATTAGCTACCTGTACAAAAAGTTTGAAATTGATATGTCATGTATGAATCAAGTTATCATCCAGAAACGATGAAGCCTGCCCGTACAATGACATTCACCAATCTAATAACCAGAATTTTTCTTAAAAAATCTGGTTTAAAAAAAGCTTGCACTTAGAGTGAGTAAACACCATTGAAAATGGCATTGCATGTGATCGAAGTTTTCATGCAAAATAAAATTACAAACAAGAGGCCCATGATGGCCCTAAATCGCTCACCTGAGATAAATAGGTTGACCCAAGGCCAGTAGTTTTGAAGAAGATGATTTTTAAAGTTTTCATATTTTTTCTTCTTTTTGTAGCCATGGCAACCAGAGTTCTATATGGATCAAGTTTATTTTAGGAACTTTTGTGAAGGTTGACCCAAGGATCATTCCTGTCAAGTTTAATCAATTCAGTCCAGTGGTTTCAGAGGAAATGTTGATTAAAGTTTTCCCTATATACATATAAGGCAAATAAGCCCCGCCCCTGGCGGCCATGTTTTTTACGGATCGGAATTTCTTTTAGCAACTTTGGTAGAGGTTGACCCAAGGAACATCTGTACCAATTTATTTTAAAATCTGGCCAGTAGTTTTGAAGGAGATGATTTTTAAAGTTTTCATTTTTTTTCTTTTTGTTGCCATGGCAACCAGAGTTCTACATGGATCAACTTTATTTTAGCAACTTTTGTGAAGGTTGACCCAAGGATCATCCCTGCCAAGTTTAATCAAATTCTGTCCAGTGGTTTCAGAGGAGATGTTGTTTAAAGGTTTCTCTATATACATATAAGGCAAATAAGCCCCGCCCTTGGTGGCCATGTTTTTTTACGGATCGGAATAATTTTAGCAACTTTGGTAGAGGTTGACCCAAGGAACATCTGTACCAAATTATTTTGAAATCTGGCCAGTAGTTTTGAAGGAGATGATTTTTTAAAGTTTTCATTTTTTTTTCTTTTTGTTGCCATGGCAACCAGAGTTCTACATGGATCAACTTTATTTTAGCAACTTTTGTGAAGGTTGACCCAAGGATCATCCCTGCCAAGTTTAATCAAATTCTGTCCAGTGGTTTCAGAGGAGATGTTGTTTAAAGGTTTCTCTATATACATATAAGGCAAATAAGCCCCGCCCCTGGCGGCCATGTTTTTTAACAGATTGGAATAATTTTAGCAACTTTGGTAGAGGTTGACCCAAGGAACATCTGTACCAAATTATTTTGAAATCTGGCCAGTAGTTTTGAAGGAGATGATTTTTAAAGTTTTCAAATTTTTTTTTTGTTGTTGCCATGGCAACCAGAGTTCTTCATGGATCAACTTTATTTTAGCAACTTTTGTGAAGGTTGACCCAAGGATCATCCCTGCCAAGTTTAATCAAATTCTGTCCAGTGGTTTCAGAGGAGATGTTGTTTAAAGGTTTCTCTATATACATATAAGGCAAATAAGCCCCGCCCCTGGCGGCCATGTTTTTTAACAGATTGGAATAATTTTAGCAACTTTGGTAGAGGTTGACCCAAGGAACATCTGTACCAAATTATTTTGAAATCTGGCCAGTAGTTTTGAAGGAGATGATTTTTAAAGTTTTCAAATTTTTTTTTTGTTGTTGCCATGGCAACCAGAGTTCTTCATGGATCAACTTTATTTTAGCAACTTTTGTGAAGGTTGACCCAAGGATCATCCCTGCCAAGTTTAATCAAATTCTGTCCAGTGGTTTCAGAGGAGATGTTGTTTAAAGGTTTCTCTATATACATATAAGGCAAATAAGCCCCGCCCCTGGCGGCCATGTTTTTTTACGGATTGGAATAATTTTAGCAACTTTGGTAGAGGTTGACCCAAGGAACATCTGTACCAAATTATTTTGAAATCTGGCCAGTAGTTTTGAAGGAGATGATTTTTAAAGTTTTCAAATTATTTTTCTTTTTGTTGCCATGGCAACCAGAGTTCTTCATGGATCAACTTTATTTTAGCAACTTTTGTAGAGCCTCACCCAAGGAACATTCCTGCCAAGTTTCATTTAATTCTGTCAAGCGGTTTCAGAGGAGATGTCGTTTAAAGCAAATTGTTGACGACGGACGACGCACGACGGACGACGCACGACGCACGACGACGGACGCCGGACGAAGGGCGATCACAAAAGCTCACCTTGAGCACTTTGTGCTCAGGTGAGCTAAAAAAAAAATGTTACCAAGCCAGATGGCCCATTTACAATGTTAATACAAGTAGTTTTCTTTTAACTTATAGATCTCAATAGATTTGATATATCTTATTGTTTATATTTATCATTGTGTATTTTGCATTTTTTTTTATTGCCTTCCATGTTATTCATTCAGTATTTATTATCATATCAGGAACATACAAGAAATGTCAACTAAGAATTAAAACTGACAAATCAATCTAATCAACTGTGGATTTGTTTTAGGCTATTGACATATTGTACTTGATATTGAAATATCAAATTGATATTTTGTTTTTCTGATGTTTATTCACACTTTAACAATCTTAATCTACGAAACAGATAGCATACTTTTTATGACATTTAGTGCTGTTACCTTAGGATCTAAATCAGTTTCTTGAAATTTTCTCGTAAAATTGTCATCTAAAGAGAGTTTATTTGGCCATCAAGCTATGTCAGTTGTTCCAGCAAGCTTAGATTAATGAGCAAGCTCTACAAAAATATCTTAAGATACATGCATGAAAGAATCAAAAGAACTATGCTGACTGGCTAGAGATAAAAGACTGGACTGTACTGTACACAGGAGGTGTAAGAGCTAGCTGTACACTGAAGCTGACTGTCTAAAAGAAACCATTGGATTTCTTGTACACTGATTAATAGGTTGTTATTTGCATTATTGGTTTATCAGTTGTTAATTAACTTGTTGTAAATATTCAGTTACTTGCCTCGCGAATAATGAATATGTATTTTATTCGAATATTGGCAATATTCAGTGTACTGAATACATGAGTCTATGGTTACACTTCTAGCAGACTCGGAATTTCATAAGTTCTTTCAAGCACTTAGGATTGCCCTTTATATAGGGCATTTATCAATGAAACATCCAATGCTCATTGATACAGCATTGAGGGCAGCCATCTTGAAAAATGTGTATGTTTGTGTAAACGTTTAAAGTTTATATAATCTAAACACAGATATCATACAAAACAGTTTTGATTGAAAGAAGAGACACATACAAATTTTATTTCTCTAAAAGTACTCCATTTGAGTATAAATTATGCATAAAATGAGAAAGTGATCAAATTTTGGGGTATTTTTTATACATTGACCCTGAATTGACCTTGACCTTGAATTTGCCATTGTTGTGTACGAATTTGATGAAGAAGTAATAATCATGCAAATACGTTGAACTTCCTCTGTAAATAAATCTGTAACAAACAGATAAAATATTTTCACTGAACATGTGATGGCGTCCAAGATGGCTGCCATCCTGGATTTCCAAGACCACACCAGGCGTTGGCAATTTATGCCGGTAGTTACATATAGTAACACTGGCAAACATTTTGGTATATAACATTGCTTGTCCTACTGTTATGGCCACCTACTCCTTAAATAAGCTACTTTTTGGCTGATTGTCACCTCGCTATTATTATTTTAGCAACATTTGTAGAGAGTTACCCAGGAACACCTGTGCCAAAAAGTTCTGAAATTTGGCCTGCAGTTTTTGAGAACGGGTCTCTATGGTTTTCACTAAATACATATAAGGCAATTTAGCCCTGCCCCTGGCAGCCATGTTTTCTTACTGATCGGAATAATTTGAGTAATCTTGGTAGAGGGTTACCCAAGGATACTCTGTACAAAAACATTTGAAATCTGGCCAGTAGTTTTAAAGGAGATGATTTTTAAAGTTTTCATATTTTTTTCTTTTCGTTGCCATTGCAACAAGAGTTCTACATGGATCAAGTTTATTTTAGCAACTTTTGTGAAGGTTTTACCCAAGGATCATCCCTGCAAAGTTCAAACATATTCTGTCCAGCGGTTTCAAAGATGTTGTTTAAAGTTTTCACTACAGTGGTCACGCGATTCCTCGAGGTTGGACGGATCTGTTAAAAAACTCGAAGAATCGCCGTATTCAAGGAATCATTTATGTGTCAAATTTCAATACATTTACATTTGTTGACACCTTAACATCGTCTTTTCATTAATTATTTTGTTATGTTTAGCCTTTAATAATGCTTTATAAACATACAATATGTTTAAAAATACAAAAATAACACAATAATAACATTCATTGTGAGAATTAAGTCAGAAATCAGTTCTTTTTTACCGATAGTTTGATTGAAACCCTTTGTTTTAGTTTATGTATATGGAGGCGTTGCGTATTTTTTTACATTCTTGTAATAAACACTTAAAATTATACCGTGGTTCTTCAAATTAATGAATACAGAGAAAAGTAACAACACAAACAAAATCGGCACCTTTAATGACAAATGATTAATCATGCAGACCCGCCACAGTTTGTTACATGATCAGTAGGTATGAAAATACTTTCTACATGGCCATGTTGATATAACGACTCACCAATGTACTCTCATGAAAACCATCGCAACCAAGGTGTTAATTACAGGGACAGGTAGTATGGTTGTCAAGGATATCGACTTCAAGGAATCCGATAGAAATCATATAGGAAATACTATCTAGGGACCAAGGACGGAGCTCAAGGAATCCAAAATTGCATGTTTGAAGAATCGCCCATTAATTTATATAGAATAAGAAGAGCTAAATCAAGGGACCGGGCTTGTAGCTTGAGTCATCGCAGGTATTCAATGAATCGCCACATTGAGGAATCACGTGACCACTGTATATACATATAAGGCAAATTAGCCCTGTGACCCCTGGCAGCCATGTTTTTTTTAAAGGATTTGAATTATTTTAGCAATCTTGGTATTTGTACTAAAACTCTTTGAAATCTGGCCAGTAGTTTTGAAGGAGATGATTTATGATAATAGTTTTCATATTTTTTTCTTTCCATTGCCATGGCATGGCAACCAGAGTTCTACATGGATCAAGTTTATTTTAGCAACTATTGTGAAGGTTCATCAAAGGATCATCCCTGCCAAGTTTAATCAAATTCTGTCCAGCGGTTTCAGAGGAGATGTTGTTTAAAGCAAATTGTTGACGACAGACAGAGGGTGATCTCTCCTTCAGATGAGCTAAAACAAAGGGCCATAACTCATTTAAAATCAAACCAGTCATGACCTGCCATGCAACTAGACTTGGCACTTTTTAATAATGTTTAACTTGCCTTAAGCAAGCCCTGGTATCAACGGTCTCGCTGCTTTTAGCGGTCAGTTGGAGATTCCCCAAATGAAGAACACTAACATTGGAATAAGCGGTCACATGCTTTAAGCATCAAACAGCCAAAAATGCCATTCCCAAGGGCAAGGTTACCTTACATTAGATGGTCAGTGGGTCAGTTTGGCAGGTGCAAGATGTTAAGACGTGCAAAGGATATGCACAACTAGGCTTGGTACTTATTAATGCTGTGAAATTAAATCAAAATCCAACAACAGGTAGCTGAGAAATAGGGCAGACAAATTATATTAAAGAAATATAATAAAAGGCCATAACTCATTTAAAATCAAACCATTCATAACGTGCCAACAATATGCACACCTAGGCTTTGTAATTACCAATCTTGTAAAGTTTCATCAAAACCAGACCAAAGGTAGCCAAAAATATGGTGGAGAAATCTCCTCTACAGAAGGACTATACGACGAATGTGACTCCAATACAACCCCCATATACCTTATATCTGGGGGTATATCTTGATACCGAGTAATTCTACAAAGTTTCATCAAATTCAATCCAGGGGTTTTGCAGATGATGTCTGGACAAGATTTTGACAAAAATAAATAGGGCCATGACTGTGATAATTCATTCAACCTAAAGTGCTGATGATATGCACAACTAAACTTGATACTGATCAATCCTGACTCCAGACTCCTGCCTCAACATTGTTGTATAGTATCAATATCATCAGTCTATCATAAGTAGGAAGAGAGAACATTTCTTTCTCAAACAGCAATAATTATAATTATTATTATTATTATTATTATTATTATATACCACATTTATATAGCACTTTTTTTATAAATTCATACGTTCAAAAGTGCTTTACAAAAGTAACAATAGAGTCATACAAACAATTAGACATACAGTCAAACATGAGACATAATACAATGCACACAAATGAAATAAAACCTAAGACATAATGCAATACACACAAGCAACTTAAAACCTAAGACAATGCAATTTACACAAACGACATAAAACCTAAGACATAATTTAAGACTAACTTTAGACATCATGCAATACATAATATTATAGAGTAAAAGATACAGTAACAAGAGGGCCAAGATGGCCCTAGATCGCTCACCTGAGAAAAGTATCATTCATTGCCTATACAAAACAGATTGCTTTAGAATTAAGATGATGAGGTGAAACAATGTTCAGGAATTTTCTGACCCCATCCACAAAAGATATCATCATGACAAACATTCTGCCAAAGTTTGAGGATGATTGGACCAAAAATGTTGCCCTCAGAGTATAAACAAGATTTTTCTAAGATTTGACCAACTGACCTACATTTCTATCCAGCCCCACCCGTTTTCAAACTGGTTCGAGATATCATCATGACAAACAATCTGACCAAGTTTGAGGATTTGACCTATTGACCTACTTTTCGGTCCGGCCCTGCCCATTTTCGAAAGGGTTCAAGATTTCATCAAGACAAACATTCTGACCAAGTTTGAGGAAGATTGGATTAAAATTGTAGCCTCTAGTGTGTAAACAAGATTTTTCTAAGATTTGACCTATGACCTACTTTTGTCCCCTGCCCATTTTCGAAAGGGTTCAAGATTCATCAAGACAAACATTCTGACCAAGTTTGAGGAAGATTGGATAAAATTGTGCCTCTAGTGTGTAAACAAGTTTTAGGACGAGGGGAACCCAAAAGGTAACAGCTTCTCAGTTTGCTAAAAAGGTAGGCTAAAGTAAGCATAATAAATGATGTGATCATAAATGCAGATTTAGTTTGGCCTCATATAATAACAGCTTTACCAGTTCCTATACATATGTATAAATAAATGCGTTTTCAGAGCGATTTTAAAAGACTGAAATGTGTAAGAGTCTCTGATCCCAGCAGGTAGCACATTCCATAACTTAGAGGCCAAGACCATGAAGCTTCAATCTCCATATGTCACAGTGCGGCTTCTTGGCACATTAAGAGTTAATGAGTTGGATTCGGATCTAAGTGCTCGCTGTGGCTTATACACATCCAACATATTTGTGACGTATGCTGGGGACTGTCCATGTAGAGCTTTGTAGGTGTGAGTCAGTATTTTAGACAGTATCCTGTATGCTACAGGCAACCAATGCAGACTTATCAGTACTGGGGTGATGTGACTAGAACATGGGGGCCTGGTAATAATACAGGCCGGTGTGTTCTGGACTGTCTGTGATTTGGATAGCAATGTCTTTGGTAGCCCATTCAACAGTGCGTTACAATAGTTGAGTCGAGGTGTCACAAGAGAGTTAACTAAAGACCTAGTTGCATCAACAGTAAGGAATTATCTAATACGTCCTAATACGTCTCAAATGAGCATAACACGATTTGCAGACAGAGTTCACGTGATGCTCCACGCTCATAACTCTTCTGTGAAACAATAGGTCCATGAAGACCCTGGAATCACTAACCTGAGAACCAGGTCTCATTAGTGGGAGGAGAGAAAATGGCAAATATCATAATTATGATATCATGGAAAATGGGCTCTGCTCCCTGCTAGCCATATTTTTAGATGGATCCAAATAACTTTAACAGTCTTGATAGAGAAAGACCCAAGGAACATCTGTGCTAAAACACTGAAATGTAGCCAGTATTTTTGGGCCAGAAGATTTTTCAAATTTGTACTATATACGGTTCGTATTTAGAACTAGAAATGTGTCCATAGGACACGGATGCCCCGCCATTATGTTTATTAGATGATATTTTTGTCAGTGAATATGAAAAACTGGAAATATAAAAGATGATTTTAAGATCAATTGAGCACTGTGACCTTTACCTCAACCAAGTGATGTGACCTTGACCTTCAAGCTAGCAACCTTTGCTTGTTTTGTGACACAGTGTTTTGTCATAAGGATCCTTCCTTGTGCCACGTTATTTCAAAACATGACTTTACACAACAAGGATACCGCCCAGACAGGACTGCTTACAAAAATTCTAAACTTAACTAACTGCTGTGACATTGACCTTGAAGCTAGCAACTTTGTTCTTGTTTGTGTTACATCATATCCTTGGGTCATTTGCGCCAAGTTATTTCAAAACACAATCATTCACAACAAAGTTACAGCCCAGACTTGATTCAAAGGTAAACCAGGCGCTGTGGCCTTGACCTTCAAGCTAGCAACTTGCATAGTTCTTGTTTACAACACATTGTTTTGTCATAAGGATCCTTCCTTGTGCCAAGTTATTTCAAAACATGACTTTACACAACAAAGACACAGCCCAGACAGGAATGCTTACAAAAATTTAAACTTAACTAACAGCTGTGACACTGACCTTGAAGCTAGCAATTTTGTTCTTGTTTGTGTTACATCAGGTGCTAATAAAGTTTGAAGCTAACTGCTTAAAAAATGAAGATGCTAGGGTGTGAACAAAGTGAAATCTTGCATATTTTTTATTACAAGAGAGCCAAGATGACCCTGAAACGCTCACCTGAGAAAAATGCCTTCATTGCCAATTATTGTATTATGAGTCATACTAAATACATAATCATACATAAGTACAGTAAGAGCATCTAAATCCAATCCCAAAACTGTACCTGCCATCCAAATTTTGATGGCCATAGCTCCAATACTGTATAGAGGGTTATTTCTGTGGGTGTAATATTCTGTGTTTTTGCCATAACAAGAGGGCCATAATGGCCCTGGATCACTCACCTGGTATCATTAGGCTATGTAAAATCAAGTGACCCCTGGGGCAGAGTCAATTTTGACCCCAGGGTCATGATTTGAACAAAGTTGGTAAGAATTGACTAGACAATGCTACACACTACCACACTCTACTTGGTAGAGGTCTATTAGCCCATGTTACATACCAAATATATAAACTCCAGACCTTGAAGATTTTTCTAGTTTTTTTTTCCATTATAAGTCTATGTAAAATCAAGTGATCCCTGGAGCGGGGCCAATTTTGACGCCAGCGTCATGATTTGAACAAACTTGGTAAGAATCGACTAGACAATGCTGCACACCAAATATCTAAACCCCAGGCCTTGTGGTTTCTGAGAAGAAGATTTTTCAAGTTTTTCCTATATTAGCCTTTGTTAAATCAAGTGACCCCTGGGGCGGGGCCAATTTTGACCCAAGGGTCATGATTTGAACAAACTTGGTAGAGATCAACTAGACAATGCTACACACCAAATATCTTAACTCTATGCCTTGTGGTTTCTGAGAAGAAGATTTTTCAAGTTTTTTTCCTATATCAGCCTATGTTAAATCAAGTGACCCCTTGGGTGGGGCCAATTTTGACCCCAGGGTCATAATTTTAACAATCTTGGTAGAGAGTCATAAGACCATACTACATACCAAATATCTAAACTCGAGGCCTTGTGGTTTCTGAGAAGAAGATTTTTCAAGTTTTTTTCTATATTAGCCTATGTAAAATCAAGTGACCCCTGGTGCGGGGCCAATTTGACCCCAGTGTCATGATTTGAACAAACTTGGTTGTGATCCACTAGATAATGCTACACACCAAATATCTTAACTCCATGCCTTGTGGTTTCTGAGAAGAAGATTTTTCAAGTTTTTTTCTATATTAGTCTATGTTAAATCAAGTGACCCCTGGGGCAGGGCCAATTTTGACCCCAGGGTCATAATTTGAACAATCTTGGTAGAGAGTCATAAGATCATGCTACATACCAAATATTTAAACTCCATGCTTTGTGGTTTCTGAGAAGAAGATTTTTCAAGTTTTTTTCTATATTAGTCTATGTTAAATCAAGTGACCCCTGGGGCAGGGCCAATTTTGACCCCAGGGTCATAATTTGAACAATCTTGGTAGAGAGTCATTAGATCATGCTACATACCAAAAATCAAAAGGCTAGGCCATGTGGTTTCGGAGAAGAAGATTTTTTCAAGTTTTTCCTATATTAGCCTATGTGAAATCAAGTGACCCCTGGGGCGGGGCCAATTTTGACCCCAGGGCCATAATTTGAACAATCTTGGTAGAGAGTCATTAGATCATGCTACATACCAACAATGAAAAGGCTAGGCCATGTGGTTTCGGAGAAGAAGATTTTTTCAAGTTTTTCCTATATTAGCCTATGTGAAATCAAGTGACCCCTGGGGCGGGGCCAATTTTGACCCCAGGGTCATAATTTGTACAATCTTGGTAGAGAGTCATAAGATCATGCTACATACCAAAAATCAAAAGGCTAGGCCTTGTGGTTTCGGAGAAGAAGATTTTTTAAATTTTCATTTTTAAAATCTATTTTTAGCTCCTGTGACCTACTTATTCACCCAATCAAAATAATTTGAACAACTTTGATAGAGGTCATGATAAGGATGATTCCTGTGAAGTTTGGTCAAAATCCATCCAGTGGTTTAGGAGAAGTTGTTTAAAGGAAAATTTGACGCAAGACGCACGCACGCACGGACGGACGACGGACGACGGACAAAAGGCGATCACAAGAGCTCACCATGAGCACGTTGTGCTCAGGTGAGCTAAAAATGGGTTAAATTTTTTTCCTACAGATTATTTTTCTGTGATTCTGATCCAGGAAGAATTTATTTCTGCGCTTGGTTACCTTGCTATTTAAAACAAACATTATT
Source organism: Solen grandis (assembly GCA_021229015.1). Taxonomy (NCBI): domain Eukaryota; kingdom Metazoa; phylum Mollusca; class Bivalvia; order Adapedonta; family Solenidae; genus Solen; species Solen grandis. The sequence goes on along the minus strand of CM037787.1, from coordinate 53,327,958 downwards.
ACACCTAAGGAAGAACACTCTATTTTACATCTCACATACTCAACCGTCAACCATACCGTTCACAATTTAACAGCTGCTTTGGTATAAGTTAGTAACAGACATGAGTAAATCCATAGCTTGACTTTTTTATGTATGTTTATAGATTTTCAAATGCTAATTTTAAACAAGATTCTTCAACTGTAAATAAATTTCGAGCGAGCAAACCATTGGTATTCATACAAAATTCATACAAAATTATGCACAGTCTTATTAAGACCCGGAGGTGGAGAAAATCTCCCCGTCCCAGGTGCTGGAAGGTGACACATTGAGGGAAGTTTACAATGAAACAGGGCTTTTTTTCCGAAATTTGGGAAGGGGCCTTAGCCTTCTATTTTGGGAAATTGAAACGCGATTTCGGGGCGTTTTGGGAAAAAGGTAGACTCAATTCACATGTATACACAGTAATATTCTAACAGTCTTATGAATCTTAAAGAATCAAAACGAATTGATATAACAACTAGACATAAAACAGAGCTGTCTTTGGTTCAAATCGCTGCACTTTTTAAAATGGTACTAATGTCCATAAACAATCTTCCTCCTTGGTGTCAACACCAAGACTAGCACTAGCTGCAAAAATGTTTTGGCATTCACCAGATAGAGCCAAATCTCTTAAGTTGGAGGCAGATTTTTTAACAAGTGGCTCCAATATATTTTTGTGTTTATATAATTATGCTTTAGTTGAAATGTCAAATGCACATTCATTTGGTACGTTATATTTAAAAATAAATAGAAATAATAAACATGTACATTATTATTGAAATAAAGACATTACAACTTTCTTTCACAATATTTCAATTGAAAATTAGATTAATGAAATTAACTCTAAGTTTTATATAGAAAATTGTTAAAATATTTTGTCAAATTTTAAAAATAAATCATTCAAAATAAATGGTGATATAATTATTATATAAAATACTTTTAAAAAAATTAATATCAATATGTTTAAATATTACATGTATAAAAGACTAATAATAAATCAAAAGTGAAATTTAAAAAAAAAAAAAATTGAGTATGTTATGTTTGGGGGACGTTTCATTTTGGCTACGTTTTTGACTTTTTCCTTAGCAATAAGGAATTGGTTATTTATACATCAAGGTAAATAACTGATGTGTTTATGTATTGAAAACTTACTTGGTGAACTGAACAACTGATCAGAATGTTTTAAAAAAGATAAACAAGCAATAAAAATGCTAATGTATCTTCGCAAACAACCGCCATTGACTGAGATGATTGCGCAACTTCATAACAGCTCTCTAAATGAAGGTAAAACAATAGTCGGTAGAAGGTGTGACAAATGATAGTCGTCCAATAAAATCCGTGTGTCATCGAACAGCAGGTGCTTTACTTTAAGTAGTATGCAGTGTAGAGTGACATATAATTTTGTGCATTACGGAAACAACTGCATTACTGGGTTTTTTTCTCTGTATTAATAAATATTCGCTTATAGGTTTAAGGAGAAAAATAGTTGGAACATATTGGGAATTTTATCATTAGATTTTGGGAATTCTTTTGGCCAAAATTGGGAAAAATATAGCCTTTTTACGATTGGGAAGTCACCGAAGATCGGCCTCTAATATAGAAGGAAAAAAAGCCCTGTGAAATGAGGCCAAACTGTCATACTTTTACTCTTTATTCTTTTCATCAATTTCCTGTAATTACAAACCATTTAGTGGAAACTACATTGACTGGTTGTTTTGTTTTGCTAGTGTTAACAGACTCTTGTTGATAATAGAAATACCATCACATTGTATTTTATGTAGATCAGTATCTAATGATCTGAAGGAATCTAAAGAGTTTTAATCTACCAATATTTTTCTACTGTTAATTTCTACGGATTTTATTTCTATGGATTTGTGTTTTGCCAAGGGATTTAGCCATAAATATTGTCATAATGTTTGAAGATAAATGCTTAAGAAATGAAGATGCTAGAGTATAAAGAATGTTAATTATGGTCTTTTTATATCAAAAGGGACATAACGCCTGACCTAATTGGCTGATAGCAGCCATAAACTAACTTGATCAAGAAATTATGGATATAAACATTGTCATTAAGTTTGAAGTTGATTGATCAAGAAATGAATACGCTAGATTGTTATTAAAATGAAATCAGGCATTTATTTTATATTAAAAGGGGCATAACTCCTGACCTAATTTGCCAATATCAGACATAATCAAACTTGAACGAGAGATAACAGTCATGAACATTGTCATAAAGTTTGAAGATGATTGTTTAAAAAGCGAAGAGTTATTTGTGGACGACGAAAGACAGACATTCAACCATCCTAATAGCTCATCCTGAGCACATGTGCTCAAGTGAGCTAAAAGCTGGCTCTGCCATCTGGCAGGCATGTTTTTCAAAGAATCCAATGAATTTTTACAATCTTGGTAGCATGTCAATGGAACACCTATGCTAAACAAGAGAGCCATGATGGCACTGAATTGCTCACCTTAGAAACATTGCCCTCAATGCCAATTATTGTATAACAAGTCATACTGAATACATACTCCATACAGAAGTACAGCAAGATCATCTAAATTCCACACAAAAACTGTACCTGTCATCCAAACTTTGAAGGTCATAGCTCTAATAAGTCGAAATAAAATCAAGTGACCCATGGTATGGGGTCAATTTTGACCTCAGGGCTATGATTTGAACAGACTTGGTTGCAGTCCACAAGTAAACATCTTAACTCCAGGCTTTGAATATTCTGAAAAGAAGATTTTTAGCAGGTTTTCCTATACAAGTCTATGTAACACTGATGGAAAGGACTTGCCACAAGGTATTCACAAAATATCAGAGCCCTTTTGGTAACGGTTCTAAAAATCAAGCCATGGAAAATATACATATGTCTGGATAGGCCTTGTCAAGATAAATATGTATACCAACAAGAGCTGTCAGAGGACAGCACGCTCGACTATTCAAAATGCTTGTTGGTAAATCAAATGAAATCTATTTAAATTCTTGCCCTTCATAGTAATAGTAAAAAATGATATACCTTGTTAGTCTGATACCCCTTAATATATTTATGATGTCTAAAATCAATCCCATGCCTAGTTACTGAGACATAAGCACAATAACACTGTGCATGCAAAACTTAAACCAAAAATCCAAGTAAGAAAAGGGCCATAATTTGCATCAGTCCAAAAGTTATCCTCCTGTTTTCTGATGCCCTTGAAGACACACCTTAACTTTCTAGTCAATTCCACAAGCAATTTCTGAGATATAAGGTGGATAGTAGCTTGAATGCAAAAATTTAACCATAATTCTAAGTGAAAAGGGGGTCATAATTTTTAATTTATTCCATCAAGTGTTATCTTCCTTTATAGTATGATACCCCTAAACATATTAAAGATGTTTCAAATCAATCCCATGTCTGGACTCTGAGATATAAGCATGAAAGTACCTTGCATGCAAAACTTTAACCAAAATTTCTAAGTTAAAAAGGGGCCATAACTTGTAATATATTCCATAAAAAGTTATCTACCTTGATAGTATGATACTCCTAAACATATTAAAGATATTTCAAATCAATCCCATGCCTGGATACTGAGATATAAGCATGAAAGTAACTTGCATGCAAAACTTTAACCAAAATTTCTAAGTTAAAAAGGCAAATAATTTGTAACATATTCCATCAAGAGTTATCTACCATGAAAGTATGATACCCCTAAATGTATTAAAGATGTCTCAAATCAATCCCATACCTGGATACTGAGATATTAGCATGAAAGTACCTTGCATGCAAAACTTTAACCAAAATTTCTAAGTTAAAAAAGGGGCCATAACTTGTAATATATTCCATCAAAAGTTGTCTACCATGAAAGTATGATACCCCTAAACATATTAAAGATGTTTCAAATCAATCCCATACCTGGATACTGAGATATTAGCATGAAAGTACCTTGCATGCAAAACTTTTACCAAAATTTCTAAGTTAAAAAAGGGGCCATAACTTGTAATATATTCCATCAAAAGTTATCTACCATGAAAGTATGATACCCCTAAACGTATTAAAGATGTTTCAAATCAATCCCATGCCTGGATACTGAGATGTTAGCATGAAAGTACCTTGCATGCAAAACCTTAACCAAAATTTCTAAGTTAAAAAGGGGCATAATTGAAAAATTCATCAAAGTTATCTACCATGAAAGTATGATACCCCTAAACATATTAAAGATGTTCCAAATCAATCGCATGCTTGATACTGAGATATAAGCATGAGAGTATCTTGCATGCAAAACTTTAACCAAAATTTCTAAGTTAAAAAGGGGCCATAATATATTCCATCAAGAGTTATCTACTTTGGTTGTATGATGCCCCTAAATATATTCATAAACTTTCAAGTCAATACCATGAATGGTTATTGAGATACAAACTAGATAGTAGCTTGCATGCAAAACTTTAACCAAATTTTCTATTGCATGCAAACTTTAACCAAAATTTCTAAGTAAAAAAGGGGCCATAATTCATATTAAATTCATGCAAGAGTTATCTACCTTGGTTGTCTGATGCAGCTGAACATATTTATAAACTTTCAAGTCAATACCATAAATGGTTATTGAGATATAAGGTTGATAGTAACTTGCACGCAAAACTTTAACCAAAAGCTGCAACGCCAACGCCGACGCCAGAGTGACTACAATAGCTCTCATATTCTACGAATAGTCGAGCTAAAAATGGAAGTTGTATATTGCATAGATTCTACGAATAGTCGAGCTAAAAATGGAAGTTGTTTATTGCATAGTAGAGAAGTTATGGCCAACATTAAGATTCTGGACAACGACTTACGACAAAAATGCGGAGACACCGGAATAGCTCGTAGTTTTTTCTTCGAAAAACAGACAAACTAAAAAAAGAGCCTTTTCCAGAATTTTTTGTGGCATATCATTTTCAATTCATGGATGCATGTATCAAATTTCACTGGCCTATCCCAAATATGATGAGAGTTATGCTGCAGACAATATTTTAACTGTAGAATTAGAGCCCTTCCCTGAAATTTGTGCTTGCAACACAGTCTTCAAGTCATTGAGACATGTACCAAGTATCATGAGACTATCTTTAATATTTAAATATGAAGGAACTTTATCTTAATATTATATAAAACTGTAAGGTCGCCCATCACTGAAGGAGAGACATTATTCTTTGTGTGTACAGGGAAGGGTGGGGGACAGAGAGAGAGAGTTTTAATAAACCTGAGTCATTACAAAGGGGGTGGGGGTCCATTAGTAAAAAGTGTATAGCGTACTGTAGATTGGGAAATATTCGCGTCACTTTTATTTCGCGATTTTACCCTGTCCGTATTTATTCGCGAAGTCATGAATTCGCGAAGAGCGTATGTGCAGAATTTACGGAAATTGCCGAACGTTTCCGTAAATACGACCGATCATTTCATCTCTTTAATGCAGCATTGTTATCCATAATATGAGACGATACATGCGACACACTTAAGCTTTGTGTACTGACAATGTGCGAAAACATTTCTTTCAATTTTCATAATAGGGGTTAACTACATAAGTGTCACTGTTATATTTAACAGATGTTCTATATTTGTGCAATGAGCGTTTTATGTAATTTGTCATTGTGTATTTTTATTAATTTGAAAACTTTTAAAACAAACTGCTGGTATGTTCTGCCATTTTGTACTGCTGTTCCTATAATAACGATGGTCCCGACTAATTTTGAAAGCGCATTTATTGCTACAGTAATATTATAATAGAATCGTGTCTACTAGTATCCACGAGTCATTACCTGCAAACAGCCTTCTACGGAAAATTCTCGGCAGTTACGGCCACATTTCCGGAAATGTACGGAAGTCAAAGGTAAATATTCACGATTTTTTAAAATTCGCGATCTTGAGGCTTCGCGAATATTAGCGAAAATAAATCTCTCGCAAACATTTCCCAATCTACAGTATTTGTTCAGAATCTACATTAAATCATTTTATCCCTTAAACACATACACTCTTCTTAAAGCATCCCCCACAGGAATAGGCTTGTTTCTGTTGGATTTAAATACTTCCACAGTTATTGATCTTCCCACTCTCTGTGTTGCTTACTAAGATAGTTGCACATTTAAGAAATCAATGAAGATGACAAGGGAGATACTGCTGCTTCTACAGGAACAACCACCAGAGTGTTACCATAAATATCAACTTGTCAACTTATCAAAGCATAATGCTGCTTTTACACTTAGAAAGGATGATCATGATTTAAAACAAGAGGGTCATGATGGCCCTAGAATGCTCACCAGAGTACCATCAGCTTAATTAAACAATTCTGCTGAACTTTGATTAAAATTTCAGATAAAAAAAAATATTACAATTTCAAAGTTTCTAAACAGACTAAATAACAAATAGCTTACCATCAGCAAGACTTATTTTTTAGGGGATCAAAACCATGTAATGACAGGATAGGACCATAGGCTATTATGTCAATTAAAAAAAAAAATAATCTAAAACAACACTGCTGGTTTTGCTATTATTTTACAAAGTATTCAAAACAAGAGGCCCATAATGGCCCTAAGTCGCTCACCTGAGATAAATAGGTTGACCCAAGGAACATCTGTACCAATTTATTTTAAAATCTGGCCAGTAGTTTTGAAGAAGATGATTTTTAAAGTTTTCATTTTTTTTATTTTTTTTTGTTGCCATGGCAACCAGAGTTCTATATGGATCAAGTTTGTTTTAAGAACTTTTGTGAAGGTTGACCCAAGGATCACTCCTGCCAAATTTATTCAAATTCTGTCCAGTGGTTTCAGAGGAAATGTTGATTAAAGTTTTCCCTATATACATATAGGCAAATAAGCCCCACCCCTGGCGGCCATGTTGGGGAAAATTTTTTTGGTAGAGGTTGCCCAAGGAACATCTGTCCAATTTATTTTAAAATCTGGCCAGTAGTTTTGAAGAAGATGATTTTTAAAGTTTTCATTTTTTTTTCTTTTTGTTGCCATGGCAACCAGAGTTCTACATAGATCAAGTTTATTTTAGCAACTTTTGTGAAGGTTGACCCAAGGATCATTCCTGCCAAGTTTAATCAAATTCTGTCCAGTGGTTTCAGAAGAGATGTTGTTTAAAGTTTCCCCTATATACATATAAGGCAAATAAGCCCCGCCCCTGGCGGCCATGTTTTTTTATTGATCGGAATAATTTTAGCAACTTTGGTAGAGGTTGACCCAAGGAACATCAGTACCAATTTATTTTAAAATCTGGCCAGTAGTTTTGAAGAAGATGATTTTTAAAGTTTTCAAATTATTTTTCTTTTTGTAGCCATGGCAACCAGAGTTCTTCATGGATCAACTTTATTTTAGCAACTTTTGTACAGCCTCACCCAAGGAACATTCCTGCCAAGTTTCATTAAATTCTGTCCAGCGGTTTCAGAGGAGATGTCGTTTAAAGCAAATTGTTGACGACGGACGACGCACGACGCCGGACGAAGGGCGATCACAAAAGCTCAGGTGAGCTAAAAACGTATATGATATATAATTAAATAAACATTTTTAAACTATTCCCATGATATTTATATAAATGACAACTAAACAAAAATGAATTCAGTAAAGGAAGTTGATCAATACTCTCTATTTAAAATATTAAAATAGAATATTGATATTCTCAAGGAAGTTAATTAATACTCTCTATTTAGAGAATTAAAATAAAATAATGATTATCTCCCTTAGGAAACTAAAACCAACACAGTTGGGTCTAATTTTTAAAGGGATCAACTTCATTTTAGCAAATACTGTAGAGAAAAATTAGGAGACCATTTTGTGCCAAATGAAATAAGATTCTGACCATTAGTTTCAGAGAGGATGATTTCTGAAATTTTCTATATAGAGTATATAAGGAAACTGGCCAACTATGTAGGGGCCTCAATTTTGAAGGATCAACTTTAATTAAGCAAAAAAATAGGGACCATTTGTGCCAAAAGAATTAAATTCTGACCAATGGTTTCAGAGAAGATGATTTTTTAATATTTCTGTATAGAGTATATATAAGGAAACTGGCAAACCCTGTTGGGGCCTCATTTTAAAAGGGATCAACTTCATTTTCGAAATTATGGCAGATGACTATAAGGTGACCATTTGTGCCAAACGAAATAACATTCTGACCATCAGTTTCAGAGGAGATGATTTTTAAAGTTTTTAAAATAAAATGGTGTTGGTTGCCATGGTAACTGAAGTTCTGCATGGATCAAGCTTATTTTAACAATTTTTGTGGAAGTTCACCCAAGGATGGAGTGTTTGAAGATGAAGTGCCAATCATGCCAATCATGCCAAGTTTCATTAATTTCTACTTGGCGGGACCAGAGGAGATGTCTTTTAAAGCAAATTGTTGATGAGCATGAGTATTTACATGTCACTTAACTTTATCTTAGCATGAGTATTTCCATTCACCATAAACTTAGCATGACTATTTTCAATTTCCTTCCTTTTAAGTGTTTGCATGTCACTTTATCTTAGCATAAATGCTTGCAGTCACTTTATCATTCTAAGTTTAAGTGATCGCATGTCATTAGGTTATGAGTTCTAGACCTTGTGGTTTCTGACAAGAAGGTCATTTAATATCTTTCCTATTTAAGTTTATAAAATCAAGATGCTAGAGTGTAAACACTGAAATTATTGACACACGACGCACATACGCATGATGGACATTCAAGTATGAGCTTCACTAATATCTAAAACACTGTCGGAAAAGATATAATATACAATGTATTAAAAGAAACTTATCTAACATATATAACATATAACTGAATTAAACATTATGAAAAAATTCCCATGGAATTTACAACAATTTTACAAAACAATAGGGCCAAGATGGCCTAAATTGTTCACCGGGAATATTGCCTTCATTGCCTTTTATAACACAGTCACACTGATTACAACATCCATGCTAAAGTACAGCAAAATAATTGTAATTCCACACAAAAACTGTACCTATGAAAGTCATAGCTATAAAATGAAGTGAACAGCCTTGTCACATACCAAATATCTAAGCTCATGATCTTGTAGATTCTGACAATAAGATCTTTAAAATACTCTTCTGTATGTCTATGTAAAATCAAGTGACCCATGGGGCGGGGCAAATTTTGACCCCAGGGCCATGATCTGAACAAACCTGGCAGATGTTGATAAGGCCATGTTTCACACCAAACATCTAAACTCCAGGCCTTGTGGTTTCTGACAAGATTTTTCTAGTCTTTCCTATATAAACCAATGTAAAATCAAGTGACCACTGTGGTGGGGCAAATTTTGACACCAAGGCCATAATTTAAACAAAATTTGTAGTTTAGTTTAAACTTATTTATTTTACGTCAATTGGGAAACAAGTTCTTACAACTACTCCCTCTCGATGGTTCCTGGGTTGGACCAGTACTTAACAAAATTTGTAGAAGACTATAAGGCCATGTTAGACACCAAATATATTAACTCCAGGCTTTGTGGTTTCTTACAAGGTGAATTTTCTAGATTTTCCCATATAAACCTATGTAAAACAAGAGCCATGTTGACATGGCCATCCCCCGCCGAAAGCTTGCTCTTTAGAAGATGTGTTGGAGAGTAGAATATTTCATTTTTAAAAGAAAATTTCTGGTAATGAAGACTAATGTTTAAAGTGATTATGGATATGAAACCCAAGTGAAGACCTACGAATTCCTCTATTTTAAGGTCTACAAGTAAAATGTCAAGGTCACTGTGATAAAAATTAAGCCTGAAAAATAACAAAAAGCAATAACCAAACCATTATGAAAGGTAGAGTTATAATTCTTGTGCAATGCACTCCTCCTCAATGTGGTCTATTCACCTATGAAGTTTCAAGTTGATATCTCAAATACTTTTTGAGTTTTGCTCTAGACAAAAATTAGGCCTGAAAAATAACAAAGGGTAATAACTCAAATATTATGAAAAGTAGAGTTATCATTCTTGCACACTGCACTCCTCCCCAATAAGATCTATCTACCTATGAAGTATCAATTTGATACCTCAAATACTTTTTGTGTTATGCTCCAGACAAAAATTAAATCTAAACAAGAGGGCCAAGATGGCCCTTTATCACTCACCTGAGAAAGATGATTGCTCAAGAAATAAAGATGCTGGAGTGTAAAAGTGAAATCTGGCTTTTTTATGGTGAAAAGGGCATAACTCCTAAATTAACTTGTCAATATCAGTTATAAATGAACCCAATTGTGAAATAATGGGCATAAACATTGTCTTAAAGTTTGAAAAAGATTGCTAAACAAGAGGCCCATGATGGCCCTAAATCGCTCACCTGAGATAAATAGGTTGACCCAAAGAACATCTGTACCAATTTATTTTAAAATCTGGCCAGTAGTTTTGAAGAAGATGATTTTTAAAGTTTTCATTTTTTTTTCTTTTTGTTGCTATGGCAACAAGAGTTCTACATGAATCAAGTTTATTTTAGCAACTTTTGTGAAGGTTGACCCAAGGATCATCCCTGCCAAGTTTAATCAAATTCTGTCCAGTGGTTTCAGAGAAGATGTTGTTTAAAGGTTTCTCTATATACATATAAGGCAAATAAGCCCCGCCACTGGCGGCCATGTTTTTTTACGGATCGGAATAATTTTAGCAACTTTGGTAGAGGTTGACCCAAGGAACATCTGTACCAATTTATTTTAAAATCTGGCCAGTAGTTTTGAAGAAGATGATTTTTAAAGTTTTCAAATTATTTTTCTTTTTGTAGCCATGGCAACCAGAGTTCTTCATGGATCAACTTTATTTTAGCAACTTTTGTACAGCCTCACCCAAGGAACATTCCTGCCAAGTTTCATTAAATTTTGTCCAGCGGTTTCAGAGGAGATGTCGTTTAAAGCAAATTGTTGACGACAAATTGTTGATCACAAAAGCTCACCTTGAGCACTTTGTGCTCAGGTGAGCTAAAAACATGAAGATGCTAGAGTGTAATCAAAGTGAAATCTGGCATTTTTTTTATATTTAAAGGGGCATAACTCCTGGCCTAATCAACAGATCTCAGCTTTAATCGAACTCAATCGAGACATTATGGTCATAAGCATTGCCATAAAGTTTGAAGATGATTGCTCAAAAGATGAAGATGCTAGAGTGTAAACAAAGTGAAATCTGGCATTTTTTTATATCAAAAGGGGCTTAACTCCTGATCTAATTGACCAATCCCAGCCATATTCGAACTCAATCGAGACATTATGGTCATAAGCATTGCCATAAAGTTTGAAGATAATTGATCAAAAGATGAAGATGCTAGAGTGTAAACAAAGTGAAATATGGCATTTTTTTAATATTAAAAGGGGCTTAACTCCTGACCTAATTACAATCAGCCATATCGAACTCAATCAAGACATTATGGTCATAAGCATTGCCATAAAGATTGAAGATGATTGCTCAAAAGATGCAGATGCTAGAGTGTAAACAAAGTGAAATCTAGCATTTTTTTAATATTAAAAGGGGCATAACTCTTGACCTAATCGACGGATCTTTGCCATAATCGAACTCAATCGAGACATTATGGTCATAAACATTGCCATAAAGTTTGAAGATAATTGCTCAAAAGATGCAGATGCTAGAGTGTAAACAAAGTGAAATTGCATTTTTTTAAATTAAAAGGGGCATACTCTGACCTAATGACATCGCCATAATCGAACTCAATCGAGACATAATGGTCGTAAGCATTGCCATAAAGTTTGAAGATGATTGCTCAAAAGATGCAGATGCTAGAGTGTAAACAACGTGAAATATGGCATTTTTTTAATATTAAAAGGTGCATAACTCCTGACCTAATTGACGGATCCCAGCCATAATCGAACTCAGTCAAGACATTATGGTCATAAACATTGTCTTAAAGTTTGAAGATGATTGCTCAAGAAACAAGAGCTGTCCGAAAGACAGCATGCTCGACTATTCGGGTATTTGATAGTGACACAATACCATTGTATTAAAGCAGTATTAAAATAACTTATGTGACTCAATTTAGCAGCATGTTCTCTTTAATTCTCAGTAAAACTCAGGTCATAATTCGAAAAAAAAAATCAAGGAAAAGTTCATCTTTGATATGTTGGTTGTCTCATATTTTGGATGAATTAATATGTGAAGTATAAATCCAGTACAGTACGTGGTTACAAAATTTATTGTGGTCACTGATATGTAAAGGTTATGTAAATTTCTAATTTTGTTTAAATATTTAATAATTATAATTAATTTAATTAATTAAATTTAATTACTATTTATTAAATCTAATTACTAAAATTTCTTAAAATCTTAGTTCTGCCGGTTTGTTGCATGTCTGCTAAATTGAGTCACATAAATTATTTTAATGCTGCTTTAATACAATGGTATTGCGTCACTATCAAATACCCAAATAGTCGAGCATGCTGTCTTTCGAACAGCTCTTGTTAAATTAAATATTATTTAAATTAATATATAATAGTTATTGTATTAAATAAAACAAGAGGGCCAAGATGGCCCTAGATCGCTCACCTGAGAAAAGTATCATTCATTGCCTGTACAAAACAGATTTCTTTAGAATTAAGATGATGAGGTGAAACAATGTTCAGGAATTTTCTGACCCCATCCACAAAAGATATCATCATGACAAACATTCTGCCAAAGTTTGAGGATGATTGGACCAAAAATGTTGCCCTTAGAGTATAAACAAGATTTTTTAAGATTTGACCTACTCCTTTCTATCCAGCCCCACCCATTTTCAAACTGGTTCAAGAATCATCATGACAAACAATCTGACCAAGTTTGAGGAAGATTGCATCAAAACTGTGGCCTTTAGTGTGTAAACAAGAATTAAAATTTCCCTAGTGTGTAAACAAGATTTTTCTAAGATTTGACCTACTGACCTACTTTTTGATCCAACCTGACCCATTTTCGAAAGGGTTCAAGATATCATCAAGACAAACATTCTGACAAAGTTGGAGGAAGATTGGATCAAAATTGTGGCCTCTAGTGTGTAAACAAGATTTTTCTAAGATTTGACCTACTGACCTACTTTTTGATCCAACCTGACCCATTTTCGAAAGGGTTCAAGATATCATCAAGACAAGCATTCTGACCAAGTTTGAGGAAGATTGGATTAAAATTGAGGCCTCTAGTGTGTAAACAAGATTTTTCTAAGATTTGACCTACTGACCTACTTTTTGATCCAACCTGACCCATTTTCGAAAGGGTTCAAGATATCATCAAGACAAACATTCTGACCAAGTTTGAGGAAGATTGTCTCAAAATTGTGGCCTCTAGTGTGTAAACATCAAAATTGTTGACGGACGACAAGATTTTTCTAAGATTTGACCTACTGACCTACTTTTTGATCCAACCTGACCCATTTTCGAAAGGGTTCAAGATATCATCAAGACAAACATTCTGACCAAGTTTGAGGAAGATTGGATCAAAATTGTGGCCTCTAAGTGTGTAAACATCAAATTGTTGACGGACGACGGACGACGGCCGACGGACAATCAAGTCTACCAAAAGCTCACCCTGAGCTATGCTCAGGTGAGCTAACAAGATGGCCCTAGATCGCTCACCTGAGAAAAGTATCATTCATTGCCTGTACAAAACAGATTTCTTTAGAATTAAGATGATGAGGTGAAACAATGTTCAGGAATTTTCTGACCCCATCCACAAAAGATATCATCATGACAAACATTCTGCCAAAGTTTGAGGATGATTGGACCAAAAATGTTGCCCTCAGAGTATAAACAAGATTTTTCTAAGATTTGACCTACTGACCTACATTTCTATCCAGCCCCACCCATTTTCAAACTGGTTCAAGATATCATCATGACAAACAATCTGACCAAGTTTGAGGAAGATTGCATCAAAACTGTGGCCTTTAGTGTGTAAACAAGATTTTTCTAAGATTTGACCTATTGACCTACTTTTCGGTCCGGCCCTGCCCATTTTCAAAAGGGTTCAAGATATCATCAAGAAAAACATTCTGACCAAGTTTGAGGAAGATTGGATTAAAATTGTAGCCTCTAGTGTGTAAGCAAGATTTTTCTAAGATTTGACCTACTGACCTACTTTTTGATCCAACCTGACCCATTTTCGAAAGGCTTCAAGATATCATCAAGACAAACATTCTGACCAAGTTTGAGGAAGATTGTCTCAAAATTGTGGCCTCTAGTGTGTAAACAAGATTTTTCTAAGATTTGACCTACTGACCTACTTTTCAATCGCTTTTTAGGTCTATTAGATTAATGATCTTCGATAATTCATTGAAATTTCTGAAGAGAATCGTATACCTACCAAACTGAAACCGGAAATGGAGGGCTGAATAGTTTCTTATTTTTCATTGGTTAATAATATTATAACCTAAAACAACCGAATGTGATTTTATTACCAACAATACGATTACCTGTACTTTCATATCTTTCTTAAAGAAAACTTTTATTTAATATACAATTGACACAATATATTCTCTTAGTCTTTTTATCATTTTATTTAATCGTAGATACTGATTTTAATATAAAACATATATCAAGTATGTAATTTAAAGTAAAAAGTGATTCAATCAAGGGCCAAATTTTAACCATGATCTTGTCATAATCTCTCAAACTAGTAATATTGCAAAATATTTTTTTTATGATTGGTCTATATGAATTATGTGGGTACGGACCACTAGACAATATTTCACATCAAATCTATAGATTAAGCTCTAGGTCTTTTCCTATGTAACTCTATGTGAAACAAGTGACCACTGGTGCGGGGTCATTTATCACTGTAAGGCTATGATTTGAACAACTGAGGTAATGAACCATTATATGATGCTACATACCAAAAATCTAAGCTCTAGGCCTTCTGGATTTATGGAAAAAGATTTTTAATGATTTTCCTATTTAAATCTATGTAAAACAAGTGACCCTGGGGGCTATGCTTTGAACAATCTTGGTAATGAACCATTAGATGATGCTACATACCAAATATCTAAGCTCTGGGCCTTATGGATTTACAGAAGAAGATTTTTTGAGATTTTCCTATATAACTCTATGTAAAACAAGTGACCCCTGGTGCAGGGGCATTTATCACCATAGGGCTATGATTTGAACAATCTTGGTAATGAACCATTAGATGATGCTACATACCAAATATCTAAGCTCTGGGCCTTATGGATTCACAGAAGAAGATTTTTAAAGATTTTCCTATATAACTCTATGTAAAACAAGTGACCCCTGGTGCGGGGGCATTTATCACCATAGGGCTTTGATTTGTACAATCTTGGTAATGGCCCACAAGATGATGCTACATACCAAATATCTAAGCTCTAGGCCTTGCAGTTTTGCAGGAGAAGATTTTCAAAGTTTGAGTTTTTAAAATCTATTTTTAGCTCCTGTGACCTACTTTTTCAACCAATCTGAATAATTTGTACAACTTTGATAGAGGGCATCATAAGGATGATTCCTGTGAAGTTTGGTCAAAATCCCTTCAGCGGTTCAGGAGGAGATGTTGTTTAAAGCAAATTGTTGACGACGGACGCACGCACGGACGACGGACGACAGACGACGGACAAAAGGTGATCACAATAGCTCACCTTGAGCACTTCGTGCTCAGGTGAGCTAAAAACCTAAAATTTGACCTGCAGTTTTGAAGAACAGGTCTCTATAGTTTTCACTATATAGTATACATATAAGGCAAATTATCCCCACACACAACAGCCATGTTTTTTTTTTACAGATCAGAATAATTTTAGCAATCTTGGTAGAGAGTTACCCAAGGAACAACTGTGCTAAAACATTTGAAATCTAGCCAGTAGGTTTGAGGGAGATGATTTTTAAAGTTTTCATATGTTTTTTTTATTTTCCATTGCCATGGCAACTAGTGTTCTACATGAATCAAGTTTATTTTAGCAAATTTTGTGATGGTTCACCCAAGGATCATCCCTACCAAGTTTAATCAAATTCTGTCCAGCGGTTTCAGAGGGATGTAGTTCAAAGCAAATTTTTAACGATGGACAAAGGACAGAGGACTAATGTATCCAAGTTTTACAACAAAAACAGGACAGACAGAAGTACAGTGCAAACCTTTAGTTCCTAAACAGTTCACAGGTAGGGGACCATTAAGTTTAAACTAAGATACAGTAGCTCACCTTTTAAATAACAAGAAGATGGTTTCCAATTATTCTACTAAAACTGACTTGAGCTATGAATTATCTTCTCCATGTATAACATTATTTAACTTCTGTGATCACTGGTCAGTTTCTCTCATCCAATTCATGTCGCCCTTTAGTTCTTCCCAAAATTTACTGGTAAACCAATATTCAGCATTTTGGCCAAAACAATCTGAAAGCAAACATAAGATAAAAATAGTCAGTATGTAAATTATTCAAATTCTATATAATCTATTTAGGATCATGATCATTGAACAAATTCTTCATTTGTGACTTACAAATTAAAAATCAATGCAACCATCATAAAATAAGATCAAATCAATGGTAAATCTCTCAATAAACCCCTGACCTCTCTTCAATGTTGCATAATCCCAAGTTTAACCACTAGACACATTATGTGAACCATAGAAAAAGTCTACATCAAAGAGGTCTTTTTTTAAGTTCCACGCATGCATTTTTCAAAACTATTATGGTATTTCTAAAATCTAGATAGACTAACAGGAAGTACCAGTACCCAGCTTGTCTGGTATGCTGTAACTGTAATACTGTACCAAGTATTTTTACCTAAAAAAACAATGTGGACAAACCATGACTGTTCCATTTAAGATGTTCCTACTTTCAGTGACATTATCCAGACATCAAACAAGAGGGCCAAGATGGCCCTGAAGTTACTCAACTGAGAAACATTGCCTTCTGTGCCTAACGCAGAATGCACAGAATGAATATATAATCCAAGCATAAATACAACAAGGTCATCTTAATTCCCCTAGACATTGGACACAACAGAAAAGGAGAATACGCATGAGGACGCTCACCTGAGATATATTACCTTCACTGCCAACACAAGTTACTATATTGTAGCAAACACGGCTCTCAATCACCATATATTAGTGCCGATATTCGACACCATCCCGCAGCCAAAAAGTATGCTTTGTTTCCCCATTTCCATGCAAAATTGCCCTTAAATCGAACAAGAGGGCCATGATGGCCCTGAAACGCTCACCTGAGTACCATTGCTACAACTGATTACAAGGTTTTTAAACAGACAAGAATTCTGATATAACTCAATCTTAAACACTTTAGCCCTGACAATACTACACACCAAATATATAAGCACTGGGCCTTATGGTTTCAGAGGAGAAGACTTAGTGCGGGGTCATTTATCTCCAAAGGGCCACCATTTTGAAAATCTTGATAATGAACCATTAAATGATATTAAATACCAAAAATCTAAGCTATAGGCCTTATGGATTCATAGAAGAAGATTTTTTTAAAGATTTTCCTATATAACTACATGTAAAACAAGTGACCCCTGGTGCGGGGGCATTTATCACCATAAGGTCATGATTTGTACAATCTTGGTAATGAACCATAAGATGATGCTACATAACAAATATCTAATCTCTAGGCCTTATGGATTCATAGAAGAAGATTTTTAAAGATTTTCCTATATAACTCTATGTAAAACAAGTAACCCATGGTGCAGGGGCATTTATCACCATAGGGTCATGATTTGTACAATCTTGGTAATGAACCATAAGATGATGCTACATACCAAATATCTAATCTCTAGGCCTTATGGATTAATAGAAGAAGATTTTTAAAGATTTTCCTATATAACTCTATGTAAAACATTAGTGACCCCTGGTGCGGGGGCATTTATCACCGTAGGGCTATGATTTGAACAATCTTGGTAATGAACCATTAGATGATGCTACATACCAAATATCTAAGCTCTAGGCCTAATGGATTCATAGAAGAAGATTTTTAAAGATTTTCCTATATAACTCTATGTAAAACAAGTGACCCCTAGTGCGGGGGAATTTATCACCGTAGGGCTATGATTTGAACAATCTGGGTAATGAACCATTAGATGATGCTACATACCAAATATCTAAGCTCTAGGCCTAATGGATTCATAGAAGAAGATTTTTAAAGATTTTCCTATATAACTCTATGTAAAACAAGTGACCCCTGGTGCGGGGGCATTTATCACCGTAGGGCTATGATTTGTACAATCTTGGTAATGGCCCATAAGATGATGCTACATACCAAATATCTAAGCTCTAGGCCTTGCAGTTTTGCAGAAGAAGATTTTCAAAGTTTGCATTTTTAAAATCTATTTTTAGCTCCTGTGACCTACTTTTTTAACCAATCTGAATAATTTGTACAACTTTGATAGAGGGCATCATAAGGATGATTCCTGTGAAGTTTGGTCAAAATCCCTTCAGCGGTTCATGAGGAGATGTTGTTTAAAGCAAATTGTTGACGACGGACGCACGCACGCACGCACGGACGACGGACAAAAGGCGATCACAAAAGCTCACCATGAGCACGTTGTGCTCAGGTGAGCTAAAAATGTGCGTTAAGAAGGTCATTACAAGAAATTAAAGATGAACGCACGATTTGTTTAAACCAGGAATTAAACAGAATCCCTGTTTCATCGGACTGTTAGCAATTAGCACCTCGCGACTGTACTCTCCCTATTTCTATAGCCTACAGTTTATAAGATTTATATCAAATGTGCATATCTAAATCAAAAAGGAAACAAATCTAAAACAACAATCGTTCATTATTTTAATATAAGTTTAGCATGTGGCAAAAATTAAGTTACCCTGCATATCCGCAGCTCGTCAAATTCTCTTCCATTTCAGACACACACAACTTCAGTGCCTTCAGCGCTTTGATTTAATATTAAAAGGGGCATAACACCTGACCTAATGGGTCAATGTCAGCCATAATCAAACTTAGCCAAGAGATTGTAGCCATAAACATTGTCTTAAAGCTTGAAGATGACTGCTTAAGAAATAAAGATGCTAGAGTACAAACAAACTAATTGTTGACTACCGACGGATGGATGGACAACGGACAACAAACGGACATTCATTGATCCTAATAGCTCATCCTAAATAACATGAATAAACTATCTAATTTTTATACAGACAATAAAATATATACAGAAGCCTAAAAAGACTAATAATGGTTGGAGAAAGTGGTGAAAAAGTACAAGGAAGTTAAATAACAAGCTGCAGCACAATGGATGTTTGACTTGTCAAAATGGCTTCCAAAACAGAACTGAGCAGGCATGCATCAAGGAAACTTATGTCTTAGCAATATCCTGGCACCTTTGGGCGAGTAAATTTTACATGTCTCTGTTTTCAAAGCTGGTAGTAGTAAATAGATATCTGGGTTATAACAGGTATGTTTTAATGCTATTAAAACTTCAGAATGATTGTTTCAGAAATAAAGATGCTAGAATGTAAAGATAGAGGAACCTGACATACATTTATATATAATCAAAATGCTATAATCAATTATCTTATTGGCCAATGTCAGCCATAATTATAGCTATAAACATTGTCAAAAAGTTTGAAAATGATTGCTTAAGAAATGATGATTTTAGAGTGTAAAAATAGTAAAATCTGGCTTTTTTAAATGATTAAAGAGTCTTAACTCCTGAACTAATTGGCCTGAAATTAGCCGTTATCAAGCTTGGTCTACAAATTATGGCTATAAACATTGCAATAAAGTTTAACAAGAGGGCCATGATGGCCCTTAATCGCTCACCTGAGAAATATTGCTTTCAATGGTTTATAATATGAACATACTTAAAGTGGGACCAATTTTGACGCAGGGCCATGATTAAAAACAAACTTTGGTAATGATCCACTAGACAATGCTGCATGCACAATGCCATATGGTTTCTACAAGGTTTTCCCTTTAAGCTTACTGATCTAGCTTTGAAATTAATGGAGCGTGTTCTAGACACCTTCATTTGCAGGATGGTGAACATCGACTCTATGCAGTTTGGCTTTGTGCCTGGCCAGGGCACCACAGATGCTATCTTCATCTTGAGACAGCTGCAAGAGAACCACTTTGCTTCTAACAAGCCACTGTATCTTGCCTTTGTGGATCCTACTTTTTCAACCAATCATAATAATTTGTACAATTTTGTTAGAGGACATCATAAGGATGATTCCTGTGAAATTTTGTCAAAATCCCTTCAGCGGATTAGGAGGAGATGTTGTTTAAATGGAAAAAGTTGACAAAAGGCAATCATAAAAGCTCACCATGAGCACGTTGTGCTCAGGTGAGCTAATTATCTAAGCTCTAGGCCTTATGGATTCATAAAAGAAGATTTTTAAGATTTTCCTATATAACTCTATGTAAAACAAGTAACCTCTGGTGCGGGGTCATTTATCACCATAGGGCTATGATTTGAACAATCTTGGTAATGAACCATTAGATGATGCTACATACCAAATATCTTAGCTCTAGGCCTTATGGTTTCATAGGAGAAGATTTTTAAAGTTTTTCCTATATAAGTCTATGTAAAACAAGTGACCCCTGGGGCAAGGCCAATTTTGACCCCAGGGTCATGATCTGAACAACTTTTGTAGATGTTCATAAGACAATTCTACATACCAATCATTAAAGCTCTAGGCCTTACAGTCTTGCAGGAGAAGATTTTCTAAGATTGCATTTTAAAAATCTATTTTTAGCTCCTGTGACCTACTTATTCACCCAATTAAAATAATTTGAACAACTTTGATAGAGGTCATGATAAGGATGATTCCTGTGAAGTTTGGTCAAAATCCATCCAGTGGTTTAGGAGGAGAAGTTGTTTAAAGGAAAAGTTGACGCAAGACGCACGCACGGACGGACGCCGGACAAAAGGCGATCACAAAAGCTAAAAATAAATGCTTGAGAAATGGAGATGCTAGAGTGTAAACAAAGAGATTCTGGCATTTCTATACACCCATCAAAGACAGGATCTAGGTGAATCACCTGCTGTGACAGGGCGTGCAGGTGTCCACTCATGTTGACTGCTCTCTAACTCGAACAAACGTGAACCAATCTTTACCAAACTAATAGTCACAATGAATATGGGCACAAAATCTCAGACCCTTACTATAACCAGCCAGATTGTCCCAGACACTCTGCAGTTATGGCCCTTGATTTGATGAAAAATTGCTAAATTAACAGAGTCTGTTCTCTAACAAAAATGAACCAATCTTTAAATGATGAAAAATTGCTAAATTAACAGTGTCCTCTTTCTAACTCTAACAAACATAAATCAATCATTACCAATCTTGGTCACAATGTGTATGGGCACAATATCACTGCCAAGTTCAATAACCTCTGGGGTTATTGGCCTTTTAATTGATGAAAATTGCTTAATAAACAATATCCGCTCTCTTACTCTTATAAACATGAACCGATCTTGTCCAAACTTAGTCAAGATGTGAATGGGCACAATATCTCAACCAGGTTTGATAACCAGCCAAAATATCTTGAACACTCCAGAGTTATGGCCCTTCAATTCATGAAAAATTGCAAACTTAACAGTGTCTGCTCTTTAACACTGACAAACATGAACAAATCTTTACCAAATATTGTCACAATGTGTAATAGCACTGTATCTCAATCAAGATTGAAAACCAGTCAGAATATCCAAGACATTCCAGAGTTACAACCCTTGAATTGACAAAATTACAAGACGGGCATATTTTGAGATAACCCCTGACCTATTTGGTCCATATCAGCCGATATCAAACTTATCCATGAGATCATTGCATCAAACATTGTTTTAAAGTTTGAAAATGATTGCTTAAAAAATAAAGATGCTAGAGTGCAAAGTGAAATCTGGCATTTTGTCCAATATAAGCCATATTCAAACTTGGCAGATTATGACCAAAAACATTGCATAAAGTTTGAAAATGATTGCTTTTGAAAATTAATGAAGATGCTAAAAATACAAACAAGTGAAATCTGGCATTTTTCAATATTAAAAGGGCCATAACTCCTGACCTAATTAGGCGATATCAGCCATAATCAAACTGGGTCAAGAGATTATGGTTAAAAATATTGTTATGAAGTTTGAAGATGATTGCTTGAAAAATGAAGATACTGCAATGCAAACGAACTAATTATGGACGACTGACGGACAGACAATGGATGACAGACAATCATTGATCCTAATAGTTCACCCTGAGGACATTTGCTCAGGTGAGCTAAAAGTACTCTAAGTTTCAAAGCAATACCTCAAAGGTTTCAGTGGTTTCAGTGAAAAAATGTGGTTGTACAAAAAATTTGACCATTATGGCAACTCTGGTGAGTAGAGCAGCTCTCCTTATTCTTAGAATAGTCAAGCTAATAATACAATTGTCAGTATCAAGACATTGTTCACACCAAGCCTGTATCCTCAATATGTTTCTATACTATGTAAATTTTGCAACAAGCCATACTGAAAAAATATAATTTTAACAAACTCAAAAACAACTGACCAGCCTTAGCTTGTGCAAATTGAACCAATGACAATAGTGTAGTTAAATGGGTTAACAAATATTTTTCAATTATTATTTTCAGGCTGACCTGACTTTACATTGATTACAAAAGTTGTTTCCATTATTTTAAGATTTGAAAGGTTGATATACCATTATACTTTGATGGTGCTAGAGGCAAAACCAGCTGATAAACACTATTTACTGACTTGGAATTTTGCAAGATGTATCATACATAGCTGAAGCTGAAGAAACCATTAATCTAAGAAAATCTCTGAGCTTTAAAAACTACACAACATCAGACATTCTTTTAAAGAAAGAAGAAGTCTGAACTTCAAACAGATCAACCACATATGTTGAACACAGCAAATATTGATGTCTAGTTCTGCAGCCATTCATCATCATTCCATGAAGCAACACTGAGCATAAACAGAAATGGATCCCAACACAAAACAAGACTTGCCCAGAAATATTGAAGATCCTAAAAATAGCTTGTCAGCAATATGCCTAGCTCTATTTTATTGGAATCTCAGGTTGTGTTAGTGTGTGGAACTAGAAAATTCCATCGACTGGGTCTGTGTGACAGACAAGCTGGTACTGGAAAGTGTCACTTGATGTCACAACTCTTGTAGCTACCAGTGTCATAACACCTTCTGTGTAGATGATAAGTCTTTATCAGGAACTAACTGGCATGCATTTCGGTTACTCCTCAGTTTCTGATATCAAAACCTGACTGTGTCCTTTGCATTTTGTATGGAGCTGAAAGCTACAAATGATTCAAGCTCTATATAAATTATATTAACTTCTTGGATTTTTCAAGGTGAACTGCGTTTAAAGTTTAGACGGTGAACACATTTTTACAGTAAGAAATTAATAATGGTCTACAAAGAATAATAATAGAATTACTATTGAACTGCATGCTTTTTCAGCAACATTACATGAGTATCTTATTGTACCCATTCATGTGACCTCCTGATTTGTCTGTGATATCATCTTCATGGACCAGACCCTCCTTTTTTCACATAAAAAATATCTTTGAGTGAAAATGCCATATTCTTTACAATAGGAAAAGAAAAATCCTGGGGATAAATAGTAAATATGTGGAAAGCAGCAAGAATAAACAAGAGCTGTCACAGGATAGCACGCTCGACTATTCAAAATGCTTGTTGGTAAATCAAATGAAATCTATTTCAATTATTGCCCTTCAATGATATACCTTGATACTCTGATACCCCTTAATATTTTTATGAAGTCTTAAATCAATTCCATGCCTAGTTACTGAGCATATTAACACGGTGCATGCAAAACTTTAACCAAGTATCCAAGTTAGAAAAGGACCATAATTTGTATAAAATTCTGTCCAAAAGTTATCCTCCATAGTTTTATGATGCCCCTGAATACATTCCTTAACTTCCTAGTCAATACCATAAACAATTTCTGAAATATAAGCTGCATAGTAGCTTGAATGCAAAACTTTAACCAAAATTTCTAATTTAAAAGGGGGACATAATTTGTAATATATTCCATTAACTGTTATCTTCCAATTTAGTAAGATACCCCTTAACATATTAAAGATGCTTCCAATCAATCCCATGCCTGGACTCTGAGATATAAGCATGAAAGTACCTTGCATGCAAAACTTTAACCGAAATTTCTAAGTTAAAGAAGGGGCCATAACTGCCAATATATTCCATCAAAAGTTATCTATCTTGATAGCATGATACCCCTAAACATATTAAAGATGTTTTAAATCAATCCTATGGGTTGACTCTGAGATATAAGCATGAAAGTACCTTGCATGCAAAACTTAAACCGAAATTTCTAAGTTAATAAAGGGTTAATAATAACTGCCAATATATTCAATCAAAAGTTATCTACCTTGATAGTATGATACCCCTAAACGTATTAAAGATGTTTCAAATCAATCACATGCCTGGATACTGAGATATAAGCATGAAAGTACCTTGCATTCAAAACTTTAACCAAAATTTCTAAGTTAAAAAGGGGTCATAATTTGTTATATATTCTTTAAAGACCCCAAATTTTGGGAGGTATAAGCATAAGAGTATCTTGCATGCAAAACTTTAATCAGTTATCTACCTTGGTTGTCAGCTGATGCCTCTAAACATATTCATAAACTTTCAAGTCAATACCATGAATAGTTATTGAGATACAAGCTGAATAGTGGCTTACATGCAAAACTTTAACCAAATTTTCTATTGCATGCAAAACTTTGACCAAAATTTCTAAATTAAAAAGTGGCCATAATTTATATTTTATTCAGGCAAGAGTTATCTACCTTGGTTATCTGATGCCCCTGAACATATTTAGAAACTTTTAAGTCATTACCATAAATGGTTATTGAGATATAAGGTTGATAGTAACTTGCATGCAAAACTTTAACCAAAAGCTGCAACACAAACGCCAACGCAAAGGCGACTACAATAGCTCTCATATTCTTCGAATAATCGAGCTAAAAATGTGTTTGCAACACAACATTTCTATATGAGGTAAAGGGATAGAAAACATAGTCCTCTATCATACCAAACCAACAAGCTAATTTATCACATAAAGGCAACAATACAGATGATCTTGTTTAATCAACAGTTAAGCAGCTATATGCTGATGACAGATGAATTTACTGATTTTTCACCGAAGTTGAGCATCAAACTAAAGATGTTTTGTGAAAATAGCCCCTGGACAAACTGAGAGCAAAGTTCTGTTTGGGAAGTAAACACAAAATGAAACCACTCTGACAACACATCCAAAGATACAGACTGAGATACTGCCATGACAACACATCCACAGATACAGACTACTGCCATACCACATCCACAGATACAGACTGTTACTGCCATGACAGCACAAGCACAGATACAGACTGAGTTACTGCCATGACAACACATGCACAGATACAGACTGAGTTACTGCCATGACATACAGACTGAGTTAAAGCCATGACAAAAACATACACAGATACAGACTGTGTTACTGCCATGAAAGCACATGCACAGATACAAACTGTGTTACTGCCATGACAACACATCCACAGATACAGACTGAGATACTGCCATGACAACACATCCACAGATACAGACTGAGATACTGCCATGACAGCACATCCACAGATACAGACTGAGTTACTGCCATGACAACACATGCACAGATACAGACTTAATTACTGCCATGACAGCACATCCACAGATACAGACCGAGTTACTGCCATGACAGCACATGCACAGATACAGACTGAGTTACATGACAATGCTTCCACAGATTCAGACTGAGTTACAGCAATGACAGCCATCCACAGATACAGACCGTGTTACTGCTAGGCCTGGGTATTGCCTGTGAAAACGATATTGCGATATATTGCGATATTCATCTTGATATTGCGATATATTGCAATCATTTATAAATAAAGAAAAGATAGACAAATGAAAGTGTTTAAATTTATTTCAAGCATTTCTTGCCAACAGGTTTAATTTAAACTTAAGTTTAAAAGCATTTAAATAAAATCTATCCCAAAACATGAAAAGAAAAGCAATAACAAACTTGGAACAAGGGTCAGGACTGCCACAAAATACGCCCATCACAGTATGGGGACTCTCAGAAATAGCTCAGAGAAACAAGCTATTGTCTCCTAAATCCCATTAGTTAATGAATCTTACTTATTAAAACAATCATGTTGAAACATTTCCATTAATTTGAAGGAAAATGTCTCTTTTGACTTATTCAAGTGTTCAAGGGCCATAACTTCTAAGTCATTCACGTGATAATGCTGAATATCGAACTGATCATCCGCGATTTTATGGCCATGCACATGTGTGAAAAGTTTGAAAAGGATTGGGCTAACGGTATTGAAGTTAGAGCCTGGACAATCACAATTTCAAGTATTTTGTGTACGTCAAGGGCCATAACTTCTAAGTCATTCATGCAATAATGCTGGATATCGAACTCATCCGCGATATTATGGCCATGCACATGTGTGAAAAGTTTGAAAAGGATTGGACTAACGTAGAGCCTGGAAAATCACAATTTCAAGTATTTTGTGTACGTCAAGGGCCATAACTTCTAAGTCATTCACGCGATAATGCTAGATATCGAACTCATCCGAGATATTATGGCCATGCACCTGTGTGGAAAGTTTGAAAAGGATTGGGCAAACAGTATTGAAGTTAGAGCCTGGACAACAAATGTCCCACGCCCACCCCGCACGCCCGCCCACCCGCCGTGAGTGTTCACATAATATGCCCCATCTTAAGATGGGCGTATAAAAAACTTCTCCCAAATTGAAAACAACCAAAACATAATATCATAGTTTGTTAAATGACTAGAGTAGAACTGTTTTAAAGCAAACAAGAAATGTTTGTGAAACATATATGCCCCCCGCATATGCCATAATATGTATATAGCTATATTACATGCAAGGAGTTTGCCTTCATAATGCTGGCTTGTCACAAAAAATTCTAAAACTTCAAAAATTTGAGTGAAAATATAATGTGCTAAAATGTGGAACTAAACATTTACTGAAATAAAACCAGACACAATGAGATTTTGAGTTATTAGTCAAAAGGTCAAATAGAACTTCAAGTAGAGACTGAGTAACTGTCATGAAAATACATCCACAGATACAGACTGAGTTACAGCCATGACAACACATCCACAGATTCAGACTGAGTTACTGGCATGACAGCACATCCATAGATACTGAGTTACAGCCATGACAGTACATCCACAGATACAGACTGAGTTTCAGCCATGACAACACTTCCACAGATACTGACTGAGTTAGATCCATGACAACACATCCACAGATTCAGACTTAGTTACTGGCATGGCAGCACATTCACAGATACTGACTGATTAACAGCCATGACAGCACGTCCACAGATACAGATGGAGTTACTGCCATGACAGCACATCAACATATACAGACTGTGTTACAGCCATGACAACACATTCACAGATACAAACTGAGTTACAGCCATGACAGCACATCCACAGATATAGACTGTGTTACAGCCATAACAACACTTCCACAGATACAGACTGTGTTACAGCCATAACAACACTTCCACAGATATAGACTGTGTTACAGCCATAACAACACTTCCACAGATACAGACTGTGTTACAGCCATAACAACACTTCCACAGATACAGACTGTGTTACAGCCATAACAACACTTCCACAGATACAGACTGTGTTACAGCCATAACAACACTTCCACAGATATAGACTGTGTTACAGCCATAACAACACTTCCACAGATACAGACTGTGTTACAGCCATAACAACACTTCCACAGATATAGACTGTGTTACAGCCATAACAACACTTCCACAGATACAGACTGTGTTACAGCCATAACAACACTTCCACAGATATAGATTGTGTTACAGCCATAACAACACTTCCACAGATACAGACTGAGTTACAGCCAAACTTCCCAGTTTATTTTTATCCAAAGCAAATTTACACCTATCAAACTGTAAGATGGTTCAGGTTTAATCAGATAGACAAGTCTGTTCACAGCACTGCCTTGTTCTTGCCATACCTGATGATGAGTGATGAGCAGCACACATAACAGGGTAATATGTAAGAAGTTGAACCTACTACACAGCAGTCTATAATTTGTGTACATCAAAAAAATCCAGTCACAGAATTTTAAGAACCTATAAAATTGTTAATACTTAACAAGAGGGCCATGATGGCCCTTAATCACTCACCTGATTACAGACCATGCCTTACCCATAATCGACTTAACCAAGATATTATCTAGAAAATATTTCTAACAAGTCTGACAAAGATTTGATTAAAAATGATTTGACATACAGTCTGAGCAAAACTGAGGAAGATTGGATCAAAATTGTGGCTTCTAGAGTGTAAACACTAAAATTGATGATTTTTTTTTATAATTAAAGGGCCATAACTTCTGACTTAATATGCCAATGTTAGTCATACTCATACTAACCTAAGAGATTATGACCATAAAATTGCTGTAAAGTTCTAAAGTTTGAAGTAGATTGCTTAAGAAATGGAGGATGCTAGAGTGTCAACAAGATAAAACCTGTTGTTGTTTTTTTCTTATAAATAAAGGGCCAAAACTCCTGATCTGGTAAAAAAAATATCTGCTACAACTGAACTTGACCAAGAGATTATGGTCATTAATATTGTCATAAAGTTTGAAGATGATTATCAAAAAAAATGAAGAAGCTAGCGAATAACAAAGTGAATTTTGTTTTTTATTAAAAGGGGCATAACTCCTGACCTAACTGGCCAATCACAACCATAATTGAACCCGATCGAGAGAATATGGTCATAAATATTGCAATAAAGTTAAAAAGGGGCCATAATTTGTAATATATTCCATCAAGAGTTATCTGCCTTGGTTGTATGATGCCCCTAAACATATTCATAAACTTTCAAGTCAATACCATGAATGGTTATTGAGATACAAACTAGATAGTAGCTTGCACGCAAAACTTTAACCAAATATTCTATTGCATGCAAAACTTTAACCAAAATTTCTAAGTTAAAAAGGGGCCATAATTCATATTAAATTCAGTCAAGAGTTATCTACCTTGGTTGTCTGATGCCCCTGAACATATTTATAAACTTTCAAGTCAATACCATAAATGGTTATTGAGATATAAGGTTGACAGTAACTTGCACGCAAAACTATAACCAAAAGCTGCAACGCCGTGACTACAATAGCTCTCATATTCTTCGAATAGTCAAGCTAAAAATGGTACTTCTTTTATGTTAACATGGGTCACAAAGGTGTCTGGCCCCACCCTGTCAGTTTTACTTCTGACTTTTATTTCAAAAACCATTGAGATCCCCGTCTATAATTTACATTATATTCTTGTTCCTCATGATCAGATGGATTGAATGGTACTTTTTTGATGTTCACATGGGTCACCAAGGGGTCAGGCCCCACTTTATTATAAGCATAGAAACATCTTTAATAATGTTATACATGCATATGTCCTTAAGTATCTTAACTAAATTTCTTGCATTAAAAATATTCATATTTTGATTATATTATTGGCTCATAAAGTGGTTCATGAAAAGAAAAAATTGCTCTATTTTTTTCAAATTTGGCTCATATTTTGGCTCGGACAAAAAAATTAGCCAGAGGAAGCCCTGCCGATCATATCTGCAGAAATGTTAGGTAAATATCAAAAACAAGAGAGCCAAGATTGCCCTAAATCGCTCACCTGAATTTGGTTTGTTGTAGAAAGGCTGGAACCATGAGAGGATATTATATACTAAATAACAAAGCTGTAGATATGTATATTTCTAAGAGAAGGCATTTGATAGTTATGCATTCTGGTTGCCATGGCAACAGAAGTTCTTCATGATCCAACCAATGGATTCAGAAGTACAGATTTTTTTGTTTTCCTTATATAGGTCCAAACAAAATCTGGGGGTGTCCTCATTTAAACCTTGATGCATATATTTGTTGATAGTGTTGAAGCACCAGAAGCTGATGCTATGTACCAAATATCAAATCTGTAGGTCTGTATGTTTCTGAGAAAACACATTTTGAAGTTATACTTTCTGGTTGCCATGGCAATCAAAGTTCTTCATAAATTCAAGAAAAATTAGGAATTAGCCTAAAATTAACATACCGGTAAGTATCATTTTAATTAATATGGTGAAAATCCATGGACAAGCTTTGGAAAAGAAGTTTTTTCAAGAATTCCCTATAGTTCTATATAAAAATCCAGGTGTGGCCATGGGCGTGGCCCATTGTGACCCCAGGGGCAAAAGTTTTGCACTGATATTGAGGCAATATAAGCTGATGCTATGTACCAAATATCAAATCTGTAGGACTTAATGTTTCTGAGAAAAAAAGGCATTTTAAAGATTTAATCTTCTGGTTGTCATGGCAACCAGAGTTTTTCATGGAATTAAAAAAAAAAATAGGAATTTTCATTAGGCTATCATTATTATCATTTTGGCAAAATTTGATGAAATCCATCTGGCAGGGTTCGACATTAACCTACGACATAACGACATTGTCTAGTAGACAGTCGGTCTGGTCTTGTAAAGCCCACGAGTAACTGGTCCGACTGGTCTAGTTAAAAAATCCACCAATAAATTATTATTTGCCCCTTCCATTTGTGCATTTAATTAACAACATGTGTTTCTGATGAAAAAATCGATTTTGATATGTAATTTCATTTGTTTTAGCTATCCAAGTTTGGAAAACCCAAGTTAATTTTTAGCATTTCGTTAATAAATTAAGTTCGATTTTTTGAGTGGCTGTTGATGCCTTTTGAACGGGCACTAGCTCTGTCGCATGGCAACATGCTGTAAATGTTTGAAAACTGTGTTTGATCATTGAAATAAAAGCAATGTTTGAATTTGTCGCCTGTGATTACTATCTTCCTATTGTCTTATGAGTTTAAATGAGCGTAGTTATATGGTACATAAAAAAATAATTTATATCTAAAAGGTGACAAATTCTGGTTTCCCAAATGTTACACCGCACCATGTTTCTTTACTTGTTTATTTGAATATGTTACAATCGAGCAGACGTATGTTTCTCGTTTATATTAAGTATGGACCTATTTAAATTTGGGTTTCGATACATACAAGTAGCAAAGTTTCAAATAAACGAAAGGAAAATCAGGAATCAAAAGAGTATGTAAAACAAAAGCTCAAACGTCAATTTTGCGTGGCTGGGTCATGACGATTAAAACAGTGTGATGTTC
>CM037787.1:53246712-53296712 GCA_021229015.1 Solen grandis | reverse complement strand
TTTTTGAAGATCGGACTTCATTTGATCAAATGACCACAGTCCAAAGTTTGATCCTCTTATCAAACAATTGTATATCCATATGTTTTCTCTTTTTTGCTGCTCCTGACTTTATTTTTTGTTTAATATTCATCATTATATCACTGTTTATGCATTTTTATAAAACAAATAAAATCATAGAAAAAAAACAAGCATAATATGCAAAGGTCAAGGTCATATACCAATTATTATTATTTATATCGGCATAAAATAGCTCCAAATCTAAAAATATTTTATAGAAAGTATATGAACAAAAGTTTTAGTTTGTGAGGAGATCTTTCCATTAATGTTTAGTTTTTGAAGACCGGACTTCATTTGTTCAAATGACAACAGTCCAAAGTTTGATCCTCTTATCAAACAATTGTATATCCATATGTTTTCTCTTTTTTGCTGCTCCTGACTTTATTTTTTGTTCAATCTTCATCATTATTTCACTGTTTATGCATTTTTATAAAACAAATAAATTCATAGAAAAAAACAACAACATAATATGCAAAGGTCAAGGTCATATACCAATTATTATTATTTATATCGGCATAAAATAGCTCCAAATCTATAAATATTTTATAGAAAGTATATGAACAAAAGTTTTAGGTGTCGAGGAGATCTTTCCATTAATTTTTAGTTTTTGAAGATCGGACTTCATTTGATTAAATGACCACAGTCCAAAGTTTGATCCTCTTATCAAACAATTGTATATCCATATGTTTTCTCTTTTTTGCTGCTCCTGACTTTATTTTTTGTTCAATCTTCATCATTATTTCACTGTTTATGCATTTTTATTATACAAATAAAATCATAGAAAAAAAAACAAAAAAAAAGGATTATTATTTTTATCGGCATAAAATAGCTCCAAATCTAAAAATATTTTATAGAAAGTATATGAACAAAAGTTTTAGTCTGTGAAGAGATCTTTCCATTGGTGTTTAGATTTTGAAGATCGGACTTCATTTGATCAAATTACCACAGTCCAAATTTTGATCCTTTTATCAAACAATTGTAAATCCATATGTTGCTTCTTTTTTGCAGCTCCTGACTTTATTTTTGTTCAATCTTCATCATTTTTTCACTGTTTATGCATTTAAATAATACAAATAAACTCATAGTAAATAACGATGAAAATATGCAAAGGTCAAGGTCATAATACCGATTATTTTTATCGGCACAAAATAGTTCTCAATCTAGAAATATTTTATAGAAAGTATATGAACAAAAGTTCTAGTTCGTGAAGAGATCGTTCTAATGATGTTTAGTTTTTGAAGATCGGACTTAATTTGATCAATTAACAAAAATATTCGAATAAAGTTAATTTCAATCAATTATGTCTGCAGTTAAAACCAGTACTCTTACTAGTCAAGTTAAAGCGAAAACCAAGATGCCGCTTTGCGGTTCTAGTTTTTTTTATTTTTTTTCTAACCTTTTTTTGTGAACGGCATATCACCATGATAGAAAAAAGTCACATGTATGAAATTTTAATCAGTTATTACCACATATTTAAAAATGATCCTAAAGTTGAGAAAATTTTCATTTATGTCTTACTTTTCCCGCCAGGGGGTGTTTTGCATGAAATTTATTAATGGCTAATAACTCACTTATTTGAGGTCCGATTCAAAAGCGTTTTTTTGCATTCTGTTCCTTGTTGATAGCCAAATAAAATATGATAGGTTTCGAGGGTACGTGTCGCTGAAAGTATTTGAGCTACAGAAGGTTGAAAGTTCGAACCTTGCAAAAAACTGTGCAAATGAGGGTAGGTCTACGAAAAACCTATTCATTTTTGTTAGAGATCAGATAGATGAATTCTGTTTCCTGCAAATGATTTGCAAGACATATACGCACAAAATATATGGGGTGGCGAATTTAAGAAATGTATGGTTTGTCCTCTGGAAACGGTCAAACTTCACTAAATTTTAGGAAAAGTTAAAGGTTCAAAAACATGTTTTTTATCGCTTCTGACTTTATTTTTTGTTAATTCTTCATGATATTTTCACAAGTTATGTATTGTTATGTCTGAAAGGGCGTCACATTTAAAAAGTTAAAAAATAAATGAAAAGGTCAAGGTCATATTACGATTATTGTGTTTTAATTCGGCCCCAAATAGCTCCAAAACTAAAAATATTTCTTTGAAAGTATATGAACAAAAGTTTTAGTTATTCAAGAGCTCTTTCCAGTGATGTTTAGTTTTTGAAGATCGGACTTGATTTGGTCATTTTACGGCAGTCCAAAGTTTGATCCTTTTTTGGAATAATTGTAAATCTGTTTTTTTTTATGCTTCAAATTGTGATATATAAGAAATAGAATGTTCGACTAGTGCGACTTGCGTACTTGATTGAACTAGTTGCTGCATTGCTAGGTACCTAATGGTAAATTTTTTAATCAATTTTGTTTCTCATTTTGCCGCTAGGGGGCGCTTAGCTTAAAAACACTCTTCTACTTATAACTCAAAAAGTTCAAGTCTGATACAAATGCGGTTTGTTGCATTGTGTTCCTTGTTGATACTCTAATAAAATATGATAGTTTCCAGGTATGAGTGGCTAAAACTTTTTGAGCTACTAAAGGAAGGTTGAAAGTTCGAACCTCGCAAAAAACTGTGCAGATGAGGGTAGGTCTACGAAAAACCTATCCATTTTTGTTAGAGATCAGATAGAAGAATTCTGTTTGCTGCAAATTATTTACAAGACATATACGCACAAAATATATGGGGTGTCGAACTTAATAAATGCATGGTTTGTCCTCTAGAAACGGTCAAACTTCACTAAATTTTAGGAATAATCAAAATTTCAAAAACATGGTTTTTGTCGCTCCTGACTTTATTTTTAGTTCATTCTTCATGATATTTTCACAAGTTATGTATTGTTATGTTTGAAAATGACCCCACAATTAAGAAGTTAAAATGAAATTGCAAAGGTCAAGGTCATATTACGATTACTGTGTTTTTATTTGGCTCAAAATAGCTCAAAAACAAAAAATATTTTATTGAAAGTGTATGAACAAAAGTTTTAGTTCTTGAAGAGCCCTTTCCAGTGATGTTTAGTTTTTGAAGAATGAACTTGATTTCGTCATTTTACGGCAGCCCAAATTTTGATCCTCTTTAGAACAATTGTAAATCAGGTTTTATACTTCAAATTTTGATATATAAGGAATAGAATGTTTGACTAGTGCGACTTGTTTACTTGATTGAACCATTTGCTGCATTGCTAGGTACCTAATAGAAAATATTTACTCAATTTTGTTTCTCGTTTTGCCGCTAGGGGGCGCTTAGCTTGAAATCACTCTTTATAACTAAAATAATTGAAGTCTGATTTTATGCAATTTTTTGCATTCTGTTCCTTGGTGACATCAATTTGAAAGAACACTGAAAAATTAATGCAATAGATCATATAAATGATAGTAATTCAATGCAACATTAGTTTATAATAGTGTTGAGTGGCATAATACATTGTCGCGTGTTATTTTAAACTGTTGTTTGTCGTTTGCAATTCTTGTTTATCAAGTACAATTGTCGTATGTCGCCATCATAAGGCAACTCACACATATAATTATGAGGTACCAGAAGTCCGTAAAGTTTTCAAGTTTGCGACTACATAACAGACAGGTAATTCTTAAAAGTATTCCCTTTGGTAAAAAGTCTGCTTAAACATTGCGACAAAAATGTTTGAAAGATCACTGTTAACAGTATTCAACAAGCCATTGAACGAAGAAATGTTTTTCGAATCATGCAACTTGTGAACTGAATGGAATTGCATTCGTGAAAACCATTGGTATCGTGACTACATAACTGACAGGTAATACTTAAAAGTATTCTTCTTGGTAAAAAGTCTGCTTAAACATTGCGACAAAAATGTTTGAAAGATCACATTTAACAGTATTCAACAAGCCATTGAACGAAAAAATATGTTTTTCGAAACATGTGACTCGTGACTTGAATGGAATTGCTTTCGTGAAAACTGATGATATCGTGACTACATAACTGACAGGTAATACTCAACAATATTCTTTTGGGTAAAAAGTCTGCTTAAACATTGCGACAGAAATGTTTGAAAGATCGCTGTTAACAGTATCAACAAGCCATTGAACGAAGAAATGTTTTTCGAATCATGCAACTTATGAACTGAATGGAATTGCATTCGTGAAAACCATTGGTATCGACAGGAAAAATATTCTTTTGGGTAAAAGTCTGCTAAATCATTGCAACAAAAATGTTTGAAAGATCGCTGTTAACAGTATTCAACAAGCCATTGAACGGAGAAATATGTTTTTCGAATCATGCGACTCGTTAACTGAGGTAAATTACTTTTGCGAAAACCGATGATATCGCGATAGCGATTCTAGTTATTATTATTTTTCTAACCTTTTTTTGTGAACGGCATATCACCATGATAGAAAAAAGTCACATTTCTGATTTTTTTACCACTTTTGTCCTAAGATCTGAATTTGATCCTAACGTTGAGAAAATTTTCATTTTTGTCTTAGTTTTGCCGCTAGGTGGCGTTTTGTAAAAATGACTAAGGGCTAATAACTCTGTTATTTGAGGTCCGATTCAAATGCGTATTTTTGCATTGTGTTCCTTGTCAGAAACTTAATAAAATATGATACGTTTCAATTATTTGCGTATATAAAACTTTCGTGCTACAGGAGGTTGAACGTTCAAATCTCGAAAAAACGATGAAATAAAGGTAGGTCTACGAAAAAAGTCCCCATTTTTTTCAGAGATGAGATAGGAGAATTTTGTTTGTGGCATATGATTCCCAAGACACATACGCACAAAATATATGGTGTGGCGATTTTGAGAAATGCATGGTTTGTCAACAGTATGCGGTCAAACTTTACCAATATTTTCGAAAAATCAACTTTTTCAAAGCATGACTTTTACGGTTATTTGCAGCTCCTGACTTTATTTTTTATTCAATCTTCATCATTTTTTCACTGTTTATGCATTTAAATAATACAAATAAACTCATAGTAAATAACGATGAAAATATACAAAGGTCAAGGTCATAATACCGATGATTGTTATTTTTATCGGCACAAAATAGCTTCAAATCTAGAAATATTTTAAAGAAGGTATATGAATAAAAGTTTTAGTTCGTGAAGAGATCGTTCTAATGATGTTTAGTTTTTGAAGATCTGACTTCATTTGATCAATTTACAAAAATATTCGAATAAAGTTAATATCAATCAATTATGTCTGCAGTTGAAACCAGTACTCTTACTAGTCAAATTAAAAGCGAAAACCATGATGCCGCTTTGCGGTTCTAGTTTATTTTTATTATTTTTCCAATTCCACCCATTTTTGTGTCCAGCCTAGCGGCTAGATGAGAAAAGCTACAGCTATGAAATTTTGGGCATGGAGTCATCTTTATTTGATCATGTGCCTAATTGGTCAAACTTTTCACATTTATTTCTGATTTAGCCACTAGGGGGCGCAATGCATGTAATCACTGTTTTGCTAATAACTCAAAAATTTGAAACCTGATTTAGATGCGGTTTTTTACATAATGTTCCTTGTTGACAGCCCAATCAAATATGATGGAAATCTCATCATCAAGTACGGGAAAAAAATTGTTCTAGGAGAGGTTGAATGTTCGAACCTTAGAAAAAAGTGAAATAATGAGGGTAGGTCTACGAAAAACCTTCCCACTTTTGTTAGAGATAAGATAGAAGAAGTCAGTTTGCTGCATACGATTTGCAAGACATATACGCACAAAATATATGGGGTGGCGAATTTAGGAAATGCGTGGTTTGTCCTCTAGAAAAGGTCAAACTTCACTAAAGTTTAGGAAAAATTAAAATTTCAAAAACATGTTTTTGTCGCTCCTGACTTTATTTTCTGTTCATTCTTCATGATATTTTCACACAATATGTATTGTGTTGTTTGAAAGGGCCTCACAAATCAAAAAATAAAAAAAATTAAAAGGTAAGGTTTTTTGCTCCAAAACTAAAAATAGTTCATTGAGAGTATATAAACAAAAGTTTTAGTTCTTAAAGAGCTCTTTCCAGTGATGTTTAGTTTTTGAAGATCGGACTTGATTTGGTCATTATACGGCAGTCCAAAGTTTGATCCCTTTTTGGAATAATTGTATATCAGGTTTTATGTTTCAAATTCTGATACATAAGAATGAAAAGTTTTGACTTGTGCGACTAGTATACTTGTTTGAACTATTTGCTGCATTTCTAGGTACCTAATTGTAAAATTTTTATCAATTTTCTTTCTCATTTTGCCGCTAGAGGGCGCTTTGCTTAAAATCACTGTTTTGCCTATAACTCAAAACGTTAAAGTCTGATTGAAATGCGGTTTTCAGCAATTTGTTCCTTGTTGACAGCACCACAAAATGTGATGGATTTCAAAGGGTATGGGAAAATATTTGCGCTAGAAGAGTTTGAATGTTCTAACATTGCAAAAAAAAATCAAAAAATAAATGTGCAAATGAGAGTAGGTCTTCAAAAAAACTTTTTCGTTCCATTTCATATTGAAAATTGTTGCTGAGTTGAAATAAAGTGTTCAAGTTGATTAGGTTAAAAGCGAAAACCGAGATACCGCTTGCGGTTCTAGTTTTTTATTATTATTTTTCTAACCTTTTTTTGTAAACGGCATATCACCATGATAGAAAAAAGTCACATTTCTGATTTTTTTACCACTTTTGTCCTATGATCTGAATTTGATCCTAACGTTGAGAAAATTTTCATTTTTGTCTTAGTTTTGCCGCTAGGTGGCGTTTTGTAAAAATGACTAAGGGCTAATAACTCTGTTATTTGAGGTCCGATTCAAATGTGTTTTTTTGCATTGTGTTCCTTGTCAGAAACTTAATAATATATGAAACGTTTCAATTATTTCCGTATATAAAACTTTCGTGTTACAGGAGGTTGAAAGTTCAAATCTCGAAAAACCGATGAAATAAAAGTAGGTCTACGAAAAAAGACTCCATTTTATTCAGAGATGAGATAGGAGAATTTTGTTTGTTGCATATGATTCGCAAGACATATATGCACAAAATATATGGTGTGGCGATTTTGAGAAATGCATGGTTTGTCCACAGTACGCGATCAAACTTTACCAATATTTTCAAAAAATCAACATTTTAAAAGCATGACTTTTAAGGTTATTTGCAGCTCCTGACTTTATTTTTTGTTCAATCTTCATCATTTTTTCACTGTTTTCCATTAATGTTTAGTTTTTGAAGATCGGACTTCATTTGATCAAATGACCACAGTCCAAAGTTTGATCCTCTTATCAAACAATTGCATATCCATGTTTCCACTTTTTTGCTGCTCCTGACTTTATTTTTTGTTCAATCTTCATCATTATTTCACTGTTTATGTATTTTTATAAAACAAATAAATTCATAGAAAAAAATCAAGCATAATATGCAAAGGTCAAGATCATACACATATTATTATTTTTATCGGCATAAAATAGCTCCAAATCTAAAAATATTTTATAGAAAGTATATGAACAAAAGTTTTAGTCTGTGAAGAGATCTTTCCATTGGTGTTTAGTTTTTGAAGATAGGACTTCATTTGATCAAATGACCACAGTCCAAAGTTTGATCCTCTTATCAAACAATTGTATATCCATATGTTTCCTCTTTTTTGCTGCTCCTGATTTTATTTTTTGTTCAATCTTCATCATTATTTCACTGTTTATGTATTTTTATAAAACAAATAAATTCATAGAAAAAAATCAAGCATAATATGCAAAGGTCAAGATCATACACATATTATTATTATTTTTATCGGCATAAAATAGCTCCAAATCTAACAAGAAATATCTTTAAAAAAGATATTCGGCGTAGGATGAAAGAAAAACGAGATTTTCATTCATGCATAAATATACTTTAATTAAGAAACTTATAAATGGAAATATATGCAAAACACATTTCAAAGACTCTAATGCTATGATAGGTTATAAAAGCATTGTTGTAAATAATTGTAAAAAACATGTCTAATTTTGGTAGTGAACAATGATGAATGGCAATGTTTTTAACAAGGTTTATTTTGCAAATAAGAAAATAGTCCACGAGATGTGTACAACAACAGGAATGTAGGAAAAAAAAAGTAATATAAAAATAACTTCATAAAAAAAACCATTATCGTAAACAGGCTTACCTGCACCATAAAAAATTGAAAAATGATTAAAATCAGAATATGAAATAATTTGATATAACACATATATCAGAGTACCTCCAAATGTCCTTATTTAAAAGCAGTGTAATGTTATAAATTATCCTATGAACTATAAAAAAATCTATGATAATCCGCTGCATAAAACCTAATTTAGTTCCAGGCTGATCATGTAATGAGCAGTTATCTGCTCGTTGTAGTTAGGACATACAATTTTTTCTTCACCTTTATTTTATTTTTTACTGACAAAAGCTTGTTCAGGTCTGATTTTATCAGTTGTAAACTGTATCAAAATAGTTTATACAGGCATATACATTAATGATCAGCACCTTAAAGCATAGATTCATTGATAAAGGACTTCTAGAACATTCCGAGGAAAAGCGCGCGAAAGACCGACGCACAACAAATTTAGTACGCTCTAGAAATAGTTCAGTATTTTTTCTATGAAATATACTTATTTATAGACGGTAATACAAAAAATTATATCTGTAAATAGGCTTGTTTGATATTTGTTTATATCATTATTGCATATGACAATTATGATATAAAAGCGTTATTAGTTGTTTTGGTTTTGGCGAATTAATTTTCAATGAGAGCATCTCGGCAGGCTGGAAGAATTCAATATACATAGTAATTAAGGGGTTTCATGTCATAACACGGTGGATTCTTTTTTGTTGTTTTAAATCATTTTCACAAAGTAGCATTCCTCAATTGATGGAAAAGGATTGTATTTAACTTACTGAAATCACTTTCATGTTTACATCAAAAAGAAAAGTAATAACACCAAGCTGAATGATATATACAAGCTGCACCCCTTATTTACAGTAATTTTATAGTCCATAACGATGCATTAACCAATAACAGGAGTCCTTTTATTCAGCTTAGAATTATTTACCGCTGTTAGCATACATTTGATTGGATTAAGATGCGAGTTGAAATCGAAATTATACAGCTACGCCGAAAAATATTTTATAGAAAGTATATGAACAAAAGTTTTAGTCTGTGAAGAGATCTTTCCATTGGTGTTTAGTTTTTGAAGATCGGACTTCATTTGATCAAATGACCACAGTCCAAAGTTTGATCCTCTTATCAAACAATTGTATATCCATATGTTTCCTCTTTTTTGCTGCTCCTGACTTTATTTTTTGTTCAATCTTCATCATTATTTCACTGTTTATGTATTTAAATAATACAAATAAACTCATAGTAAATAACGATGAAAATATGCAAAGGTCAAAGTCATAATACCGATTATTGTTATTTTTATTGGCACAAAATAGCTTCAAATCTGAAAATGTTTTATAGAAAGTATATGAACAAAAGTTTTAGTTTGTGAAGAGATCTTTCCATTGGTGTTTAGTTTTTGAAGATAGGACTTCATTTGATCAAATTACAACAGTCCAAAGTTTGATCCTTTATCAAAAAATCTTAAATCAGTAAATTACCTCAAAAGTTTATTTCAGGTGGCATATTTCGTGATTTTGTGTCTTTGTCCAAAGTCGAAATAACAACAATATGGCATGTTTTCTTTCTTTTGCCTTTTTTGGCCAAGACATAAAGACACATGATTGCGTTATTTCCCCTTTCACCTTTAAGGGCTAGTAAGAAAATAAGAAATGGCAGATATCAGCCATCTTAATTTACTGCATTTCTAAGACCTAAATTGCAATATGCAAATAAATTTTGTTTATCATATTCCGCTAAGGGGCACTTTGCTTGATATCTGAGAAGAAAGTCCGGAAAGCTAATGTTAAACCCCCGGCGTCATTTTCATCGTTGTCGTCCGTGAACAAACCTTGAACCTGGCTTATATCTTTTATATTCTAAGAGATAGAGCTTAGATATATTACATGTAGACAGCCCAATTCAAGATCTATCATTTGGAACTATGACTTTTGGCTTGTGACCTTGACCTTGGAGTTTGACCTACTTTTCAAAAACTTAAATCTTAGACAAAAAGTGCTGTTACGGCAAGCTATGTTGTCTTCTGACCACTCTTGTTGTTATAACTAAGAAAGTTGATATTCTTGTTGAAAGCCTGATAAATTTGATAAATCTAAGGACCAAAAACCTGATTTTTTCTACTGGCTATAGAAGGTTGAATGTTCGAACCTTGCATAGACTTTGCAGACTTGTGTGGGTATATGAAAAACATTTCTTTTGCAATCATCTTCAAACTTTGTAACAAATTTTGTACCGAAGTCCGATTAAAGCTTATATCTTTGAATAAATCACAGATTATGCACCTTTTACATAAAAGCAATTTTGTACTCTTAAGTATCAACACACGCATAGAAATTCATTTGCTTTTGTAATACAATTCGTGAATTGCAATGTTTGAAAAGAATGAGATTGAATTGCGAAAACCGATGATATCGCAATTCTGATTGCGATTCTAGTTAGAAAAAACATTTCCCTTTTTTATTAGCTTGTCTGTTTTTCGAAGAAAAAAATACAAGCTATTGTCGTAACTCCAGCGTCCACGTTGTTGTCGTCAGGCGTCGTCGTCATCATATGGAATCTTAACGTTGGCCATAACTTCTCTACTATTCAATATACAACTTTCATTTTTGGTATACATATTCATCTTGACAAGACCTATCCAGACATATGCAAATATTTCACCAATTGACCTTGACCTTTGACCTTATTTTTCTGAAACTTTTGAAAACTTTAAAATGCCTGTCATTGCAAAACCGTTACCAACAGGGCACTGATATTTCACATGTGAATTCCTTGTAGAAAAACCTTTATATTAATGTAACACTTCTAGACTTTTGACCTTGACCTTTGAACTTTGACCTTTTTTTAAAAATTTTAACAAAAAACTTTTACATTGGCCGTAGTTTCTTTACTATTTGACATACAACTGTTAATTTTGATATGCATATTGGTCTTTGCAAGGGCTATTCAGATATACCTCAACATTTCATCTATCGACCTTGACCTTTGACCTATAGTTGCTGTAACTTTTGAAAACTTTATAATGCCTGTCGTTTCAGAACCGTTACCAACAGGGCACTGATATTTCACATGTGAATTCCTTGTGGCAAGACCTTTCCTTCAAAGTTATACATTTGGACTTTTGACCTTGACCTTTGAACTTTGTCTTATTTTTGAAATGTGTAACAAGAAAATTAACGTCTGCCATAACTTTTTACTATTTTACATATATTTTTTATATTTGGTATGCATATTCATCTTGACAAATGTTATTCAGATATACCTCAATATTTTATCTATCGACTTTGACCTTTGAACTTATTTTGCCATAACTCTGGACAAGTTTTAAAATAGATATTTCTTTGTCATTTTTCAATTTTTTTATTTTTTTTTAGCTTTTTATACTGGTTTGTCATCATATGAACCTGTGCAGGTGTGATTTTGGTCAAGATCTTTAGGCAGATAAAAAAGAGGATTTTTTTTTTTTTAATGTCTTTAAATTATACAGTTATGTGTTGATTATCAAAAACTCAGTGAATTAGCAATTGTGATCTTTTATTTACATATTTAACGTCTTTGTGTTTATATATTCTATTCCATGCATAGGTCAAGGTCATCCTGCAGGGTCAAAGGTCAAATTTAAAGGGTATGATACTTCAACTTACAGTTTTAGTTGTGATTTTCAAGGTCAACTTTTTTAAATGTTTAACAAAAATATGTAACATTGGCAAAAACAGATGAACGTTGGCATCTGCATCCGGTGCTCTTGTTTTTATGCCCCGCCAACTCCATGGGGGGGGGGGGGGGCATATAGATTTTTGGTCTGTGCGTCTGTCCGTCCATCTGTCATCACGTACGTACAAGCTCTTGTATTATCGCAAATCTGGGGGGGGGGGCCTTGGTTTGTGAAACCTGGCTGGTAGGGACATTGGCCATAACCAGCAGGTGAACCCTATTGACTTTGAGGTCACTAGGTCAAAGGTCAAGGTCACTGTGTACATTAGTATGAAATTCTTGTCGAATCATTTACTGGAGAAATACAGGGCCTGGGTTTGTGAAACTTGGTAGGGACATTGGCCATGACCAGTAGATGAACCCTATTGATTTTGAGGTCACTAGGTTAAAGGTCAAGGTCACTGTGTACATTAGTATGAAATCCTTGTCAGACTGGACAAGGCTCTTGATATGCTATGCTATCATTCAACAAAAAAAGCAGTTGTACGGGCATCTGTGTCCTTTGGACACATTTCTAGTTATTGTCCGAACCATAACTCAAAAAGTATAAAAGATGAAATTTCATATGTGGATAGATAGTATTGAGGGGGAGTGCAGTGACAAAGAACTAAAGTATTGAGGGGGAGTGCAGTGACCAAGAACCAAATTATTGAGGGGGAGTGCAGTGACCAAGAACCATAACTCTCTGTCTCGTAATTTTGGAGTAATTGCTCTTTAAAAATTTTCATTCTTAATTTTTGTCCGGGCCATAACTTAAAAGGTATAAAAGGTATCAAGTTGAATCTTCATAATTATTATGAAGATAGATCTCCTTAACCCTTTCGCTCATAGAGGAAACCATGAAAAGACCTATGCGAACAACATAAAACC
The DNA here is from genome assembly GCA_021229015.1 of Solen grandis. Lineage (NCBI taxonomy): Eukaryota > Metazoa > Mollusca > Bivalvia > Adapedonta > Solenidae > Solen > Solen grandis. The sequence goes on along the minus strand of CM037787.1, from coordinate 53,284,010 downwards.
AGATCAGCCTGCAAGTAACTCGTAGGCTGATCAGGTTTTATTGCTGTTAACTGCTCCTCAGTGGTCTGGAAATGAGGACTTTATAATTAAATTTGGTAAGGTTTAACTGTGTTTTTCTGCAGATCAGGCTTTATGTGGTGGTACCTATTGAGTGCGTCAAAATGAGTCAGCCACGCTTCACAAAAAAATGGTTAGGCCCAGGTCTTTTCCAATGCAGGCGACAACAACATGCTTTTTTAGCTCATCTGAGCACAATGTGCTCATGGTGAGCTTTTGTGATCGCCTTTTGTCCGTCATGCGTGCGTCTGTCGTCAACAATTTCTTTAAACAACATCTCCTTCTAAACTACTCACAGGAATGTTCATTATGGGACCCTTTACCAAAGTTGTTAAAATTATTTTGATTGGTCAAAAATCTATGTCACAGGAGCTAAAAATAGATTTTAAAAATGAAAATTTTAAAAATCTTCTTCTCAGAAACCACAAGGCCTAGCCTTTTGATTTTTAGCTCACCTGAGCACAAAGTGCTCAAGGTGAGCTTTTGTGATCGCCCTTCGTCCGGCGTCGTCAGTCGTCCGTTGTCAACAATTTGCTTTAAACGACATCTCATCTGAAACCGCTGGACAGAATTTAATGAAACTTGGCAGGAATGTTCCTTGGGTGAGGCTCTACAAAAGTTGATAAAGTAATAAAGTTGATCCATGAAGAACTCTGGTTGCCATGGCTACAAAAAGAAAAATAATTTGAAAACTTTAAAAATCATCTCCTTCAAAACTACTGGCCAGATTTTAAAATAAATTGGTACAGATGTTCCTTGGGTCAACCTCTACCAAAGTTGCTAAAATTATTCCGATCCATAAAAAAACATGGCCGCCAGGGGCGGGGCTTATTTGCCTTATATAGAAGGTCATGTGGGGTCAAAAAATAGGTCAATATGGAAAATCCAACATATGTTGCTCATTTTTAATCAGGTGAGCGATTCAGGGCCATCATGGCCCTCTTGTTTCTCATTGGTGGATATGAGCGCAAATATGCTGGAATGTGACATTGATGTCGCACACTCCAATATTCTAGGACACAGAGTTTAAAAAATGCGTCAAACTGCGCATTTTTACGCAGTAGGGAAAACTTTGTATGATGATAGTCTTTTGAAACAGAAGAACAAACAGCTATAGTTAGTGAAGACCATATTTAATGCAAAGAATGGTAAAAAGTTCTAAGGGCCATATGAATTTGCTTTGTTTAATTAAACTGATGGTACCCTAGTGAGCGATCTAAGGCCGTGATGGCCCTCTTGTTAAATACATGTAATTTTGCTCAAATGATCCCTAAGGAAGACCATGTTCCTGTGACTTAGACCAGGTAGCTGGCTTTAATATCAAGGTCACAGCACTCGGTTGACCTTAAGATGGTGTTTGAGCTGTAACTGTTGTGTATGGTCATGTTTTCAAATAACTGCACTGTTGCTCCCTAGTCATAGTACTAAGCTGACCTTAAAATTGTTTGTAAAGTTTTCTTCAGAAATTTTCGTGGTGGGATTTGTCTGAATAAAGTGTCAGTCGAATGAGATGATGATGACACAGTATGAGTAATATTGTATGCAGGAAACAGTTCTGTAATCTTGATACACATGTTTATCTCAATAAAATATAGATAAAGATCAACATTGGGCAAAAGTTGTATATTTTTGACACAGTCATGGCCCCTTTTTGACTTAGAATTTGCAAAAAAGACTGCTATTAACTCATGAACAGGTGAACAGATTTTAATGTTTCTTGTATATGTTTATCCGAACAATACGCAAGCCAGGTTTGGCAAAATCCAAAAATACCTTGTCTGATTGATAACACATTATAGGCTCACTGGATGTAGATCATTTTTAGCTCACCTGAGCACAACCTGCTCATGGTTAGCTATTGTGATCGCCTTTTGTCTGGCGTGTGTGCGTGCATCCGGCGTCAACAATTTCCTTTAAAAAACATCTCCTCCTAAACTGCTGAAGGGATTTTGACCAATCTTCACAGGAATCATCCTTATAATGTCCTCTATCAAAGTTGTTCAAATTATTTTGATTGGTTGAGTAGGTCACTGGAGCTAAAGATAGATTTAAAAAATGCAAACTTTGAAAATCTTCTTCTGCAAAACTGCAAGGCCTAGAGCTTAGATATTTAGTGTGTAGCATTGTCAAGTGAACCTCTACCAACTTTGTTCAAATCATGACTCTGGGGTCAAAATTTGTCCGCCTCAAGGGTCACTTGATTTTACATAGGCTTATATAGGGAAAAAAAAACTAGAAAAATCTTCTTCTCAAAAACCACAAGGCCTGGAGTTTAGATATTTGGTGTGTGGCATTGTCTAGTGGATATCTACCAAGTTTGTTCAAATCATGGCCCTAGGGTCAAAATTGGCCCCGCCGGAGGGGTCATTTGATTTTACATAGGCTTATAGATGAAAAAAACTAGAAAAATCTTCTTGTCAGAAACCACAAGGCCTGGAATTTAGATATTTGGTATCTTACATGACCTTATAGATATCTACCAAGTTTGTTCAAATCATGGCTCTTGGGTCAAAATTGGCCCTGCCCCAGTGGGTCACATGATGTTACATAGATATATATAGGGGAGTCTTTAAAAGATCTTCTCGTCAGAAACCAGGATCATGGGTTTAGATATTTGATATGTAATATGGCCTTGTAGACCAGAACCAAGTTTTCAAATCATTGCTCTTGAGTCAAAATTGGTCCCACCCTGGTGGGTGTCACTTGATTTTAATACTTATAACCATCAAAATTTGGACCACAGGTTCAGTTTTCGTGTGGGATTAAGATTATTTTGCTGTACTTCTGCATGGATTTTGTATTCAGTATGACTGTGTTCTAAAAGGCAATATGGGCAATATTTCTCAGGTGAGCGATTCAGGGCCATAATGGCCCTCTTGTTGGTAAACATGTTTATCTTTACGAAAAAAATAAAGGCCAAGTTAGACTGTGGGCAAAATCCGCAAACTTTGACACAGTTTTGGACCCTTTTTAACTTAGAATTTGCTCAAAATACCTTGTCCAATGATCAGGCTTCATATTCTGTGTCAAAGAGCTGTTGGGGTATTAATCAATGTCAGTGATATTTTTAATTGGTCAAGAGGTCAAGTGGCAAGCTTTGTTGTCTGCAACCTCTTGTTCATCATTTTCACTGTCAAAAGATATTAATCTAATAAAACCAAACAACAGGGGGAATCCGAGTTCTATGGACTCTTCATTTCTTTCTCTAGATCAGTTACATAACAGCTACTGAGGGACTTAGTTAGCTAAAACTGTATTGGTTTTATCATTTCTACATCTAATGGTATGGCACTTTGTGTTTAATTTGAGGCAAACTACTGTGAAATTGATGGAAACATTCCAGGGGTTACTATATCAGGTATTATCAGGAGAGTGCAAGATTTTGATTTCATAAATTGTGACAGAGATTGGCCATTGCTCGAGAGTTTGGTGACAAAGCAGCAGAGAGGAGAGCCTACAGTAACCTTGGTAATGCTCACATCTTCTTGGGGGAGTTTGAGACTGCTGCAGAACACTACAGGTAAGTAAAAGTTTATAATTACTTATCATACACCTGCCTGACAAGGAGGGGGTATCAAGGGATCACATTCATTGTCTTATCCTATTCCATCCTGTACTGATTTACAAAAAGTTCAATAAGAAGCCATACAGTGGCGCTATCATATCAGTTGTCAAAAATAGCGTAAAATTGTTCGTATCACATTGTATCGTATACTCAATCGCATCGTAAAGTATCGAATCGTATCCTATCGCATTCAATCGTATTACATATAATGAACGGAAACTTATCGCATCGTATCGCATTCAATCGTATTACATATAATGAACGGAAACTTATTGCATCGTATCGTAAAGCAATGGTATATCATAAATCGTATATCGTAAATCGCATAACGTATATCGTATCGAATCACTCTAAGATTTTTGGCAGTCTATGTTTCGGGACACCTTTTATTTATTCATGTTTAGCTCACCTGAGCACAAAGTTCTCAAGGTGAGATTTTGTGATTGTCCGGCGTCCGTCGTCCTCCGTTGTCAACAATTTGCTTTAAACGACATCTCCTCTGAAACCTCTGGACAGAATTTAATGAAACTTGGCAGGAATGTTCCTTGGGTGAGGCTCTACAAAAGTTGCTAAAATAAAGTTGATCCATGAAGAACTCTGGTTGCCATGGCTACAAAAAGAAAAATAATTTGAAAACTTTAAAAATCATCCCCTTCAAAACTACTGGCCGGATTTCAAAATAATTGGTACAGATGTTCCTTGGGTCAACCTCTACCAAAGTTGCTAAAATTATTCCGATCCGTAAAAAAACATGGCCGCCAGGGGCGGGGGCTTATTTGCCTTATATGTATATAGAGAAACCTTTAAACAACATCTCCTCTGAAACCACTGGACAGAATTTGATTAAACTTGGCAGGGATGATCCTTGGGTCAACCTTCACAAAAGTTGCTAAAATAAACTTGATCCAGGGTTTTCGATGACGCACAAAATTGTGCGTTTTGACGCAAAATAATCTGAAATGACCCCCATGTTGAATGCTAGTGCGCCGTCAATGACGCATTTTCAAAACCAGGTTCTAAATAGAACACATTCGATTTATATCAAATAGCTATCAGTTTAAACCTACTATATGTGTTTCCTTTATTCTGGAAACAACATGTGACGTTCCAGATGCATGTTCATTTTATTTTTTCTGCTTAGCTCTAAATAACAGATCAGGATATGGGACTTTCCGTTTCTTAAAATAGAACCCGGACTGCCGGCATTGCATAAAACGATGACCTCACGTCTTTGTCGTCCCGAATATTAGGCTGTCTGTTAACGTGCACGGAAGCATGTTGTTTCTCACCATATATGGCCTTTTTATATATTTGGATAAATTTTATCACAGAAAAATTCTCCCTTTATAAATTAGTCTGATGTTCCGATACGTTCTGTATAACATAGTCCCAACCAATGATGGAGAGTTGTTGCATAGCAAGGTCATTCGGATCATCGCAAATGCTGCAACAATGACGCAACAAAATCTTAAGTTTTTCTTTTCAAAAGAGAACTCGGAAACGGACAATGCCGATGGTCCTGAACTAAACAGTTATATTATTTTATTTTCCAATGTTTCCATTTACACAGGTTTTATATAACAGACACAGTGCAGGTATTAAGTTTTATTATTATTATTACCTAGCTGCAAGCATGTCCCCCTAAAATTTCAAATGACCCCTAAAACAAATATTCGAGGGGACACATGTCCCCAAAATGAAAATGTATATATTAAACCCTGCTTGATCCATGTAGAACTCTGGTTGCCATGGCAACAAAAAGAAAAAAAAATGAAAACTTTAAAAATCATCTTCTTCAAAACTACTGGCCAGATTTTAAAATAAATTGGTACAGATGTTCCTTGGGTCAACCTCTACCAAAGTTGCTAAAATTATTCCGATCCGTAAAAAAACATGGCCGGCAGGAGCGGGGCTTATTTGCCTTATATGTATATAGAGAAACCTTTAAACAACATCTCCTCTGAAACCACTGGACAGAATTTGATTAAACTTGGCAGGGATGATCCTTGGGTCGACCTTCACAAAAGTTGCTAAAATAAACTTGATCCATGTAGAACTCTGGTTGCCATGGCAACAAAAAGAAAAAAAAAAGAAAACTTTAAAAATCATCTTCTTCAAAACTACTGGCCAGATTTTAAAATAAATTGGTACAGATGTTCCTTGGGTCAACCTCTACCAAAGTTGCTAAAAAAAATTTACGATCTGTAAAAAAACATGGCCGCCAGGGGCGGGGCTTATTTGCCTTATATGTATATAGGGAAAACTTTAATCAACATCTCCTCTGAAGCCACTGGACAGAATTTGATTAAACTTGGCAGGAATGATCCTTGGGTCAACCTTCACAAAAGTTCCTAAAATAAACTTGATCCATATAGAACTCTGAAAAAAAATATGAAAACTCTAAAAATCATCTGCTTCAAAACTACTGGCCAGATTTTAAAATAAATTGGTACAGATGTTCCTTGGGTCAACCTATTTATCTCAGGTGAGCGATTTAGGGCCATCATGGCCCTCTTGTTTATAGAAAATAATTATTCTTCATGTCTTTAAATTCAACATTTTGCATATATGTATTATTTTTTATCATAAATTATATTATATAGTATAATCTTATTATTTGTTTAGTTATAACAACATTATTTTACTTTTTATGTACCGGTATATACATGTGTAGTGGCCTACGTGACTTTCTGCAGCAGACACCGTGTGTGGTTATGGAATTTAATGCACGTGTGAAAAATATGTACTTGAAAGCATTAAATCGGTATTGAAATATATATACGCTGGGCTACATGCATTCCTATAAGTTTATTTGATGTGTTTGGTCAAAATTTTCATTATTAGCAAGTCTGAAAATTAATAATTTAAATCTGACCTAATTATGCATAATCAAACTCCGATTTCGTCCAAGATGTTACTTCCTTTAAATAACTTATTTTCCAGGGCAATTTTCGTCTGCAGTGTTTGCTCGCTAAGAACATAGAAATTTTTGTTCTCAACTTACGCTTCTCAATATTTTAAGTTAATTTTTTTTTTTTTTCCACACCACACTTTCTCTCTCTCTCTTTCCACATATGCAAACATCGTAATTCGCACAGAACATATTTCTTTTTCTTCTCTTCCTCTCTTTCAGTTTGAATAAGCAATATAATATCAGGAGGTCTTGGATTCGAAATCCAACCGAGGTACATTTCTCCGGTGATAGCTTCAAGACGTATAAAGTTTGTACTAGATTCGCCCTTGTTTTGCACTGGGCAAATTGGGGTTGCTATGGGAATTTGGAGAACTCAGTACTGGTTCTAAGCAGGAACTTCTCTCCCATGTATTGGTCGGTGCAATTCCCCTGACATGTAAAAGAACCAATGCGTCTTTTCGTGAAATGAGCTAGGGTATCGCACACAGACTCACTTGTATCCAACCACTGCCTTTTCCGATGCTTTTTTTCAGCAAAAAAAAAGAAATAATAATAAATAAAAAAAAAATAATGAAAGAAAAAAAAAAAAACAGAAACCCTTCAATAGAAGATTAATATATTGCCTTTGAGAATAGAGGCATACAGTTTTAGTCAAATTACCGATCTCTCCTTGTCCGTGAAAATACAAAATCACTACATAATAAAAGTTAAATGGGGGAAAAAAATCTATAAATTCCATATTATTACATGTATAGTTCACTTAAAATATATCTGATTTTTTTTCTTCTCATGTATGTACATTTATGCATGAATGTGTATATTTTACCAATGTAATTGTAATTCACCAGACGCGTGTCATACCTTCTTATCAGCGGACACAGCATGTTTTATTTTTGACCGGATATGTACCTTTATGTATCGCCGGTACCAATATACTGTCACTCACCCCAGAACCCCAATCCCACCCCAAGGTGAGGGAGGGACAATCAACCTTTACACAACATGAATGTTATAACCGGTACTAATTAACGTGACAGAAAACATGAAAGATGGTCGCAGGCCTATTGTGAGAACATTATCACAGAAAGAACCAGGCTGACCATAAAAAATTCTTTGTTTGGAGTTACCCGACCCATATTTTTTTTAGGTGGGTAGGTAGGTAGGTCTGACACAATAATTATGGAAAATTTTACTACTAAAGTGAACATACCACATGATTAAAGAAATTAATACTTGGTATAATAAAAAAATACCATAGAAACTCGCCTATAAGACTATTCATCTATAAGACGGGGACCATTTTCTAACTCCCCTAATCTGTGGGTATATTCTTTGACCCTTTTATAAGACGGGATAAGAAATCCCAAATGCATCACGAGCAGTATCATTGATTCACATGATAGTTAATTCAGAATAATTTTACATAGTAAAAACTACTATGGATTTTAAACTAATATTGCTGTCTCTCCTAAATGTGTTTATGTGACAAATCAAAAACACTATTTAAACAGGTAATAATATAATTGTAACAGTGAACTGTCACTAAGTCTCCCAAATGAAGTTTCTCCTTAGACAGGCATACATGAATGGTTATTTAGAAATGGAGTGGGGCCTGACCCCCTTGTGACCAATGTGAACATGAAAGATTACAATTCAATCCATCTGATCATGAGGAACAAGAATATATATAATTTATGGGTGGAGATCTCAATGGTCTTTGAAATAAAGGTCAGGGGTAAAACTGGTTGCATGCAGTTGTTCATGCATCATTACATTTTTTTCGGCTATTTGACAGTTAACCAGAAGTTCTCTAGCACATGCTATACTTCTATGTGTTGGTTCACAAGCGCTCATTGAGCGGTCGCGATCGTATGCAAAAGGGCATGGGCCAATTATATTATATTCATAATTTTTTAAGAAAAGATAATGTGTTAATTAACACAAGTAGCAGAGGATTAGATATCAGTAAAGAACGGTTATCATTTGTTTTTATTGTGATTGTATTATTACATGTAATCATAAAAATAAATTTATAAATAATCTTCATTAAAAAAAAACTTTCTCTCATTACATGTGCCGTTAACAGTGGTCTCGATGGAAATCGCAGAGTCCGTCGCTTTTTCAGGGGGACCGCAATTTAGTATGTCCCCATTTCCTGTCGCTAGCTATGTTTATTAGTCCCCTACCGGCTTCGCCGAAGGGGACCATAGGTTTGCACTCCGTCAGTCAGTCAGTCACACACATGTTTTCCGGACTTTTTTTCTAAACGCTTGCAGATATTCATCTAATTTTTGGTGTGTGAGTCTACCACCATGACTTACAGATTGAGTTTGAGTTTTGTTCCGGTCCACTGATTTTTGACGGAATTACGGCCCTTGGAATTAGAAAATTTCGTTAAAATAGCAGTTTTCCGGACTTTTTTTCTAAACGCTTGCAGATATTCATCTAATTTTTGGTGTGTGAGTCTACCACCATGACTTACAGATCAAGTTTGAGTTTCGTTGCGGTCCATTGATTTTTGACGGAAGTACGACCCTTGGAATTACAAAATTTCGTTAAAATAGCAGTTTTCCGGATTTTTTTTCTAAACGCTTGTAGATATTCATCTAATTTTTGGTGTGTGAGTCTATCACCATCAGTTACAGATCAAGTTTGAGTTTTGTTCCGGTCCATTGATTTTTGACGGAATTACGGCCTTTGGAATTAGATTTTTTTTTTTAATAGCAGTTTTCCAGACTTTTTTTTCGGAATGTTACAGATCAAGTTTGAGTTTCGTACCCGTCCACTGATTTTTAGCTCACCTGAGCACAATGTGCTCATGGTGAGCTTTTGTGATCGCCTTTTGTCTGTCGTCCGTCGTCCGTGCGTGCGTGCATCCGTCCGTCGTTAACAATTTGCTTTAAACAACATCTCCTCATGAACCGCTGAAGGGATTTTGACCAAACTTCACAGGAATCATCCTTATGATGCCCTCTATCAAAGTTGTACAAATTATTCAGATTGGTTAAAAAAGTAGGTCACAGGAGCTAAAAATAGATTTTAAAAATGCAAACTTTGAAAATCTTCTTCTGCAAACTGCAAGGCCTAGAGCTTAGATATTTGGTATGTAGCATCATCTTATGGGCCATTACCAAGATTGTACAAATCATAGCCCTACGGTGATAAATGCCCCCGCACCAGGGGTCACTTGTTTTACATAGAGTTATATAGGAAAATCTTTAAAAATCTTCTTCTATGATTCCATTAGGCCTAGAGATTAGTTATTTGGTATGTAGCATCATCTTATGGTTCATTACCAAGATTGTACAAATCATGACCCTATGGTGATAAATGCCCCCGCACCAGGGGTCATTGTTTTACATAGAGTTATATAGGAAAATCTTAAAAATCTTCTTCTATGAATCCATAAGGCCTAGAGATTAGATATTTGGTATGTAGCATCATCTTATGGTTCATTACCAAGATTGTACAAATCATGACCCTATGGTGATAAATGCCCCTGCACCATGGGTCACTTGTTTTACATAGAGTTATATAGGAAAATCATTAAAAATCTTCTTCTATGAATCCATAAGGCCTAGAGATTAGATATTTGGTATGTAGCATCATCTAATGGTTCATTACCAAGATTGTTCAAATCATGACCTTATGGTGATAAATGCCCCCGCACCAGGGGTCACTTGTTTTACATAGCGTTATATAGGAAAATCTTTAAAAAAATCTTCTACTATGAATCCATAAGGCCTAAGGCTTAGGTATTTGGTATGTAGCATCATCTTATGGTTCATTACCAAGATTGTTCAAATCATAGCCCTATGGTGATAATGCACCAGGGGTCACTTGTTTTACATAGATTTATATAGGAAAAACTTTAAAAATCTTCTTCTATGAATCCATAAGGCCTAGAGCTTAGATATTTCATATATAGCATCATCTAATGGTTCATTACCAAGATTTTTCAAATCATAGCCCTATGGTGATAAATGCCCCCGCACCAGGGGTCATTTGTTTTACATAGAGTTATATAGGAAAATCTTTAAAAAATCTTCTTCTATGAATACATAAGGCCTAGAGATCAGATATTTGGTATGTAGCATCATCTTATGGTTCATTACCAAGATTGTACAAATCATGACCCTATGGTGATAAATGCCCCTGCACAGACCTGTGAACTTTATTCGGTCTGAAGAGGGAGATCTGTGCTCCCAAAGTGGGAGATTGGGTTGTGTGAGAGGGAGATTTTTCGCAGCGCGTTTTTTTCGCACTACAGTAATAACAAAACACATTTTTTTTATCATTCATTTACTTTTATTTCATTTTTTATTACTTATTAACTAATTACTTACAACATGTAAAAATGTTTGCGCCAACACATTCGCCAAATGAGAAAAATTAGAGCCAAATTTAAGAAGTTGGAGCCAAATTTAAAGCAAGTGGCTCCAATATGTTTTCAGAATACTTTATTGTCTTTATATTCTGGTATGATATATGCATTTGTTATACTTGGTTTTTTTAAAAAAAAAAAATCATTCAATTGTCAAAAAAAAATTTCATTAAAAAAAATAAAAAAAAATTAAAAAATTTTTTCAACAAAAGACCAAAAAAAAATGTGTTCATACAAAATCATAAATATTAACCTGACTAAAAATATTATATGAAAATATCAAGTGAAAAAAAAAAAAAAAAAAAGATACTTGGGTACGTTAAATATTGGGTACGTTTTGGTTTGGATACGTTTTGACTCGCTCCATTAGCGATTAGCATCGAGTCATTTATATACATCGATACATCTATGCTATTTACCAGTTGGAATCTAGCTAGGTTAACCAATTAATCAATTTAAATAATTTAAAAGAAACGGTAGTAAACTTTGCTGATGTTTTTCGGAAATGGCCGCCATTGTGATGATTGCGCAATTTCATAACAGTTCCAAATGCAGGTATAAACAAAAGTCAGTAGAGGGTGTGACAAATGTAAACAAGTTATAAGATGCCAATACTATCCGAGTATTCCACATCTTTGCATAATTAGGAAGCCTTAAAATGCGTGTTGATTGGATAATCCCACAGCAGGTGCTGGTTACTTTAAGTAGTATACAGTGTAGAGCGACCTGTATTTTTGTGCATTACGGAACTTAAACAACCGCGGTACTAATTTACTGATTTCTTCTTCGTATGCGCCAAACAAAGTTGATAAGCGGTATATTGGGGGCCTTGAGATCAAAGGCGGTAGATTTCTGGTGTTGGTCGGTAGACCGGGAGATGCAAGCAATTATCGGTAGCTCCCGCTCAAAATCGGGAGAGTTCACAGGTCTGCCCCTGCACCATGGGTCACTTGTTTTACATAGAGTTATATAGGAAAATCTTTAAAAATCTTCTTCTATGAATCCATAAGGCTTAGAGCTTAGATATTTGGTATGTAGCTTCATCTTATGGTTCATTACCAAGATTGTTCAAATCATAGCCCTATGGTGATAATGCACCAGGGGTCACTTGTTTTACATAGATTTATATAGGAAAAACTTTAAAAATCTTCTTCTATGAATCCATAAGGCCTAGAGCTTAGATATTTCATATATAGCATCATCTAATGGTTCATTACCAAGATTTTTCAAATCATAGCCAAACGGTGATAAATGCCCCCGCAAAGGGGCTTGTTTACTAGGTTATATAGGAAAATCTTTAAAAAAATCTTCTATGAATCCATAAGGCCTAAGTTAGATTTTGGTATGTAGCATCATCTTATGGTTCATTACCAAGATTGTACAAATTATGACCTTATGGTGATAAACGCCCCCGCACCAGGGGTCACTTGTTTAACGTAGCGTTATATAGGAAAATCTTTAAAAAAATCTTCTACCATGAATCCATAACGCCTATAGCTTAGATTTTTGGTATGTAGTATCATCTAATGGTTCATTATCAAGATTTTCAAAATGGTGGCCCTTTGGAAACCCCAAGTCTTCTCCTCTGAAACCATAAGGCCCAGTGCTTATATATTTGGTGTGTAGTATTGTCAGGGCTAAAATGTTTAAGATTGAGTTATATCAGAATTCTTGTCTGTTTAAAAACCTTGTAATCAGTTGTAGCAATGGTACTCAGGTGAGCGTTTCAGGGCCATCATGGCCCTCTTGTTTATGGAATTACGGCCATTGGATTTAGAAAATTTCTTAGCAGAATACTACCGTTTCTCATCATTGTGTCTCCTGCTGTAAGCAGAGGCAACACTTAGAGATCACTTTTTTCGTCATCTGTCTGTCCATCTTTTTCCAGGGTCATTAAGCTTTCATGTCCAGATGCCTCTCTGCATTCAGGTCTTCCTCCACCTGTAATTAGCTGGATGTTGTTATAAGACTGAAATAAACAGGTTGTGTTTGTATGTGTGTCGGGGGTGTCTTAGTTTTCCATTTGCCGGTAGGGGACTTAGTATTGCCTAAGCAATACTTTCATAATACTTGTTTCAGATAAACACATGGATTACCAGTTATATGTAACAATAAATATTGTTAACAACATGAAGTTTTTGCATATTTCTGGACTTGTAGTCAAATCAAGCTTGCAGGTATAAAAGTGTCATGTAAACCGTGCTTACCGTATATCGTATATCCCATAACGTAAATCGCAGATCGTGGATTGTATATCGTATGGTATCAGATTATAAACACATCGCATCATATTGAATCGTAAAGGTAAATCAAACTTGCTATCGTACATCGCAGATCGTATATCGCATATCGTTCGTATTTCAATCGTATATCAATCATATTTTTTGACAACTGATATGATAGCACCACTGTACCCATGACCATTTTTGGCCCTTATAAGCACACAGTGTGAGGTGAGCTATTCTGATCACCTAGTGGCTGTTGTCCTTTATCATCAATTTGCTTTTAAAGACATCTTGGTATGAAACATGGAATGAAAGATATTGGATGGCCCTTCACAAATTTGGCTAAAATAGATTTGATCTTGAAAATGTATTTCACTCCTAACAACCAATTTGTATCTCGAAGTTATCTGACGGTTTGCCAAGGTGCGAATTTTCTTTTGATGTTCGATGCGCTGACTAAATCAATCTGCTGTGATAAACACAGATTTCAGATGTTACTAATTAGGCATGACATCTTTCTGTACACATTCTTTAACTAATGAGTAAACTATTTCAAAACTCCACAGTCCTGTTCATTGACAAGTTCACTAGACTTCGACATCATTTTCAAAATGGCTACTGCTGAAGACGACAAGTTTATAATGTCACGTGACTTTTCTAGAGAAGGACCCGGTAACAAACAGGGGGGTGGGATATCTAGGTCAGCAATTATTGATTATTCATTAATATTTTGTATATGCAAATAAATTGCATAAAGAAACATTGATCTTAAACAATAGTTTTTAGCTCACCTGAGCATAACATGCTCATGATGAGCTTTTGTGATCGCCTTTTGTCCGTCGTGCGTCCGTGCATCAACAATTTCTTTAAACAACATCTCCTTCTAAACTACTTACTGGATTTTGATCAAACTTCACAGGAATGTTCATTATGGGGCCCTTTACCAAAGTTGTTAAAATTATTTTGATTGGTCAAAATTCTAGGTCACAGGAGATAGATTTTAAAAATTGAAAATTTTAAAAATCTTCTCCGAAACCACAAGGCCTAGCCTTTTGATTTTTGAAATAACTTGAAAATTCTTCTTTTTTGAAAACTAGAAAACACATGGCCTGGGGTTTAGATATTTGGTGAAAATTGGCCCCGCGCCAGGGATCACTTGATTTTACATAGACTTATTTTGGAAAAAAGCTAGAAAAATCTTCTTCTCAAAAACCACAAAGTCTGGAGTTTAGTTATTTGGTACGTAACATGGGCTAATAGACCTCTACCAAGTTAGTTCAAATCATGACCCTGGGGTCAAAATTGGCTCTGCCCCAGGGGTCACTTGATTTTACATAGCCTAATGATACCAGGTGAGTGATCCAGGGTCATCATGGCCCTCTTGTTTTAGCTCACCTGAGCATGAGCATGTGAGCTTTTTTTTTTGACTGGGCCAATTTTAAAGAAACTTCTCAGGAATGCTTTTTAGGTGAAGCCCTTTCATAGTTGTTCAAAGAATTTGATTCCATACAGAACTCTGGTTGCCATGGCAATGCAAAGAAAAAACAAATTATTTTGATCCGTTGAAAAACATGGCCGCCAGAATATAGTACAAAATTGAAAAATCTTCTCCTCCAAAAGAACTGGCTGGATTTCAAAGTTATTTGGCACAGATGTTCCTTGGGTTAATCTCTACCAAGATTGTCCAAATTATTTTGATCCATTGAAAAACATGGCCACTGTAGGGTGGAGCCCGTTTTCCTTTTATATATATGTAAAAACTTCAAATATCATCTCCTCCAAAAGTACTGACTGGATTTCAAAGTTATTTGGCACAGATGTTCCTTAGGTCACTCTCAACCAAGATTGTTCAAACTAATTTGATTCATTGAAAAAGATGGTCCGTGCGTGCGTGCATGCGTCTTGCGTCAACTTTTCCTTTAAACAACTTCTCCTCCTAAACCACTGGATGGATTTTGACAAAACTTCACAGGAATCATCCTTATCATGACCTCTATCAAAGTTGTTCAAATTATTTTGATTGGGTGAATAAGTAGGTCACAGGAGCTAAAAATAGATTTTTAAAATGCAATCTTAGATAATCTTCTCCTGCAAAACTGAAAGGCCTAGAGCTTTAATAATTTGTATGTAGAATTGTCTTATGAACATCTACAAAAGTTGTTCAGATCATGGCCCTGGGGTCCAAATTGCCCCCGCCCCAGTGGTCATTTTATTTTTCATAGGTTTATATAGTGAAAAACTTTAAAAATCTTCTTCTATGAAACAATAAGGCCTAGAGCTAAGATATTTGGCGTGTAGCATTATCTAGTGAATCTCTACAAAAGTTGTTCAAATTATGACCCGGGGGTCACTTGTTTTACATAGACTTATATAGGAAAAACTTTGAAAATCTTCTCCTATGAAACCATAAGGCCTAGAGCTAAGATATTTGGTGTGTAGCATCATCTAATGGTTCATTACCAAGATGTTCAAATCATAGCCCTATGGTGATAAATGACCCCGCACCAGGAGTTACTTGTTTTACATAGAGTTATATAGGAAAATCTTAAAAATCTTCTTTTATGAATCCATAAGGCCTAGAGCTTAGATAATTAGCCTACCTGAGCACAATGTGCCCATGGTGAGCTTTTATGATTGCCTTTTGTCCGGCGTCTGTCGTCCGTCCATCTGTCCGTGAGTGCGTGCGTCTTGCATCAATTTTTTCCATTAAACAACATCTCCTCCTAACTGCTGAAGGGATTTTGACAAAATTTCACAGGAATCATCCTTATGATGTCCTCTAACAAAATTGTACAAAGTTTTATGATTGGTTGAAAAAGTAGGTCACAGGAGCTAAAAATAGATTTTAAAATGCAATCTTAGAAAATCTTCTCCTGCAAAACTGTAAGGCCTACTGTCTGTAGAATTGTCTTATAAACCTTTACAAAAATTGTTCAAATCATGGCCCTAGGGTCAAAATTTGCCCTGCCCCAGGGGTCACTTTATTTTACATAGGCTTATACAGGGAAAACCTAGAAAAATCTTCTCATCAGAAACCACATGGCCTGGTGTTAAGATATTGGGTATGGAGTATTGTCTGGTGGATCTCTACTTAAGTTGTTCAAATCATGGCCCTTGGGTGAAAATTGGCCCTGCCCTAGGGGTCACTTGATTTTACATAGGAAAAATAGAAAAAACATCTCCTGAAATACTGCAAGGCTTAGAGCTTGGATATTTGGTATATAGAATTGTCTTGTGAACTACTACAAAAGTTGTTAAAATAATGACCTCTGGGTCAAAATTGCCCTCCCTCCAGGGGTCATTTTATTTTACAAAGGCTTATATAGGGAAAAACTAGAAAAATCTTCTTATCAGACACCACATGGCCTAGAGCTTAGATATAAGGCTTGTACCATTGTCTAGTGGATCTCTACCAAAGTTGTTCAAATCATGGCCCTTGGGTCCAAATTGGGTCCGCCCCAGGTGTCACTTGATTTTACATAGGCTTATATAGAGGAAGAAAGGAAAATCTTCTTCTCAGAAACCACAAGGTCAAGAGTTAAGGTGTCTAGAACACGCTCCATTAATTTCAAAGCTAGATCAGTAAGCTTAAAGGGAAAACCTTGTAGAAACCATATGGCATTGTGCATGCAGCATTGTCTAGTTGATCATTACCAAAGTTTGTTTTTAATCATGGCCCTGTGTCAAAATTGGTCCCACTTTAAGTATGTTCATATTATAAACCATTGAAAGCAATATTTGTCAGGTGAGCGATTAAGGGCCATCATGGCCCTCTTGTTTAGCTCACCTGAGCACAACATGCTCATGGTGAGCTTTTCTGATTGCCTTTTGTCCGTCGTCCGTGTGTGCGTCTCGTGCGTCCGTCGTCAACAATTTCTTTAAATAACATCTCCTTCTAAACTACCCACTGGATTTTGATAAAACTTCACAGGAATGTTCATTATGGGACCCTTTACCAAAGTTTTTAAAATTATTTTGATTGGTCAAAAATCTAGGTCACACGAGCTAAAAATAGAGTTTAAAAATGAAAATTTTAATAATCTTCTTCTCCGAAACCACAAGGCCTAGCCTTTTGATTTTTGGTATGTAGCATGATCTTATGACTCTCTACCAAGATTGTTCAAATTATGACCCTGGGGTCAAAATTGGCCCTGCCCCTTGATTTAACATAGGCTAATATAGGAAAAACTTGAAAAATCTTCTTCTCAGAAACCACAAGGCCTGGGGTTTAGATATTTGGTGTGCAGCATTGTCTAGTAGATCACTACCAAGTTTGTTCAAATCATGGCCCTGGGGTCAAAATTGGCCCAGCCCCAGGGGTCACTTGATTTAACATAGGCTAATATAGGAAAAACTTGAAAAAATCTTCTTCTCAGAAACCACAAGGCCTGGAGTTTAGATATTTGGTATGTAGCATTGTCTACTGGGTCTCTACAATGTTTTTACAAATCATGACCATTGGGTTAATTTGGCCCCACCAAAGGGGTCCCTGATTTTACATAGGCTAATATAGGAAAAAACTTGAAAAATCTTCTCAGAAACCACAAGGCCTGGTGTTTAGATATTTGGTGTGTAGCATTGCCTAGTGGATCTCTTCTACGTTTGTTCAAATCATGGCCCTGGGGTCAAAATTGGCCCTACCCCAGGGGTCACTTGATTTTAAATAGACTAATATAGGAGAAACCTGAAAAATCTTCTTCTCAGAAATCAGAAAGCCTGGAGTTTATTTATTTGGTATGTAACATGGGCTAATAGACCTCTACCAAGTTTGTTCAAATCATGAATCATGTATTATCTAGTGGATCTATACTTTTTTTATTCAAATCATGGCCCTGGAGTCAAATTTGGACCCGCCATTGGGGTCACCTGATTTTACATAGGCTAATATAGAAATAACTTGAAAATTCTTCTTTTTAGGAAACTAGAAAACACATGGCCTGGCGTTTAGATATTTGGTGAAAATTGGCCCCGCCCCAGGGATCACTTGATTTTACATAGACTTATTTTGGAAAAAAGCTAGAAAAATTTCTTTTCAAAAACCACAAGGTCTGGAGTTTAGATATTTGGTATGTAACATGGGCTAATAGACCTCTACCCAGTTTGTTCAAATCATGACCCTGGGGTCAAAATTGGCTCTGCCCCAGGGGTCACTTGATTTTACATAGCCTAATAATACCAGGTGAGCGATCCAGGGCCATCATGGCCGTCTTGTTTTTATTAAATATACTCCCCGTCTATTACTGAGTGTCATGATTATGTGAATAATACGCAAACAAAACTACTGAATCTCTTGAAGTTATGAATTTTACAGACTTCCGAAATGTCAGACTAATTGTCAGATATTTTTATGTCAAACTTTTTGTATCTGGACTTTTTCAACGAGGTCTGGAGAAAATCAAGATAACAAATGTCGACTGTACTTAAAACAATTTCACAGTCAGCACTCAACATGGTAGTGCACTGACACACCGAATTGATAACAATAAAACACCATAGGTGGTAAGCACTGCAATTTGAAGCAATTCATCATTATGCAAAGCTGAAATCCTCAAAATTGTTATTATCGGAATAAAAATCCGATGGAAATTTCATGTAAGTGCATACATGTCTGCATTTTTAATTAGCAAAGCATAGTGTGAAAATCGTTAAGCCTTGAAAATCACTTGGATTTTTATTCTGTCATGTATGTATTTACTATTTTTAAGTTATGAAAAGCAAATTAGATATTACATTCTCTACTGAGGTGCTTCTGATAAACATAATCATGCAAACATGTCAATATATTGACAAGACACCAGTTTGTGAAATATTGCTAAATAAAAATTATATGTATTGCTAAGTAACAAGTTACCAATTTGTATAATATAGCTAAATAATAAATCTCCTACTGGGAGATACATAGCAAGTCCCCTGTATAAAAAATATTGCTACATAATTCACCTGTATATAAGATATTGCTACATAGCAAGACACCTGTATGTAAAATATTGCTACATAACAAGTCACCTGTATATAAAATTTTGCTTTGTAGCAAATCACCTGTACATAAAATATTGCTAGAGAGCACTTGACTTGACTATTTGAGTTTACTGTCACTTCGACAGTATTTCAGTTATATAGCGACGTCCAGCTAATTACAGGTGAAGGAAGACCCCGAATGCACTGATACATCCGGGTAGAACCACCGACCTACAGTAAGCCCACTGGAAGGCTTCCTCACATGAAAATCTGAATGACCCTGCTGGGACTTGAACCCATACGGTGAGGGGCTGAGTGAGTGTTAAAGTCAGTGACTTTACCCTCTCAGCCACGGAGGCCCCTCTTGCTAGAGAGCAAGTCACCTGTATATGAAATATTGCTTCATAACAAATCACTTATATTGCTACCTAAAAAGTCACCTGTATTGCAACATCACAAGTCACCTGTATTGCAACGTAACAAGTCAAACTATTGCTACATATCAAATCACCTGTGTATAACAAGTCACCTGTATATGAAATAATGCTACATACCATGTCACTTGTATATAATAAGTCACCTGTATATGAAATATTGCAACAAAACAAATCACCTGTATATATAATATTGCTACATAACACCTGAATATAACATACATCACATTTATTGTAACATGACAAGTCACCTGTATGTAAAATATTGCTGCAAAAGAAGTTACATGTCTGTAAAATATTGCTACATAACAAGTCACCTGTATATGAAATATTGCTACATAACAAGTCACCTGTATATAGAAGATATCTACATAACAAAAATATTGTAACATACCAAGTTACCTGTATATAAAATATTGCTACATAATAAGTCACCTGTATGTAAAATGTTGCAACATAAAGTCACATGTATGTAAAATATTGCTACATACAGTATTGTCACATGCAATGAATGACTTGTATCAAAATAATAATGAAGAGAAAATGGCAAAAAATGTTGTAATGCACCAGCAGTATATCATTTCAAGTGGATTTAAATATAATTGAAAGTCCTTTTTATTCTAATTTGAACCTTTAGATTTTCAGCTTCACTTTTGCAGTTGTGAATCTTTAATCATTGAAGTATTTTCTGGGTATAAGACTGAAATGTGGGATGTTTTCTCTTACAGGAAGACACTACAGATAGCAAAACAACTGGGAGACAAGGCATTAGAAGCCCAGGCTTGTTATAGTTTAGGCAATACTTATACGCTTCTGAAAGACTATGAGAAAGCCATAGACTACCACATGAAGCATCTTAAGATAGCACAGGAGTTGAAGGACCGGGTTGGGGAGGGACGGGCATGTTGGAGCCTTGGTAACGCTCATACTGCACTTGGCATGAATGAAGATGCCATCAAATATGCCGGTAAACACTTGGAAATCTCAAAAGAGGTGAGCTTATGCAGGTTCTATTCTGTTTTTGTGTTGTTGCCCTGTATAGGGAGTTAAATGTTTGGAAGGTATGTGTCAGTAACATAAGTAGTGAATTGTCAATTATGAGCTAACCAGAGCACAACATGCTAAATATAAAAGGTGAACTTTTTGGATCACCCTCCGTTGGTCGTCATCCGTCATGCATTACAGTGCGGCTCGCGTTCAAGTTGGCATTTTTAGCGTGTAACATGCGTTTCGTGTCCGTGTAATGTGCGTGTAACGTGCGTGCGTGTACCGTGTAACATTCTCAACGTGTGGTCCGTGTAGCATCGTTTATATCGTGTGTAACGTGTTAAACTGTAACATGTCATGGTGTAAAATCATTCGGCTTATTGTACTAAAACCCTGATGGAAATGAGTCTTGATCGAGGTATAAAAACACATATTATCATGTGTGTTTGCGTCCTGCTTTATGCATGAAAAAACAACTGCTTACATGTGCATCTGGTGTGAAATGATACAACTTATGCTGTTGGATATACCATATTTCATAATGCACATGCTTCAACTTTATATAAATTAATAATAAAATACGACTTACCGATTTCCTAGGTCTCCTCAGTCCTCACGAATATTATAACCACTATTTATTCCGTTTACAGGTAAAATGTAACTCAAAATTTGCTGGCTCGGAATTTATACTCTATCGTGCTGGTGGCACATTGTGTCGTTTAGCAGGGACTTCCTGTGTATTCCAGTTTGACACGATACACAATCTATGCACAGGAAATATTTAATTTTGACACCCAAGACCAAGAGTACATTTGAGGAAGTTAGGTGTCAGACTGGGTAGCTGGACTCGGATTATACGTAAATCGTCACCTTGGCCTGGTACATGTAACTTAACGTTTGACGACTTATGTGTAATTCTCTCTCTCCGCCATCTCTCTCTCTCTCTTTCTCTCTCTCTCTCTCTCTCTCATTAGCCTAGATGTGATATATATACAAGAATGCCGAAAGCATAATTACTCGCTTTCATCTATCTAAGGAAAAACTCAATAAGATGAACTTATTGATCGATTGCGTTTTTTGAATTTATTCGATAAACTGATAGGAAATTAGGAATTAATTGCCGAAAGCATAACTTTAAATACTCGCTTTTCCATACATATCCTGGTGATGGTACAGGTAATTATAAAGATAAAATGGGCTCGATTTTTCCACTCCTAAAACTATTGAATGTTTTTATCCGTCTTTTGAAAATCATTTGGGGTTGGTTGTTTTGTCTGTCTTCCAATAATGATTAATCATACATTGTATACATAGATTCGTATAATCGTCAATTCTATTCGTTTTCTTATTAAAAGAATTAGAAAAAAAAGATTGATAAGTGTCTATGGACGAAAACAACTAAAGCTAGTATATGTGGCTAAAATTATAGATTACCAACAATACGATATGATTTTTTAAATTCTGTGTTCAGATTTGTTTCGGTAAATGGCCAGATCGGTAATTAATTAAATAAAAAGGTAACTCCTTTGATGTTTCATTTATTGATTACATATGGAATTTTGTTCCCAAACTTTAATGATAGTGTGAAAAATAGATCATACGCATTGAATGGAGTATGCATTCATACATTGTACATGAACGTGATCATATAAGAATAAAAAAGTAATCATTCAGATTTTCGACGTATCTAAAAGAACAAACATGAAATATAAAGTTTATTAGCAATTACATGTAGTTATTATAAATCTAAAACGAGAATTTAATACGATCGCTTGTCTCTTGATTCCTTCTTTAGTTCTCTTATTAACTAATGACGCATAGAGAAGTAGTCTATGGACGAAAACAACCGAGTTGACCGAATAAGCCGGCAGCTTTTGCTTCGTGCATCGTTCGTATCGTGTGGACCGTGTATCGTGTATATGAACCAAACGTGAGCTTTTGTGATCGCCCGTCGTCGGTCGTCGTGTGTCGTGCGGCGTGCGTCGTCAACAATTTGCTTTAAACGACATCTCCTCTGAAACCGCTGGACAGAATTTAATGAAACTTGGCAGGAATGTTCCTTGGGTGAGGCTCTACAAAAGTTGCTAAAATAAAGTTGATTCATGAAGAACTCTGGTTGTCATGGCAACAAAAAGAAAAATAATTTGAAAACTTTAAAAATCATCTTTTTCAAAACTACTGGCCAGATTTCAAAATAATTTGGTACAGATGTTCCTTGGGTCAACCTCTACCAAAGTTGCTAAAATTATTCCGATCTGTAAAAAAACATAGCCGCCAGGGGCGGGGCTTATTTGCCTTATATGTATATAGAGAAACCTTTAAACAACATCTACTCTGAAACCACTGGACAGAATTTGATTAAACTTGGCAGGGATGATCCTTGGGTCAACCTTCACAAAAGTTGCTAAAATAAACTTGATCCATGTAGAACTCTGGTTGCCATGGCAACAAAAAAAAAAAAAAAAAGAAAACTTTAAAAATCATCTTCTTCAAAACTACTGGCCAGATTTTAAAATAAATTGGTACAGATGTTCCTTGGGTCAACCTCTACCAAAGTTGCTAAAATTATTCTGATCCGTAAAAAAACATGGCCGCCAGGGGCGGGGCTTATTTGCCTTATATGTATATTGGGAAAACTTTAATCAACATTTCCTCAGAAACCAATTGACTGAATTTGATTGAATTTGGCAGGAATGATCCTTGGGTCAACCTTCACAAAAGTTCTTAAAATAAACTTGATCCATATAGAACTCTGGTTGCCATGGCAACAAAAAGAAAAAAAAAATGAAAACTTTAAAAATCATCTTCTTCAAAACTACTGGCCAGATTTTAAAATAAATTGGTACAGATGTTCCTTGGGTCAACCTATTTATCTCAGGTGAGCGATTTAGGGCCTCATGGGCCTCTTGTTTTAAACAATCTTTTATAAACTTTAAAACAATGTTTATGCCCATAATCTCATAATCGGGTTCAATTATTACTGATAGTGACTAGTTAATTTAGGAGTTATGCCCTTTTCACCATAAAAAAAGCTAGATTTCACTTTGTTTACACTCTAGCATCTTTATTTCTTAAGCAATCATCTTTCTCAGGTGAGCGATCAAGGGCCATCTTGGCCCTCTTGTTTTCTTCCTTTTTTAAGCTCACCTGAGCACAACGTCTGTTTTTGTGCGTCGTCCATAGTGCATAGTCAACAATTTGCTTTAAACGACATCTCTTCTGAAACCGCTGGACAGAATTTGATTAAATTTGGCTGGGATGATCATTTGGTGAAGCTTCACAAAAGTTACTGATCCATAAAAAAACATGGCCACCAGGGGCAGGACTAATTTGCCTTATATGTGTATAATGAAAACTTAAAAGACCTCTCCTCTAAAACTGCTGAACATAATTTGATAAAATTTTGCAGGGATCATCTCCTTCAAAAGTACTGGCAAGATTTTAAAATGTTTTAATACAGACTGATGTTCCTTGGGTAACCCTATGCTCAGGTGAGCGATCCAGGGCCATCATGGCCCTCTTGTTAAGTTAATAGTACTGTTTGGTGTGTGGAATTTAAATGATCTTCCTATATTTCTACATGGATTCTGTATTCAGAAGAACTATGCTTTAATATAGAAATTTGTACAGGCAATGAAGGCAGTGTTTCTCAGGTGAGTGACTTCAGGAACATCTTGTTTATTAGGCGCCACCGGTGAAACTGGTTGGGGACTAAACATTTGCGCACGTCCTTCAGTCCACTCATCTGTCCCCTCTATTGACATTTATGGATGGATTTGAATAAAACTTCACAAAAATATTCCTCATTACCCAAGGGTGTATCGTGCGCATCAACCATATGCACCCCTGAAAGGTTAAGGTCACAGGAGTTGTTAAAACTGTTTTTGGTGTTCATAGGCTACATCTTCATGTCCGCTCAAAAAAACGGATAGATTTTCATAAAACTTTGCAAAAGTATTTGTCATAACACAAAGGTGTCATACGCATCAACTATATGTGTCCTTGAAAGGTCAAGGTCACTGAAGTTGTTAGAAAGCTTTGTGTCAGCTCTAAAACTTCAATATCTATGAATGGATTTTCATCAAACTTTCTAGAAGTGTTTGTCATAATAGAAAAGTGTGTTGTTCACATCAACCATATGTGTCCTTGAAAGGACAGGCTACATCTTCGTGTCTGCTCTGTCAATATCTATAGATGGGTTTTAGTAAAAATCTTTACAGAAGTGTTTGTCATAACAGAAAGATGTGTTGCACACGTCATTAATAATTTTGCATCCTTGAAAGTTCAAGGTCACCAGTGTTATTAGAAAGGCTCTTTGGTATTCATAGGCCACATCTACGTGTCCACTCTGTAGCTTCCATATCTATGGATGGATTTTCATTGAGTTTACAAAAGTGTTTGAAAGGTCAAGGTCACAGTAATTAGAAATTCACTTTGGAATTCATAGGCCACATCTACGTGTCCACTCTGTAACTTCCATATCTATGGATGGATTTTCATTGAACTTTATAGATGTGATTATAATGACACAAAGATGATGTGTCATGTGCATCAACCATATGCACCCTTGAAAGGTCAAGGTCTTGTTAGAAGTTGTCTTTGGTATTCATAGGCTACATTTTGTTTCCGCTCTATTACTTCCATATATATGGATGGATTTTCATTACTATACAAAATGTTTGTCATTACATGAAGATGTGTTGGTACAACAACCATATGCACGTTTGAAAAGTCAGTGCAGTTAGGGAATCATAACCCATTTCCATAATTTTCTTGTTTCTATCCGGCACAAGGGGCCTCTGTGGCCGAGAGGGTAAAGTTGTTGTCATCGGATTTCCATGTGAGGAAGCCTTCCAGCTGGCTTGCGGTAGGTCGGTGGTTCTACCCGGATGCCTCAATGCATCTGGGGTCTTCCTCTACCGTGTCACTGACGTTGGTATATGGCTGAATTACTGTCGCAGTGACAGTAAACTTAAAAAAATCAGTCGGTCTATATGGCACAAATTCTTTGTCGGGTTTTGACCGGTAGGGACTCTTTACGGTATTGCTTGCTATACTGACAAAGCCTAGTTTTATTTACTTTCCAACATATATTGATCTAATCCATTAGATTGGAGATGAGACGGGTCAAGTGACCGCACAGATGAATCTCGCTGACCTACGGTCAGTACTTGGGATCAATCCAGGATCAAGGGAGGATCAAAAATCTCATACTGATCAGGCAGATGTTGGCATGTGTAAGTACCTGACCAGTTCTTTGAATAATGTTATCCCTTGATGGCCTTAACCTGAAAATAATTTTTGTTTTAATAAGAACTGTATATTGATTTATTTTTAGCGCACCTGAGCACAAAGTGCTAAAGGAGAACTATTGTGATCACCCTTCGTCTGTTGTCGTCCTTTGTCCAGCGTCAACAATTTGCTTTAAATGACATCTCCTCAGAAACCATTGGACAGAATTCGATTAAACTTTTGCAAGGATGATCCTTGGATGAACCTTCACAAAAGTTGCTAAAATAAACTTGATCCATTTAGAATTCTGGTTGCCATGGCAATGGAAAGAAAAAAATATGAAAACTTTGAAAAACAGCTCCTTCAAAACTACTGGCCAGATTTCAGATTGTTTTAGTACAGATGTTCTTGGGTATTCCTTTAGTTTACCAAGAATGCTTAAATTCCGATCCTTAAAAAAACATGGCCACCAGGGGCTGGGCTAATTTGCCTTTAAGGTATATAATGTCAACTTTAAACAACATCACTTCTGAACAGCTGGACAGAATTTGATTTAACTTTGCATGGATGATCCTTGGGTGAACCTTCACAAAAGTTGCTGAAATAAACTTGATCCATGTAGAACTATGGTTACCATGGTAATAGAAAGAAAAAAATATAATATGAAATCTTTAAAAATCATCTTCAAAACTACTGGCCAGATTTCAAAATGTTTTAGTACAGATTAATTACTATTATCTTTCCAAGACTGACTTGGTATTGGACCACTGTCTCCAATTATGGCCCTAGCAGTATAAAATATGTCATATTTAACTTTGTTTACATTCTAGCATTCACATTTATAAAGCAATCTTGATCAGATATTTACATAGTGATAATAATCCAAGGATTATTATGCCTTGTATGGAAGTTATGGTCCATAATACTTAAGGTAGCTTTTAGTGGAGTGGTACTCAGGTGAGTGATATAGGGCTATCATGGCCCTCTTGTTTATAAATCTTAATCTACTTGTTCTAAGCAATAATTAATGTCATTATCAAGTTTTTATTTTGCAACCATATCCAACTTCCAGTATACAACATAAGCACTTGATTTTATTGCTGATGCAGATCGGCGCCAGGGATCGGGGATATCTCGACGACACAGCATGGAAAAGATGGAGTTAATGAAACTAACGCCGGACAAGAGGGAAGAACTTGCCAATGCTAATGGTGGTGCTAGACCAAAGGTTCCTAAAGTGACCAAGTCCCTCAGCCTGGCTTCAGATACCCTCACAACCTCACAAAACACACCAAAGGAAGAGGTGTGTGTTATTTTTTGCAAACCAGGTCTACAATTGATCACATAATATTTGTTAAGATCAGTGAATATATCAGGTGTCCCTTAACAAGTGAAACATTTTTTGCTCGACTGTTTGAAGAAAAGTGTGAGCTATCCTAGTCACACTGGTGTTGGCTTAACACTCAAGTTAAAGGTTTTACGTGCAAGTTTTTCTATCTTCTTATCTCTCCACAACCACTTAAGGTATTCACTTGAAACTTCTCATGTATTTGGGGTCATAATTGTAGCTCACTGACTAAGACCCATAACTGTAGCATGGATTTTTACTGAATTATTCCCCTTTGTGAACTTCTTGTTAAGATTATGCATGCAAATTCAGTCTCCACAACCATCAAAGGTATTCACTTGAAACTTCACATATGTTTTCAGGGTCATAATTACACACCACTTACCAAACCTATAACTCTAGCATGGATTTTAGTGAATTATTTCCCTTTGTGAACTTAGGAATTCCTGGTTAAGATTATACGTGCAAATTTAATCTCCACAACCACCAAAGGTATTCACTTTAAACTTCACACTTGCTTTCAGAGTCATAATTGTACGCCACTTACCAAGACCCATAACTGTAGCATGGATTTTAAGGGAATTATTCCCCTTTGTGACCATATAAAAATACATCCATAAATATTTCAAAGTCATGTATTGCTTTGATACTTTGTATACTTGTTCAGCAACATAAAAGCAATGGGTAGAAAGGAGCAGACACTATCATGTATTTTGACAGATACATGGCCCTTGAAAGATTTAGCATGACTTTTTTATTTATACTTTAAAGCACTGAGAATAGTAGAGCGTGCTGTCTCCCTGATAGCTCTTGTTTGACACATATTTTCTCAGTGATAGATTAACTGAATTCATTGAAAGTTTTCACACAGTAATCTTAGGGTATCATTAACAAGTTTGCAAAATATGGATTGCAAATTATGTGAGTACAGCCAAGAAGTGCATTTTCCTATATAATTAGATTGTTAAAAGCAACTCTCTGTCTGATTTGACCAATGACTGTGAATGCTTCCTCCCGAAGTGGCTTTTGTACTGTTGATGGCAGCTATTGTTTATCACACCTTTTAACAACCTTTTTGGCAGTCACTGGTTTATTTTGAATGTTTTACCAGAGTTACGGCTCTTCATAGCAGCATAATGTACCAACAGATTCTTATCCACACATCTGAAAAACCTTTTGCTTGAGCTAAACTTAATTGATCAATATCATGTCTGGCTGTGCATATTGATGGCATGTTTGGTTGTGCCCCTTTAATTTTTAGCAACATAATATCCATTCTGAGCTTGTCTGCACTTGGTCTCCAAAACCTCTGGCTAGAATGTGATGAATTTCACAAGATTGATAGGTACTATATCTTGTCATGCATGTCATCAGCATGTTATATTGGAATGTTTTATCACCAAGTTATGCCCCTTTGTTTATTTATTGATAATGATTTTTAGCTCACCAGAGGACATAGTGCTCATGTGAGCTCTTAGGATCGAGGGCTGTCCGTCGTCCACAATTGTTTCAAACGACATCTCCTCTTGAAAGCACCAGGCCAAATTTGATCAAACTTGCCTATGATGTTCCTTGCATAAACCTCTACCAAAGTTGTTCAAATGGTTCCGGTCCATTCAATATCTGGGTCACAGAAGCTAAAAATAGATAATACAAGGCAGTCCAAAGGACAGCTATATCCCCCGCCGCTGGCCAAATATTAGAATTTGTTTGGTCATAGGATTATGTTCACCTTAACCTGGCATGGTTGTAGCAGACATAGAAGATCAGTTTAAGACAATTTAACTTTCCGGAGTTATGTATGAATCTCAGAATTCGGAGGCACATATATTAAAAGTTTACTGACAAGTTTTACATGGGAAACAGTACAAAAAGTGAACATCAATGAAGTATAGGATGTGTTAGGTAACCACAAAGTACATGTGTAACTCAATTAAAAACTTTATATATCATGAAATAATTTGTCTGATTGTGAACATGACATACTATTATTTACTGAGTACAATAAATCACTGTGGAAGTGCAATCCAGGTCAAGAAGTGGTCTGTGTAAGGCAAGGGGAACACTCCTGAATGAGATATGGAGCGGACACGAAAATAACATTTGACCTGCAAGTATGACCTTGACCTTGAGCCAGCATGACCGACTCATGCCTTCTGCACATCAGCTCAATGAGGTTAACATTTTAGCCGAGTTTGAAGAAAATGTGTCCAAGCGTTCATGAGATATGGAGCGGACACGAAAATAACATTTGACCTTCAAGTATGACCTTGACCTTGAGCCAGCGTGACCGCCTCATGCCTTCTGCACATCAGCTCAATGAGGTTAACATTTAGCCGAGTTTGAAAAAAATGTGTCCAGCGTCATGAGATATGGAGCGGACCGAAAAACATTTGACCTCAAGTATACCTTGACCTTGAGCCAGCGGACGCTCATGCCTCTGCACATCAGCTCATGAGTTAAATTTAGCGAGTTAAAGAAAAGTGTCCAAGCATCATGAGATAGGAGTGACAGAAAATAACATTTGACCTTCAAGTATGACCTTGACCTTGAGCCAGCGTGACCACCTCATGCCTTCTGCACATCAGCTCAATGAGGTTAACATTTTAGCCGAGTTTGAAGAAAATGTGTCCAAGCGTTCATGAGATATGGAGCGGACACGAAAGTGTTTCGGACACACTGACGGACGGAATGACGGACGGACGGACGGACGAAGGGCATTCCTATAACCCCCCTCCCGCTTCGCGGCGGGGGATTAAAAAGTGAAATCTTAAAAAAATCTTCTTCTCCAAAACCACAAGGCCTGAAGTTAAGATATTTGGTGTGTGGCATTGTCTAGTAGACTTCAACCAAGTTTGTCCAAATCATGGCCAAGGGATCAAAATTGGCCACACCCCAGGGGTCACTTTATTTTACATAGACTTAAATAGGAAAAACTAGAAAAATCTTCTTGTCAGAAACCACAAAGCTTATAGAGTTTATATATTTGGTGTGTAAAATGGCCTAAAAATAAAATCATGGTCCTGGGGCCCTCCCTGTAATGGGTGTTGTAACGTAGAGATGGAAAAGTGCTTCTTCCAGGTTCGACCTTTTATTTTGAACTAATGTAAAGTCCTTAATCAAACAACAACAATGACGTTGATGTAACTTCATTGAGATGCCCCTCATGTGCTGCTGCCATTGGCCCTGCCCCAGGGGTCACTTGATTTTACATAGACTTATAGAAAAATCCTCAAAAGATCATCTCAGAAACACCAAGGCCTGGACTTTCGATATTTGGTGTGTAACATAGCCTAGTGGACCAAGTTTGTTAAAATCAGGGTGTTAGGGTCAAACAATTGTGTGTCAACAATTTCAACAATCTTCTTCTCTGAAACTACCAAATGAATTTTCATCAAATTTGACCAAAATGATACTTACGATAGTGTAATGCAATTTTTTTTAGCTCACCTGAACACTTGTGCTCGGGTGAGCTTTTGTGATAGCCTTTTGTCCGTCGTGTGTCGTCCGTCATCAACAATTGCTTGTGAACACTCTAGAGGCCACAGTTTTTGCCCAATCTTCATGAAACTTGGTCAGGATGTTTGTCTACATGATATCTCGGATGAGTTGGAAATTGGGGCATGTGGGGTCAAAAACTCGGTCACTAGGTCAAATCCTTGAAAAACCTTGTGAACACTCTAGAGGCCACAAATTTTGCCCAATCTTCATAAATTTCAGGATTTTGTCTACATGATATCTCGGATGAGTCCGAAATTGGGTCATGTGGGGTCAAAAACTAGGTCACTAGGTCAAATCATTGAAAAACCTTGTGAACACTCTAGAGGCCACAGTTTTAGCCCAATCGTCATAAAATTTGGTCAGGATATTTGTCTACATGATATCTCGGATGAGTTCGAAATTGGGTCATGTTGGGTTAAAAAACTAGGTCACCAGTCAAATCTTAGAAAAACCTTGTAAACACTACAGGCAAGTTGGCCCAATCTTCAAAAATTGGTCAGGATTTTGTCTACATGATATTTCAGATGAGTTTCAAATTGGGTCATGTGGGGTCAAAAACTAGGTCACCAGGTCAAATCTTAGAAAAACCTTGTGAACACTCTACAGGCTATAGTTTTGGCCCAATCTTCATAAAATTTCGTCAGGATATTTGTCTACATGATATTTCAGATGAGTTTGAAATTGGGTCACTTGGGGTCAAAAACTAGGTCACCAGGGAAAATCTTAGAAAAACTTGAACACCTAAGGCCACAGTTTTGCCAATCTTCATAAATGGTCAGGTGTTTGTCTACATGATATCTTGATGAGTTTGAAATTGGTTGTGGGGTCAAAAACTAGGTCACCAGGTCAAATCTTAGAAAAACCTTGTGAACACCCTACAGGCCACAGTTTTGGCCAAATCTTCATAAATTTTGGTCAGGATGTTTGTCTACATGATATCTTGCATGAGTTTGAAATTGGGTCATGTGGGATCAAAAACTAGGTCACCAGGTCAAATCTAAGAAAAACCTTGTGAACTCTCTAGAGGCCACAGTTTTAGCCCAATCTTCAATAGATTAGGTCAGGATGTTTGTCTAATTGATATATTGGATGAGTTCGAAAATGAGTCACATGAGGTCAAAAACTAGGTCACCAGGTCAAATCTAAGAAAAACCTTGTGAACACTCTAGAGGCCTACATTTTTGTCCCAATCTTCATTAAATTTGATATGAATGATGACAGCCAAGGTAGATAAATCTTGATGGAATATATTGCAAATTATGGCCCCTTTTTAACTAAATAAATTTGGTTAAAGTTTTGCATGCAAATACTCTCATGCTTATATCTCGGTATCCAGGCATGCGATTGATTTGAAACATCTTTAATACGTTTAGGGGTATCATACTATCAAGTATATAACTCTTGATAGAATATGTTACAAATTATGGCCCTTTTTTAACTTAGAAATTTCGGTTAAAGTTTTGCATACAAGGTACTTTCATGCTTCTGTCTCAGTATCCAGGAATGCAATTGATTTGAAACATCTTTAATACATTTAGGGGTATATGTTACAATTTATGGCTTTTTAACTTAGAAATTTTGGTTAAAGTTTTGCATGCAAGGTACTTTCATGCTTATTTCTCTGAGTCTAGGCATGGGATTGATTTGAAACATCTTTAATATGTTTAGGGGTATCATACTTTAAAGGAAGATAACACTTGATGGAATATATTAAAAATTATGATTTACTACACTTATTAATGGTTTTGAATACCATATATTTGACATTTAACTGATTTGATACGTGCCAAATGGTTTTTGCCTTGGGTGGGAGCATTGTGTTTATCAATTGCATCTTGTTCTTTTATAGTATTGGCTAACATTTTCTGATGATGATGCCATGCATTTGTATTAGTAAAGAGATAGGACTCCCAAGCTACTCATTTCACCAAGGAAAACCCAGCACCATGAGTAGAATGGTTCAAGACCTAACACCTTAAAATCTTAAAAAATCCTTTCAGAGTCTCTCACCAGAGGATGATGGATTCTTCGACCTTCTCAGTAAGTTCCAAGGTCGTCGCATAGATGAACAGAGGTGTAGTTTGAAGGTGCCAGAAAAGAATGGATTGACTTTAAAAACAGAAAACACAGAAACTGTGACGCCCAAACCAAAAGCAAAAGGTATGCATTGTGGGAAGAAACCATTGGTCATTCTGTATGCAGACTGCATATTGACTGATTACACCCCAAGAATTTGTTTAAGATGTTTGTATGAAAGTGCATATGAACAAGTTACCAGGCATAATAGAGTGAGTTAGCATCAATATGTTGGTGAAATGCATGGAAGGCAGTAATGATTAAACAGTACAATGAATGACAGTTTTAACCAAATGAAAATACCCACAGGAAGACTATGAACAAAAAAATCAGTCAGTGCATAGTCAGATCAGCCTGGGAGTAATTACTTCTCATTAGTACATTACAAATGAGGAGGGAACATTGATACTTAAGAAATCCTCTTGGTCTGGCCTGGCCTTGCTGTGGTCTTACATTGTGCAAATAAGTAAAAGAGTAGAAAGAGCACCAGATAGAGAGGTTGTACCAATCTCAGTAGTCTAGTGATCGCTGTGTCTGCTCCATAAACAGAATCTCTGGCCCGACTTACCAAATTGTTAAAAATGAAACTCGTATTTCTCTTGCGCTTAGCATATAAGGATAGTTTCAGGACTGGCTGGCCCATTGTCAAGATTAATGTGGATCATGCCACTTGTCTATGGCAGTGAGGCAAAAATGTATCAGTAAGTCCCAGAATAACTGAAATATTTTTCTGAAACGCAAGTAAAGCTATCATTTTTAGCTCGACTATTCGAAGAATATGAGAGCTATTGTAGTCGCCCTTGTGTCTGCTTTGCAGCTTTTGGTTAAAGTTTTGCATGCAAGTTACTATCAACCTTATATCACATTAACTATTTATGGTATTGACTTGAAAGTTTATGAATATGTTCAGGGGCATCAGGCAACCAAGGTAGATAACTCATGACTGAATTTAATATGAATTATGGCCCCATTTTAACTTAAAAAGTTTGGTTAAAGTTTTGCATGCAATAGAAAATTTGGCTAAAGTTTTGCATGCAAGCTACTATCCAGCTTATATCTCAGTAATTGTTTATGGTATTGACTAGAAAGTTTAGGAGTGTATTCTGGGGCATCAGAAAACCATGGAGGATAATGCTTGGACTGAATTTTATACAAATTATGGCCCTTTTCTAACTTGGATACTTGTTTAAAGTTTTGCATGCTCAGTGTTATTATGCTTATGTCTCAGTGACTTAGTTATGGGATTGATTTAAGACTTCATAAACCTATTTAGGGGTATCAGACTATCAAGGTATGTCATTTTTGACTTTAATTATGTACAGGGTATATAAAGGGCAAGAATTGAAATAGATTTCTTTTGATTTACCAACAAGCAATTTGAATAGTCAAGTGTGCTGTCCTCTGACAGCTCTTGTTAATTAATCAGCCAACCTGGGAAATTTAGAGCTAAAGAGAAAAAGAAGTCACAGAAATATCCTTGCAGGGTGTCATTAACTCATTTGCTTATAGTTTTGTGTTACGTGCATATCATTATTTTAAACTAAACATTGCTGTTTCATTATAAATATCTATAACACATCAGTGTACGTTTCCTACCAGTTTGTTTACTTACTCCATTCTGAAGTTGTTTTCGATCATAATCCCAAATCATCTTTCTGGAGCTTTGCCTATTTGGGGTGGGCCTTAGTGTCACATATTCTGGTCAGCATATAAACTAAACCTTAGTAAGGTGCAGTATGGTCCAGGTGAATGGGGGGAAAAGCCATGTCATCAGGATGGGTAGAATTGGCCATATTTGTGTATAAATTATGGGGTGAGAAGCTGCCAATGAATACTTATACAAGCGTCACCAAATACATCCCTCTGTGCCCCCTCCACTGATATTTCAGTTTCACATCCACTTCACACACAGAAAGAAATAAACTTTCTGCAGCAGAAAAGTTCAAAGGGTGTGAAACTGGTACCTTTCTTTTGATCTCCTGCTTTAAGATTTGTTTTGGTGTTTGGATGAATATTACCAGTTGTGTAAGATTTCGGTTTTTTTTTACAACTGCTGCATTATGACATCAGCGATTTTGTAGGATCATTTATTTGATGTGTGGAATAGAACTATTGATGATCTAGCTATCTTGGAGGAAAAAACATGGCTAGTAGACCCTGCTTAAGATATATGTCGACCCCCAGTACACTTTTAAACCCAGTTCTGAGGGAAAGAAACTTGTGAGTGAGAATATTCAGTGTACACAGTTTGATGCTTGATCACATTTCATAAATTTTTGGTCTTCAAAAATATTACCATCAGTTAGAAAGATCTTTATTAGCTCACCTGAGCACTTGTGCTCGGGTGAGCTTTTGTGATCGCCTTTCATGCGTCGTCCATCATCCATCGTCAACAATTGCTTGTGAACAATCTACAGGCCACAGTTTTGGCCCAATATTCATGAAACTTGGTCAGGATATTTGTCTACATGATATATTGGATGAGTTCGAAATTGGGTCATGTGGGGTCAAAAACTAGGTCACTAGGTCAAATCTTAGAAAAACGTTGTGAACAATTCAGGGGCCATAACTTTGGCCCAATCTTCATGAAACTTGGTCAGGATGTTTGTCTACATGATATCTCGGATGAGTTCGAAATTAGGTCATGTGGGGTCAAAAACTAGGTCACTAGGTCAATTGTTAGAAAAACCTTGTGAACACTCTACAGGCCACAGTTTTTGCCCAATCTTCATGACACTTGGTCAGGATGTTTGTCTACATGATATCTCAGATGAGTTTGAAATTGGGTCATGTGGGATCAAAAACTGGGTCACCAGGTCAAATCTTAGAAAAACCTTGTGAACACTCTACAGGCCACAGTTTTAACCTAATCTTCATGAAACTTGGTCAGGATGTTTGTCTACATGATAGCTCGGATGAGTTCGAAATTGGGTCACATGGGGTCAAAAACTAGGACACCAGGGAAAATCATAGAAAAACTTTGTGAACACTCTAGAGGCCACAGTTTTAACCCAATCTTCATGAAAAATGGTCAGGGTGTTTGTCTACATGATATTTTGGACGAGTTTGAAAATGGGTAATGTGGGGTCAAAAACTAGGTCACCAGATCAAATCTTAAAAACACCTTGTGAACTCTACAGGCCACAGTTTCAGCCCAATCTTCATAAATTTTGGTCAGGATGTTTGTCTACATGATACCTTGCATGAGTTTGAAATTGGGTCATGTGGGATCAAAAACTAGGTCACCAGGTCATATCCAAAGAAAACCATGTGAACTCTCTAGAGGCCACAGTTTTAGCCCAATCTTCAATAGATTTGGTTAGGATGTTTGTCTAATTGATATATTGGATGAGTTTCAAAATGAGTCACATGAGGTCAAAAACTAGGTCACCAGCTCAAATCTTAGAAAAATCTTGTGAACATTCTAGAGGGCTTCATTTTTGTCCCAGTCCTCATTAAACTTGATATGAATGATGGAATGATGACTGCATGAATTCCCAGTTGAGTGAAAATTCAGGTAGGATCAATATGTAGGTCACTTAGTCAAATGTTTGAAAAACACTTTAGATACCAGATTTTTTGTCAATATGCCTAACACAGCCACTTACTCAGGTGAGCGACACAGGGCCATCTTGGTCCTCTTGTTTTTAGCTCACCTGAGCACAACGTTCTCATGGTGAGCTTTTGTGATCACCTTTTGTCCGTGCGTGTGTGCGTCGTCAACAATTTCTTTAAACAACATCTCCTTCTAAACTACTCACTGGATTTTGATAAAACTTCACAGGAATGTTCATTATGGGGCCCTTTACCAAAGTTGTTAAAATTATTTTGATTGGTCAAAAATCTAGGTCACAGTAGCTAAAAATAGAGTTTAAAAATGAAAATTTTAAAAATCTTCTTCAAAACCACAAGGCCTAGCCTTTTGGTTTTTGGTATGTAGCATGATCTTATGACTCTCTACCAAGATTGTTCAAATTATGACCCTGGGGTCAAAATTGGCCCCGCCCCAGGGGTCACTTGATTTAACAGGCTAATATAGGAAAAAAACTTGAAAATCTTCTCAGAAACCACAAGGCATAGAGTTAAGATATTTAATTTGTAGCATTGCCTAGTGGATCTCTACCAAGTTTGTTCAAATCATGACCCTGGGGTCAAAATTGGCCCCGCCGCAGGGGTCACTTGATTTAACATAAGCTAATATAGGAAAAAAACTTGAAAAATCTTCTTCTCAGAAACCACAAGGCATAGAGTTAAGATATTTGGTGTGTAGCATTGTCTTGTGGATCTCTACCAAGTTTGTTCAAATCATGACCCTGGGGTCAAAATTGGCCCCACCCCAGGGGTCACTTGATTTTACATAGCCTAATGATACCAGATGAGCGATCCAGGGCCATCATGGCCCTCTTGTTTGGTTGACTGCTCACTTTTTCTAATTTTATTTTTATTCCCCCCCCCCCCTTTATGAAAAACATCCTGTAAACCAAAAAAAATAAAAACTGATGGCCTAATGAAAAAAATTAGTTGAGTGCTTGTAGCAGAACACTGTCAACTTAATTCATGTGTGTTTCAGCATCCACTCCAGACAGTGACCACTTTTTGGACATGATAGCTGGTATC
>CM037787.1:53196612-53246612 GCA_021229015.1 Solen grandis | reverse complement strand
GACATGATGCCAGTTGTTCAGAATAATGAAAATTTCAGAGTTATGACAGTAAAGTATGCGCTTTTGAACAAAAGCATCTTCACCACCCTATTACGTCACATAACGTCAGAGCTAAAAATAGTGAAAAATGGTGTTCGCGCTCTACAGCCATCATTTATGGTCGGATTTTCTTCAAATTTTCACAGATGGTACATCATGAAACTAAGGTGTGCATATCCTGTCAACTAACCGAAAGTCCGAAAGACCGAAGTTCTGTGGCTGAAATAAGATTCGATCATAGGACCGAAAATTTCATTTTAGGATTATAGAGCATCAGGATGAGATAGAAAGTTGAAACTTAAACAGTTTGCAATTCTGCAGAATTTCTAAATAAATTTTGAGTCTTGACGTCATATGACGTCATGTGACGTCATAAGCATACTTATTAATTTTCATTTTCGGGCTTTATGCCAGTTGTTCAGAACTATGAAAATTTCAGAGTTATGACAGTAACGTATGCTCTTTTGAAGAAAAGCATCTTCAGCACCCTATGACGTCATGTGACGTAAGAGCTAAAAATAGTGAAAAGTGGTGTTCACGCTCTAAAACGGCCATTTATGGTCAGATTTTCTTCAAATTTTCACAGATGGTACATCATGAAACTAAGGTGTGCATATCCTGTCAACTAATTGAAATTCCGAAATACCGAAGTTCTGTGGCTGAAATAAGATTCGAACATAGGACCGAAAATTTCATTTTAGGATTTAAGAGCTTCAGGATGAGATAGAAAGTTGAAACTTACACAGATTGCAGTTCTGCAGAATTTCTAAAAAAAATTTGAGTCGTGACGTCATATGACGTCATGTGACTTCATAAGCATACTTCTTAACTTTCATTTTAGGGCAATGATTTCGACATGATGCCAGTTGTTCAGAATAATGAAAATTCCAGAGTTATGACAGTAAAGTATGCGTTTTTGAACAAAGCATCTTCTGCACCCTATGACGTCAGGTGACGTCAGAGCTAAAAATAGTGAAAAATGGTGTTCATGCTCTAAAACGGCCATTTATGGTCGGATTTTCTTCAAATTTTCACAGATGGTACATCTTGAAACTAAGGTGTACCTTTCCTGTCAGCTTACCGAAATTCTGAAAGACCGACGTTCTGTGGCTTAAATAAGATTCGAACATAGGACCGAAAATTTCATTTTAGGATTAAAGAGCTTCAGGATGAGATAGAAAGTTGAAACTTACACAGTTTGCAGTTCTGCAGAATTTTTTAAAATATTTTGAGTCGTGACCTCATTTGACGTCATGTGACGTCATAAGCATACTTATAACAAGGATTTTCTTCAATATTTGAAGATGGTGTATGTCAGAAAAGTATATAAGTATGATCAGGTTTGACATAGTTAGCAGAAAGCCCTTTCTTTTGTTCAAAACAAAAGGAGTCTAGTTATTATTATTATTATTATTATTTCACCTTTTGAGGTTCAAATTAAAACAGGTTGCCAATAGGCCAGCAGCATGAAATTTTAACAGTGATCAGAGTGACTTTGGCCCTTTTGAATGCACTAATTTTCATCTTCATATGACGTCATGTGACGTCACAGCTAAAAATAGTGAAAAATGGTGTTCGCGCTCTACAGCCGTCATTTATGGTCGGATTTTCTTCAAATTTTCACAGATGGTACATCTTGAAACTAAGGTGTGCATATCCTGTCAGCTAACCAAAATTCCGAAATACCGAAGTTCTGTGGCTGAAATAAGATTCGAACATAGGACCGAAAATTTCATTTTAGGATTAAAGAGCTTCAGGATGAGATAGAAAGTTGAAACTTACATAGATTGCAGTTCTGCAGAATTTCTACATATATTTTTAGTCGTGACGTCATATGACGTCAAGTGACGTCATAAGCATATTTATTGATTTTCATTTTAGGGCAATGATTTCGACATGATGCCAGTAGTTCAGAATAATGAAAAGTTCAGAGTTATGACAGTAAAGTATGCGCTTTTGAAAAAAAGCATCTTCAGCACCCTATGACGTCACATAACGTCAGAGCTAAAAATAGTGAAAAATGGTGTTCGCGCTCTACAGCCGTCATTTATGGTCGGATTTTCTTCAAATTTTCACAGATGGTACATCATGAAACTAAGGTGTGCATATCCTGTCAACTAACCGAAATTCCGAAAGACCGAAGTTCTGTGGCTGAAATAAGATTCGAACATTGGATCGAAAATTTCATTTTAGGATTAAAGAGCATCAGGATGAGATAGAAAGTTGAAACTTAAACAGTTTGCAGTTCTGCAGAATTTCTAAATATATTTTTAGTCGTGACGTCATATGACGTCATGTGACGTCATAAGCATACTTATTAATTTTCATTTTAGGGCACTGATTTCGACCTGATACCAGTTGTTCAGAATAATGAAACTTTCAGAGTTATGACAATAAAGTATGCGCTTTTGAACAAAAGCATCTTCAGCACCCTATGACGTCATGTGACGTCAGAGCTAAAAATAGTGAAAAATGGTGTTCACGCTCTAAAACGGCCATTTATGAGCGGATTTTCTTCAAATTTTCACAGATGGTACATCATGAAACTAAGGTGTGCATATCCTGTCAACTAACCGAAATTCCGAAAGACCGAAGTTCTGTGGCTGAAATAAGATTCGAACATAGAACCGAAAATTTCATTTTACGATTAAAGAGCTTCAGGATGAGATAGAAAGTTGAAACTTACACAGTTTGCAGTTCTGCAGAATTTCTAAATAAATTTCGAGTCGTGACGTCATATGACGTCATGTGACGTCATAAGCATACTTCTTAATTTTCATTTTAGGGCAATGATTTCGACATGATGCCAGTTGTTCAGAATAATGAAAATTTCAGAGTTATGACAGTAAAGTATGCGCTTTTGAACAAAAGCATCGTCAGCACCCTATGACGTCATGTAACGTTAGAGCTGAAAATAGTGAAAAATGGTGTTTACGCTCTAAAACGGCCATTTATGGTCGGATTTTCTTCAAATTTTCACAGGTGGTACATCTTGAAACTAAGGTGTGCATATCCTGTCAGCTAACCGAAATTCTGAAAGACCGAAGTTCTGTGGCTTAAATAAGATTCGAACATAGGACCGAAAATTTCATTTTAGGATTAAAGAGCATCAGGATGAGATAGAAAGTTGAAACTTACACAGTTTGCAGTTCTGCAGAATTTCTACATATATTTTGAGTCGTGACGTCATATGACGTCAAGTGACGTCATAAGCATACTTCTTAATTTTCATTTTAGGGCAATGATTTCGACATGATGCCAGTTGTTCAGAATAATGAAAATTTCAGAGTTATGACAGTTAAGTATGCGCTTTTGAACAAAAGCATCATCAGCACCCTATGACGTCATATAACGTCACAGCTAAAAATAGTGAAAAATGGTGTTCGCGCTCTACAGCCGTCATTTATGGTCGGATTTTCTTCAAATTTTTACAGATGGTACATCATGAAACTAAGGTGTGCATATCCTGTAAACTAACCGAAATTCCGAAAGACCGAAGTTCTGTGGCTGAAATAAGAATTCGAACATAGAACCGAAAATTTCATTTTACGATTAAAGAGCTTCAGGATGAGATAGAAAGTTGAAACTTACACAGTTTGCAGTTCTGCAGAATTTCTAAATAAATTTTGAGTCGTGACGTCATATGACGTCATGTGACGTCATAAGCATACTTCTTAATTTTCATTTTAGGGCAATGATTTCGACATGATGCCAGTTGTTCAGAATAATGAAAATTTCAGAGTTATGACAGTAAAGTATGCGCTTTTGAACAAAAGCATCGTCAGCACCCTATGACGTCATGTAACGTTAGAGCTGAAAATAGTGAAAAATGGTGTTTACGCTCTAAAACGGCCATTTATGGTCGGATTTTCTTCAAATTTTCACAGGTGGTACATCTTGAAACTAAGGTGTGCATATCCTGTCAGCTAACCGAAATTCTGAAAGACCGAAGTTCTGTGGCTTAAATAAGATTCGAACATAGGACCGAAAATTTCATTTTAGGATTAAAGAGCATCAGGATGAGATAGAAAGTTGAAACTTACACAGTTTGCAGTTCTGCAGAATTTCTACATATATTTTGAGTCGTGACGTCATATGACGTCAAGTGACGTCATAAGCATACTTCTTAATTTTCATTTTAGGGCAATGATTTCGACATGATGCCAGTTGTTCAGAATAATGAA
This sequence comes from Solen grandis, assembly GCA_021229015.1. Lineage (NCBI taxonomy): Eukaryota > Metazoa > Mollusca > Bivalvia > Adapedonta > Solenidae > Solen > Solen grandis. The sequence continues at coordinate 53,242,389 of CM037787.1, read as the reverse complement.
AATTTCAGAGTTATGACAGTTAAGTATGCGCTTTTGAACAAAAGCATCATCAGCACCCTATGACGTCATATAACGTCACAGCTAAAAATAGTGAAAAATGGTGTTCGCGCTCTACAGCCGTCATTTATGGTCGGATTTTCTTCAAATTTTCACAGATGGTACATCATGAAACTAAGGTGTGCATATCCTGTAAACTAACCGAAATTCCGAAAGACCGAAGTTCTGTGGCTGAAATAAGAATTCGAACATAGGACCGAAAATTTCATTTTAGGATTAAAGAGCATCAGGATGAGATAGAAAGTTGAAACTTACACAGTTTGCAGTTCTGCAGAATTTCTAAATAAATTTTGAGTCGTGACGTCATATGACGTCATGTGACGTCATAAGCATACTTATTAATTTTCATTTTAGGGCAATGATTTCGACATGATGCCAGTTGTTCAGAATAATGAAAATTTCAGAGTTGTGACAGTAACGTATGCGCTTTTGAACAAAAGCATCATCAGCACCCTATGACGTCATGTGACGTCAGGGCTAAAAATAGTGAAAAATGGTGTTCACGCTCTAAAACGGCCATTTATGGTTGGATTTTCTTCAAATTTTCACAGATGGTACATCATGAAACTAAGGTGTGCATATCCTGTCAACTAACCGAAATTCCGAAAGACCGAAGTTCTGTGGCTGAAATTAGATTCGAACATAGGACCGAAAATTTCATTTTAGGATTAAAGAGCATCAGGATGAGATAGAAAGTTGAAACTTAAACAGTTTGCAGTTCTGCAGAATTTCTAAAGAAAATTTGAGTCGTGACGTCATATGACGTCATGTGACGTCATAAGCATACTTATTAATTTTCATTTTAGGGCAATGATTTCGACATGATGCCAGTTGTTCAGAATAATGAAAATTTCAGAGTTATGACAGTAAAGTATTCGCTTTTGAACAAAAGCATCTTCAGCACCCTATAACGTCATGTGACGTCAGAGCTAAAAATAGTGAAAAATGGTGTTCACGCTCAAAAACGGCCATTTATAATCGGATTTTCTTCAAATTTTCACAGATGGTACATCATGCAACTAAGGTGTGCATATCCTGTCAACTAACCGAAATTCCGAAAGACCGAAGTTCTGTGGCTGAAATAAGATTCGAACATAGGACCGAAAATTTCATTTTAGGATTAAAGAGCTTCAGGATGAGATAGAAAGTTGAAACTTACACAGTTTGCAGTTCTGCAGAATTTCTTAAAATATTTTGAGTCGTGACGTCATTTGACGTCATGTGACGTCATAAGCATGCTTATAATAAGGATTTTCTTCAATATTTGAAGTTGGTGTATGTCAGAAAAGTAAATAAGTATGATCAGGTTTGACATAGTTAGCAGAAAGCCCTTTCTTTTGTTCAGAACAAAAGGAGTCTAGTTATTATTATTATTATTCTTTTCTTCCAAAAGTGGTTGCTATTTTAATAGGTTCCTGAAGGTCTAGAATCAAGAAAATTGAATCGCATATATCTGACGCAATGGAATTTTAAAATCTATTATTTTTATATTCCTATGACGTCACATGACGTCAAATTTGACATTTGCTACAAAAGGTTGTTTTTGTACTGTTTTTTATTAGGGCTTTCTGACTCAAGCAGAAAGACCTATTGTTTTTGTACTGTTTTTTATTAGGGCTTTCTGCTAGAGCAGAAAGACCTATTGTTTTTGTACTGTTTTTTTTATTAGGACTTTCGGCTTTAGCAGAAAGTCCTATTGGTTTTGTACTGTTTATTAGGACTTTCTGCCTACTAGCAGAAAGTCCTATTGGGTTTGTACTGTTTTTTATTATTCTTCTTCTTATTATTCTTTTTTTCTTCCTCTTATATTTGTGTTAATTTCGAGTTGATTCCATTGACTCAGAACAATGAAAATTGTATGGCTTATATTTCAAACCATGAGCTTTCGGATGCAATGAATTTCATATTCATATGACGTCATTTAACGTCAGATTTGACGTCAGGTGAAAAAGTTTGTACGCGGTCTACAACCATTATTTCTGGACCGATTTTTATCAAATGTTCACAGAATGTGTATGTTAGGCTCTAGTTGTGCATCCCGGTGTCCGTTTTTCAAAATTCGAAAAAGTTTTTCAAAGAATGTATAGGTTACACTCTAGAAACCTAATATTTTCTGCGTATTCCGTATCAATAATTTTCAGTTTGATTGAGTTTTTAACTGTTTGCAGAAAGTCCTATCGTTTGCCGTGCAAACGAAATCTAGTTCTTCTTCTTCTTATTCTTTTTTTCCTCTTTTTCAGGTTGTAATTAAACAAAGTTACAATTGAGATTAGAGTCTTCAAATTGTTTCAGTGATCAACTAAATAGAGTCCCTTTCGATCTGCATTGTTTTAACTATTAGTGACGTCATATGACGTCATAGCTGAAAACTACTACAAAAGTTTGTTCGCGGTCTACAGCCATTGGTTATGAACCGATTTTCATAAAAATTTCACAGAATGTGTATATTAATATCTAGTTGTGCATCCCGGTGTCCGTTTTTCAAAATTCGAAAAGACCAATGTTCTATAGCGAATCCAAGATTCGAACCAAGGTAGCAAATTTTCAAATGCTTATAAAATCGGTCGTATTTGAGATAGAACTTTGATATTTCGTCAGTTTGTAGGTCTCTGGATGCCTGAACGATTTTGTGAAAATGAACGTCAAGTGATGTCACATGACGTCATTACATGAAAATCTATTATATTTACAAGATAATTTCTATATGTTCAAAAGGTCCATGGAAATGAAAATAATATGACTTTTGTTTCAAACGAAGTTTATTTGAATTCTACAGTTTTCATATGCCTATGACGTCATATGACGTCACACTTGACATATGCTACTAAAGTTTGTACGCGGTCTACAGCCATTGTTTATGAACCGATTTGCATCAAATTTTCACCGAAGGTGTATATTAAGGTCTAGTTGTGCATCCCGGTGTCCGTTTTTCAAAATTTGAAAAGGCCTTGGTTCTATGGAGAATCCAAGATTCGAACCTTGGTCGAAAATTTTCAAATGCTTATAAAATCGGTCCTATATGAGATAGAAGGTTAATATTTGATCAGTATATAGGTCTCTGGATGTCTGAACGATTTTTCAAAATTGAACGTCATGGTACGTCACATGACGTCATAACATGAAAATCTATTTCTTATATTTACAAGATAACTTCTATATGTTTAAATGGTCCATGAAAATGAAAATTATATGACATTTGCTTCGAATACTGATGATTTAAATTATACAATTTTCATGTGGCTATGACGTCACATGACGTCACACTTGACATATGGTACAAAAGATTGTACGCGGTCTAAAGCCATTGTTTATGAACCGATTTTCATCAAATTTTCACCGAAGGTGTATATAAATATCTAGTTGTGCATCCCGGTATCTGTTTTTCAAAATTCGAAAAGACCAAGGTTCTATGGCGAATCCAAGATTCAAACCAAGAACGTCAAATTCTAAATGCTTATAAAATCGGTCCTATATGAGATAGAAAGTTGAAATTTTGTCCGTATATTAGTCTCTGGGTGCCTAAAAGATTTTGTGAAAATGAACATTTGACGTCACATTACGTCATAAGATGAAAATGTATTTCTAATCTTTACAAGACAATTTCTATATGTTTAAATAGTCCATAGGCATGAACATTTTATGACTTATGTTGCAATTGCTGATTTTTTTTAATTCTGCAATTATCATAGACCTATAACGTCATATGACGTCACAATTCACATATGCTACATAAGATTGTAAGTGGTCTACAGACATTGTTTATGAACCGATTTTCATAAAAATTTTACCGAAGGTGTATATTAATATCTAGTTGTGCATCCCGGTGTCCGTTTTTCAAAATTCGAAAAGACCAGGTTTCTATGGCGAATCCAAGATTCAAACCAAGGACGTCAAATTCTAAATGCTTATAAAATCGGTCCTATATGAGATAGAAAGTTGAAATTTTGTCAGTATATTAGTCTCTGGGTGCCTAAAAGATTTTGTGAAAATGAACGACATATGACGTCACATGACGTCAAAAGATGAAAATGTATTTCTAATATTTACAAGACAATTTCTATATGTTTAAATAGTCCATAGGCATGAACATTTTATGACTTATGTTTCAATTGCTGATTTTTTTAATTCTGCAATTATCATAGACCTATGACGTCATATGACGTCAAAATTCACATATGCTACATAAGATTGTAAGCGGTCTACAGACATTGTTTATGAACCGATTTTCATAAAAATTTCACTGAAAGTGTATATTAGGATATAGTTGTGCATCGCCGTGCCCGTTTTTCAAAATTAAAAAAATCCAAGGTTCAAAGGCGAATCCAAGGTTCGAACCAAGGACGTCAAATTTTTAAATGCTTATAAAATCGGTCCTATTTGAGATAGAAAGTTGAAATTTTGTCAGTTTAAAAAATTTGTGAAAATGTACGTCAAATACGTCATTTTACATAAATATATTTCTAATATTTGCAGGAACATTTTTATATGTTAAAATGGTCAAAAAGCAATAAAAATTTAAGTACTTTTTCTTTAGAATCTGAAATTTCGATATCAAAGATTTTCATAGGTTTATGACGTCATATGACGTCACATTTGAAATATGCTACAAAGGTTTGTACACGGTCCAGAGCCATTATGAATGCGCCGATTTTCATCAAATTTTCACAGAATGTGCATAATAGGTTATTTTTGTGTATCCCGGTGCAGTTTTTCAAAAATCAAAAAGTCCAAGGTGTAAGTGCGAATCCAAGATTCGAATAAGGACGTCTTCTTTAAAATGCTTATACAATCGGCCCTATATGAGATACAAAGTTGATATTTTGTCAGAAAATAGGTCTCTTAGTCTCATTTGACATTGGCTTTGAATATGTACATGTATATTTCTTCTTCTTATTATTCTTTTTTTCCTCCTTTTGAGGTTGTAAAAACAAAGTTACAATTGAGATAGAGTCTTCAAATTGTTCCAGTGATCAGCTAAATAGAGTCCCTTTCGATCTGCATTGTTTCAACTATTAGTGACGTCATATGACGTCATAGCTGAAAACTACTACAAAAGTTTGTTCGCGGTCTACAGCCGACATTTTTTGACGGATCTTCATGAAATTTTCACAGAATGTGAACATTAGGTCCTAGATGTTTAAGCATAACTTCGCTTCCAGAGGTACTAGAAACCTGAAATTTGGACAGCATCTATATCCTGAGGTTTCCTTTGCATGCTGAGAAATACGACGTCACATAACGTCATATGACGTCATAATTGCAAAGCAAACATTCTTTTTTCCTTCTTTTGGGGGTGTAATTAAACAAGGTTACCGTTGGAATAGAACGTTCAATTTTTTTACAATGATCAGCAATATAGAATCACTTTTGAGCTGCAGTGTTTTAATTTTCAGTGACGTCAAATGACGTCATTACTGAAAACTGCAACAAAAGTTTTTTCGCGGTCTACAGCCTACATTTTTTGACGGATCTTCATGATTTTTTTACAGAATGTGTACATTAGGTCCTAGATGTGCATACTTCTTCCATATTTGAAAATATGAAAAGACCAGGAAACTATGGCTGAACCAAGATTCGAACCAAAAACGTCAAAATTCATTTAAGCATATTAACTTCGCTTCTAGATGTGCTAGAAAGCTGAAATTTGAATAGCATCTGTATCCTGAGGTTTACTTTACATGCTGAGTCGACGTCATAGGACGTCATAATTACCAAACATTTAATTTAAAAATAGTGGTTTTTAGCCCTACAGGAGCTACTTTTAGACCGATTTGCATATTTTTTTCACAACATGTGCAGATACGTGTTCCATTGTGAATGGTTACTTCCGTTTCCGGAAAATATGAAAGGTGAAGGTCATATGTCAAATATCGTTTTTAGCTCACCTGAGCACGAAGTTATTGTGATGCCGCTTCGTCCGTCGTCAACAGTTAACATTCTAGAGGCCACAGTTTTTACCCATTCTTCACCAAACTTGGTCAGAATGTTTAATGGCAAGTTCGAAACTGGGCCATGTGGGTTCAAAAAGTATGTCATGAGGTCCAAAAATAGGTCAATTTAAAGTAAAATCCTTTTTACACTCTAGAGGCCATATTTTTAAGCCAATTTTTACCAGACTTGGCCAGAATGTTAATCTGCATGAGAGCTTGGACAAGTTCGAAACTGGGTCATGTGGGGTAACAAACTAGGTCACTAGGTCAAATCATAAAAATTGTGTTAGCACTATTCAGTTTGCTTGTTTACACTCTAGAAGCCATATTTATGATCCAATCATCACCAAACTTGGTCAGAATGTTTATTAGCATGAAAGCTTGAACAAGTTCATTTGGGGTCAAAAAGTAGGCCATTGAGAACAATGTTTCTCAGGTGAGCGATTTAGGGCCATCTTCTTTTCTTTGGAGCTTCATATCTCAAAAACGAAATATATATTCTATCAAGAGACTATGGGTATTATATATATAGTGCTTTCAAAAAGACCTTTCAGATGACATCCGGTTTTTGAAGATCAGGCTTGAAACGGTTTAGTTATGGCGGGAAAACTAAATATGTAGTGACCCCAACAGCATTTCACAACTGATATCGCGTAAAGTATTGCTTTTGTTGATAATAATATTTTAGAGCACATTCTTATCTTTCTGCTGATGTGCAGCATTTTAAGATCGAATCAGAAATTACTATTTTTTCTATTGCAAATTTGCAGTTTTCTCGAGGTTTAACAGCTTATATCTCGAAAACAGTTAAACATAAGTTCATATATAAAGCGTACGATATGTAGAGAATTGAAGTCCTTTCAAATGGTACCCAGCATTATAAAATTAGACTTCACTGAAGAAAGTTATTAGAAAAATAATAGATCGCAATAACCATTTTGTCTTGCTTTTCTGCAGTTATTCTTAACGTGTTGATATTGATTTTTTTAAATAACAATATGAACAAGTGTTTTAGAGCACATTTGTACCTTTCAATAGGTATGCAGCATTTGAAAATGAGTTCAGTAATGACAAAGTTATAGTGCAAAAACCATATGACATGGAAATAATTTTGACTCGATATTTGGTGTTTTCTCAAGGATTAGCCGTTTTTATCTCTATAACTGTTAACCATGCCAGTTGTTCAGAATAATGAAAATTTCAGAGTTATGACAGTAAAGTATGCGCTTTTGAACAAAAGCATCTTCAGCACCCTATGACGTCATGTGACGTCAGAGCTAAAAATAGTGAAAAATGGTGTTCGCGCTCTACAGCCGTCATTTATGGTCGGATTTTCTTTAAATTTTCACAGATGGTACATCTTGAAACTAAGATGTGCATACCCTGTCAGCTAACCGAATCTCCGAAAGACCGAAGTTCTGTGGCTGAAACAAGATTCGAACATAGGACCGAAAATTTCATTTTAGGATTAAAGAGCTTCTGGATGAGATAGGAAGTTGAAACTTACACAGTTTGCAGTTCTGCAGAATTTCTACATATATTTTGAATCCTGACGTCATAGAACGTCATGTGACGTCATAAGCATACTTCTTAATTTTCATATTAAAGCAATGATTTTGACATGATGCCAGTTGTTCAGTATAAGGAAAATTTCAGAGTTATGACAGAAAAGTATGCGCTTTTGAACAAAAGCATCTTCAGCACCCTATGGCGTCGTGTGACGTCAGAGCTAAAAATAGTCAAAAATGGTCTTCACGCTCTACAGCCGCCATTTATGGTCGGATTTTCTTCAAATTTTCACTGATGGTACATTTTGAAACTAAGATGTGCATATCCTGTCAGCTAACCGAAATTCCGAAAGACCGAAGTTCTATGGCTGAAATAAGATTCGAACATAGGACCGAAAATTTCATTTTAGGATTAAAGAGCTTCAGGATGAGATAGAAAGTTGAAACTTACACAGTTTGCAGTTCTGCAGAATTTCTACATATATTTTGAGTCGAGACGTCATATGACGAAATATTACGTCATAAGCATACTTCTTAATTTTCATTTTAAAGCAATGATTTTGACATGATGCCAGTTGTTCAGAATAATGAAAATTTCAGAGTTACGACAGTAAAGTATGCGCTTTTGAACAAAAGAATTTCCAGCACCCTATGACGTCATGTGACGTCAAAGCTTAAAGAAGTCCATACGAAAAAAAAATAAGTAAAAGGTAGAGAATTTAATATATATTCTTTCTAACGGAATTAAACTTAATATTTTTCAATTTTAGCAGAAAGTCCTATCATTCGTATCAACGAATGAAATCTAGTTCTTCTTCTTATTATTAGGACTTTCTGCCCTTTCGGCAGAAAGTCCTATTGGGTTTGTTATGTTTTTTAGGTTTTTTTGGCTTTCTGCCTTGGAAACCTATTGGGTTTGTACTGTTTTTTATTATTCTTATTCTTCTTCTTCTTATTATTATTATTCTTTTTTTCTTCCTCTTATATTTGTGTTAATTTCGAGGTGTTTCCAATGTCTCAGAACAATGAAAATTTTATGGCATATATTTCAAACCATGAGCTTTCCGATGCAATGATTTTCATATTCATATTACGTCACATAACGTCAGATTTGACGTCACGTGAAAAAGTTTGTACGCCATCTACAGCCATTATTTCTCGACCGATTTTCATCAAAATTTCACAGAATGTGTATGTTAGGCTCTAGTTGTGCATCCCGATGTCCTTTTCTCCAAATTCGAAAAGGCAAATGTTTTATGGCGAATCCAAGATTCGAACCATTGACGTCAAATTTCAAATGCGTATAAAATCGCTTCGAAAAAGCTAAAAAGCTGATATTTGGACTGAGTATTAGTCTCTAGGTCTTCTTACATTCTGAAAAGATGAACGCCATATGACGTATGACGTCATAATGCTATTAAAACTTTCGTTTAAAACTTAACGGTTTTTAAGCCCTTAGGCTTTATTTTTTGTAGGATTTGCTTGAAATTTTGTCTGAAGATGCAGTATTAGATTCTATGGAGCCATGTCACTTCCGTTTCCGGAAAATCCCTAAGGTCAAGGTCATATATCAATTATCGGGTTTTTCTTCGGCCTTAAATATCTCAAAAACGGTAAATATTCTATCGAGAAACTATGCGTATAATTTGTAGTACTTAAAAAGACCCTTCAGATGATATTTAGTTTTTGAATCGGTTGAGTTTTGGCGGAAAAACAAATATTTGGTAACCCCCAATGTGTTTAACAGTTTATATCTCGAACATCTTTGATTTTTGAAAACATGATGATGAATATTATTTGTAGAGCAATGTTTGACCGTTCTTTTGATGCTAAAAGTTTAATGATTGGCCTAAGATTCATGGAGTTATGGGGAAAAAACGAAATTCGTGCATATAGCTTTGGTGATTTTTTCATTCTTATTGAGGTTTAAAAGCTTATATCTCAAAAAGTATTAAAAATATTCCTAAACATAAAGCGTGTGAAATGTAGAGAATTTTCAGACAATTATTTTGGTACCTTAAGTTTTGAAATTGATCAAAGTATAAGGGAGTTACATCAAAAATAAGAGTTTAAACATGTAGAATTTCAGCGATTTTGTCGTTATGTAAGAGTTTCACGGCTTATATCTTAAGACTTTTAATTAATAAGTCAACACATTAAGCGAATGGTATGTAGATAATTTTAAGAGGGATAATTTTGGTACCTAGAGTTTTGAAATTGATTAAAGTATAAGGAAGTTACATCAAAAATACGAAATTAAACCAAATTGTAAGAATTTTCAGAAAATATCCTACTTTCGCTTTCACCTTAAGTGAAGCATTTTCGGAAAATGTAAGTTTACAGATATGTATTAGTCATATAAATTGCAATATAAATTTTTTACTAATATCTTATTGATATTACTAGCTAAACAAGTGTTGACAATAATTTAATGGTGTGTCAATTCTATTTTTTAGCAATATAGTAGTTTTTAAACTTTTAAAAATACGATGTTCTACCAATAATCAAACGGATTTACTTGGCATAAACCTTAATTATAACTTGTAAAAGTGAATCAAGCTGGAAATGACATCTAAACCACTATCTAAATACAGACATAACACATGGATTTTTTACGTCGATGTGACACGGAGAGAGAATGATCCTGGCGTAACGCATTATTTTGGCTATTTGAGCTGGCAAATAAGTCAGTCAACTGTCAAAATTTATGTGATTTGTCAGAGAACGCTGCAAAATCATCAGTCCATAGAGTCAACTCAAGATAAGTAAAATTAGTAATGCTTGGCCATTACATTATTGTTTTTTTCAAAACCTGAATGCACTTATTTCTTATATGCCTGTGGTAAAATTCTTTTTTAAATTTATTTATTTTTGTTAATCAAAAAAATAGGGGAAAAAAATGCTGAACAGATGTAGAAAAGATGGTTGAAATAATGTTTATTTTAACCCAAAACAGCATTGCTCTTTCTTTTTTTCATCTTGTAGTTTTTGTTTTTGAACATATTCTGTCGTAATGCAACGACCAGTATATTACATGTCTTCTTTTCTTAACAAATGTCCAATTATACTGCTAGTTCATGTGTGTTAAAAATTACATGAACTAAATATACTCCAAAATGTAACGAAACAGTCAAATCTCTATTGAAATACAGCTCCGTGAAGATTATATAATAGAGAAGGATTTCAAACATTAAAACAAATTACAGACTAACAGACGTTGAGACAAAAAAATACACATTTTTGCTCTTGGAATTAAATCAATTGTTTTATTTTCTTTATTTACTGGCTACCTTTCGCGTTTGACATACATGTGATCATTCCGGGGCCAATTAATTTTTCTTTTAATGACTCCTATTTGAATTTTTCCCTTCAAATTTAACGGTTGTCTCTTGGGCATTTTTTTATCAAAAACATGGCGCATCACTGTCAAGAATTAGTGATGCATGGATGCCTGGTAAAATTCAACACGCCCTTGGCTGATCTGTCAGTCTGGGACTGGGACTGGGACTCAAACCTACAATTAATATATTGTCGGCTATTGTTGGAAATTCCAGCCAGTTATGATTCGAAATATCTATGCATGAATTGGGAATTTGTCTCCTGCATAATTATTATCTGTTTTCATTACAGTTTATTATATACAGTATCTCCAGTATCTATTTTCAATACATTTTTATTTAATTTTGACTTCCATGTCGCAATCATTCTGAGTCTGAAATAAACATGAAAATTGTTACTATTTAGTGTTAAGAGAGAAAATAAATTTTGGACTTTTTTCTCTGTGTAGTAAAAAAGAGGGAAATCTATAAATAAAAAAAAAATCTTAATATAGCCCCGAACTGTTGTCAAATCCAAAATGTGTGCTTCCTTGAATAGTTTTGCAAGCAGCCCTGTTCTAAAAACCTCAAGATTTTATATTTATTAATATGATACTAGGTTTTTATTGATTTATTTTTGTTTTGAAATGGAAACCCCTGTATACCAGCACAAATGGAAGAGAATCAGCCTGTTGGTCGGTTGGTTGGTAAGTCGGTTGATTGGTCAGTCGGTCATGCGGTATTTAAGCAAAATCTTGCCCGGTACCCTCAGCTATTTCACCTGATACTTGGCATAAATATTTATCAGAAGCACTAAATGTGCAAGACGCAAATTTCACTTCATTCTCACAAGGATTATGAAGTTATTGAACTTGAAATGTCTTGTCCAGTGAATTTCTCTTCCAAATTCAGTCTGATTCATCTAATAGTCTAATACGTTACAAAAAATGTTCTTCATTAGCAGTAGATGTGCAAGACGCAAATTTCACTTCGTTCCCATGAGGATTACGGAGTTATTGCCCCGATTTGACTTTAAATATCCTCTGACGCGAACTACATTTCTTAACCAACTCGGTTCAAATGTTGTGTGTGAATTGATAATCAGGTGGATAGGTGCGTGTCATAAATTTCACTTGAGTTGTCTCAAGGATCGCCGAATTATTGCCCTGGTTTCATTTTTGCGTTATCTCCATTTGGTTTGCAATACTCCTAAGACGATGAAATTTTTATGACTTATTAGTCAGGTGAGGAAATTTTGATTTCTATTTTTTATGCCTATGAATATGATGTCACATTTGAAATATGCTACAAATTTGTGAACCGATTTTCATCAAATTTTCACAGAATGTGTATATTAAGTTCTAGTTGTGTATCCCGGTGTCCGTTTTTCAAAATTCGAAAAGTCCATGGTTCTATAGCGAATCCAAGATTCGAACCAAGGTCGTAAATTTTTAAATGCTTATAAAATCTGTCCTATTTAAGATAGAAAATTGATATTTAATCAATATATAGGTCTCTAGAAGTTTTAAATATTTTGTGAAAATAAATGTCATATGACGTCACGTGACGTCATTATATGATAATGTATTTCTAATATTAACAAGAATATTTCTATATGTTGAAATGGTCAAAGGGCAATGAAAATTTAATGACACATGCATCAAACGCTGAAATTTTGATTTCTATGATTTTCATATCTCTATGACGTCATATGACGTCACACCTGAAATAAGCTACAAAAGTTTGTACGCGGTCCAGAGCCATTATTGATGAACCGATTTTCATCAACTTTTCACAGAATGTGTATATTCAGTTCTAGTTGTGCATCCCGGTGTCCGTTTCTCAAAATTCGAAATTGCCAAGGTTCTATAGCGAATCCAAGATTCGAACCAAGGTCGTAAATTTTCAAATGCTTATAAAATCAGTCCTATTTGAGATAGAAAGTTGATATTTGGTCAGTATGTAGGTCTCTCGGATTCTTAAAAATATTTTGAAATTTTTTATCGTATGACGTCACGTGACGTCATTATATGAAAATATATTACTAACATTAACAAGATTATTTCTATATGTTGAAATGGTCAAAGAGCAATAAAAATTTAATGGCATATGTTTCACACGATATAATTTCTATTTCAATAATTTATATAGGCATATGACGTCATATGACGTCACACTTGACATATTCTACAAAAGTTTGTACGCGGTCTACAGCCTTACTTATGAACCGATGTTCATCAAATTTTCACAGAAAGTGTATATTAAGATCTAGTTGTGCATCCCGCTATCCGTTTTTCAAAATTCTAAAAGACCATGGTTCTATGGAGAATCCAAGATTCGAACAGGTTTATGACGAACGATTTTGTGAAAATGAACGTCATTGACGTCAGATGACGTCATTACATGAAAATCTATTTCTAATATTTACAAGAAAATTTCTATATGTTAAAACGGTCCATGGAAATGGAAATTATATGACATTTTGCTTCAAACGTTGATATTTTTAATTCTACAGTTTTCATATGCCTATGAAGTCATATGACATTACACTTGCCATATGCTACAAAAGTTTGTATGCGGTCTACAGCCATTGTTTATGAACCGATTTTCATAAAAAATTCACAGAAAGTGTATATTAGGTTATAGTTGAGCATCCCGGTGTCCGTTCTTCCAAATTCAAAAATGCAAAGGTTTTATAGCGGATCCAATATTCGAACTATTGACGTCAAATTTTAAATACGTATAAAATCGTTTCCAGATGAGTTAGAAATCTAATATTTGGAAAGTAAATAAGTCTCCAAGAGTGCTTTACATTCTATGAAGATGAACGTCATTTGACGTCATATGACGTCAAAGGAAAAATTATTTCTGATATATACGCGTAAATTTAGTATGTTGTTAACTTCCCGGGACCATGAAATCTTATGGTCTATGCTTTAGAAATGCTTTAGAATGCAATGTAATTCATATTAATTTGACGTTATATCACATCAGATTTGACGTCAGGACAATAAGGTTTTTTGCGCAGTGTACAGCCATTATTTTTGGACCAATTTTCAGCAAATTTCAAAGAATGTATATGTAACGCTCTAGTTGTGTATCCCGGGTCCTGTTTTACAAATTCAAAAAGACGAAAAGGCAATGGTTCTATGGCGAATCCAAGTTTCGAAACATTGACGTCAAATTTCAAAAACATATAAAATCGCTTCGAGATGATTTAGAAAGTTGATATTTGGACTGAATATTAGTCTTTAAGACTTATTTATATTCTGTGAGGATTAACATTACCCTTAATTTCTATATTTCAAAGTTGCAAGGATTTTTTTTTAAATTGTTGTCTACACACTCTTGTATGCGGTCTACAGCCATTATTACAGGATGGAATTCGAATTGTAAGCGTTTTAAATAAATTTGATTTGTAACATAGATTATAAAAATAGTCCAAGTTAAATAGATCGATATAAAAAATGATTTTCAGTTACTTTTGCCATTTCCTCAAGTTAAACGGTTTATTTTTCAAAGTTCATTTAAGTTATGACCATACAAAAGCAAGTTAAAGGCTGCAATTTTATATCCTCTTACTTTTTTTGCTATTAAGTATTTGACAAATGTAGCAGAAAGTCCTATCATTCGTATCAACGAATGAAATCTAGTAATTCTTTTTTTCTTCCTAACTAAACGCTTATTTTTCTATGTTGCAATACTCCTAGGACAATGAAATTTATATGACTTATTAGTCACATGAGGAAATTTTGATTTCTATGATTTTCATATGCCTATGACGTCATATGACGTCACATTTGAAAAATGCTTCAAAAGTTTGTACGCGGTCTGCAGCCATTGTTTGTGAACCGATTTTATCAAATTTTCACAGATTGTGTATATTAAGTTCTAGTTGTGCATCCCGGTGTCCGTTTTTCAAAATTCGAAAAGTCCATGGTTCTATAGCGAATCCAAGATTCGAACCAAGGTCGTAAATTTTTAAATGCTTATAAAATCTGTCCTATTTAAGATAGAAAGTTGATATTTAGTCAGTATATAGGTCTCTAGAAGTTTTAAACATTTTGTGAAATAAATGTCATATGACGTCACGTGACGTCATTATATGATAATGTATTTCTAATATTAACAAGAATATTTCTATATGTTGAAATTGTCGAAGGGCAATGAAAATTTAATTTCAAACGCTGAAATTTTGATTTCTATGATTTTCATATGCCTACGGCCATTGTTTATGAACCGATTTTCATCAAATTTTCACAGAATGTGTATATTAAGTTCTAGTTGTGCATCCCAGTGTTCGTTTTTCAAAATTCGAAAAGACCAGGGTTAAATGGCCAATCCAGGATTCGAACCAAGGACGTCAAATTTCAAATTCTTATAAAATCTGTCCTATATAAGATAGAAACTTGATATTCACTCAGAATATATGTCTCCATAACTTTTTTACATGTTATGAATATGGACGTCACATGACGTCATCAGACTAAAATGTATTTCTAATATGTACAAGTAAATGGCTGTATGTTGCTGTGGTCTTCGGACGATGAAATTTTGACGGTATATATTTCAGATGCTGAAATTTTCATTTCTATGGAACTCAAATGCCTATGATGTCATATGACGTCACACTTGATATATACTACAAAAGTTTGTACGCGGACTACAGCCATTGTTTATGAACCATTTTAATCAAAATTTCACAGAAAGTGTATATTAAGTTTTGTTTGTGCGTCCTGGTTTCCGTTTTTCAAAATTCGAAAAGATCAAGTTTCTATGGCGAATCCAAGATTCAAACCAAGGACGTCAAATTCTAAAAGCTTATAAAATCGGTCCTATATAAGATAGAAAGTTGATTTTTTGTCATTATGTAGGTCTTTGGGTGACTGAAAGATTTTGGGAAAATGAACGTCATATGCCGTCACATGACGTCATTACATGAAAATTTATTTCTAATATTTACAAGAAAATTGTTATATGTTCAAATGGTCCATTGAAATAAAAATTGTATGACTTATGCTTCAAATGGTGATATTTTGAATTCTACAATTTTCATATGCCTATGACGTCATATAACATTACACTTGCCATATCCTACAAAAGTTTGTACGCGGTCTAAAGCCATTGTTTAGGAACCGATTTTCATCAAAATTTCACAGAAAGTGTATATTAGGTTATAGTTGAGCATCCCGGTGTCCGTTCTTCCAAATTCAAAAATGCAAAGGTTTTATGGCGGATCCAATATTCGAACTATTGACGTCAAATTTTAAATATGTATAAAATCGTTACCAGATGAGCTAGAAATCTAATATTTGGAAAGTAAATAAGTCTCCAAGAGTGCTTTACATTCTTTGAAGATGAACGTCATTTGACGTCATATGTCGTCATAAGGTCAAAAATTATTTCTGATATATACGCATAAATTTGATATGTTGTTAACTTCCCAGGACCATGAAATCTTATGGTCTATGCTTTAGAAATGCTTAAGAATGCAATGTAATTCATATTAATTTGACGTTATATCACATCAGATTTGACGTCAGCACAAAAAGGTTTTACTCGGTGTACAGCCATTATTTTTGTACCAATTTTCAGCAAATTTCAAAGAATGTATATGTAACACTCTAGTTGTGTATCCCGAGTCCTGTTTTACAAATTCGAAAAGACGAAAAGACAATGGTTCTATGGCGAATCCAAGTTTCGAAACATTGACGTCAAATTTCAAAAACATATAAAATCGCTTCGAGATGATTAAGAAAGTTGATATTTGGACTGAATATTAGTCTTTAAGACTTATTTATATTCTGTGAGGATTAACGTTATTTGACGTCATAAGATCAAAAAGAATGTTAATATATCTACGCTTTAATTTCTATATGTTGCAAAGTTGCAAGGAGCATGAAAAAAATACTTGATATATTTAAGATACTTAATATTTCATTTCATTGATTTTCTTATGCCTATGATATCATTAGACATCAAACTTGACGTTGTCTACACACTCTTGTACGCGGTCTACAGCCATTATTACAGGATGGAATTCGAATTGTAAGCGTTTTAAATAAATTTAATTTGTAACATAGATTATAAAAATAGTCCAAGTTAAATAAATCGATATAAAAAAATGATTTTCAGTTACTTTTGCCATTTCCTCCAAGTTAAACAGTTTATTTTTCAAAGTTCATTTAAGTTATGGCCATACAAAAGCAATTTAAAGGCTGCAATTTCATATCCTCTTACTTTTTTTAAACCCATTCGTATCAACGAAAGAAATCTAGTTATTCTTATTCTTCTTATTCCTTTTTTTCTTCCTCTTGTATTTTGTTAATTTCGATGTGTTGCCAAGGCCCAGAACAATGAAAAGTTTATGGCATATATTTCAAATCATGAGCTTTCGAATGCAATGAATTTCATATTCATATTACGTCATATAACGTCAGATTTGACGTCAGGTGAAAAAGTTTGTACGCGGTCTACAGCCATTATTTCTTGGCCGATTTCATCAAAATTTCACAGAATGTGTATGTTAGGCTCTAGTTGTGCCTTCCGGTCTCCGTTTTTCAAAATTCGAAAAGGCAATGGTTCTATGGCGAATCCAAGATTCGAACCATTGACGTCAAATTTCAAATGCGTATAAAATCGCTTCCAGATGAGTTAGAAAGCTAATATTTTAATAGAATATAAGTCTCTAAGATTTCTTTAGATACCGAGAGAACGATCTTCATATGACGTCATATGACGTCATGAGGTGAAAAGAAATTTCTAATTTTTACATGTTGAATTCTATATGTTGAAAACGTCCGAGCACCTTGAAAATCTAATAGCTTATGCTTGAACTTGAACATTTTGCATTCCAATGATTTTCATTTGCCTATGACGTCTCTTGACGTCAAACTTGACGTCGTCTTAAAATATTTGTACGCGGCCTACAGCCATTATTTCTGGGCCGATTTTCATCAAAATTTTACAGAATGTGTATAATAGGCTCTAGTTGTGCCTTCCGGTCTCCGTTTTTCAAAATTCGAAAAGGCAATGGTTCTATGGCGAGTCAAAGATTCGAAACATTGACGTCAAATTTCAAATGCGTATAAAATCGCTTCCAGATGAACTAGAAAGCTAATATTTGAAGAGGATATAAGTCTCTAAGATTTCTTTAGATACCGAGAGAATGAACTTCATATGACGTCATTTGACGTCATGAGGTGAAAAGAAATTTCTAATTTTTACATGTTGAATTCTATATGTTGAAAACGTCCGAGCACCTTGAAAACCCAATAGCTTATGCTTGAAATTGAACATTTTGCATTCCAATGATTTTCATTTGCCTATGACGTCTCTTGACGTCAAACTTGACGTCGTCTTAAAATATTTGTACGCGGCCTACAGCCATTATTTCTGGACCGATTTTCATCAAAATTTCACAGAATGTGTATGTTAGGCTCTAGTTGTGCATTCCGGTGTCTGTTTTTTCCAAATTCGCAAAGGCAAAGATTTTATGGCGAATCCAAGATTCGAACTTTTGACGTCAAATTTCAAATGCGTATAAAATCGCTTCCAGATGAACTAGAAAGCGTATATTTGAACGGATTATAAGTCTTTAAGTCTCCTGTACATTCTGTGATAATTAACGTCAATAGACGTCATATGACGTCATAAGGTCAAAAAGAATGTTTGATATCTACGCGTTTTTTAAATTAAATTGGCCTTAAATTTTTGGCATATACGTCAATCCTTGGTTTGAATACAAGGTATTTCATATTAATGTGACGTCATATAACGTCAGATTTGACGTCAGGTCCAAAAGGTTTTATGCAGTATACAGCCATTATTTCTGGACCGATTTACATCAAAATTTCACAGAAGGCATATGTAATGCTCTAGTTGTGTATCCGGCCCGTTTTCCAAATTGAAAAGGCAAGGTTCTATGACGAATCCAAGATTCGAACCATTGACGTAAATTTCAAAAACGTATAAAATCGCTTCCAGATGACTTAGAATGCTGATATTCGGGATGAATATTAGTCTCTATGACTTCCTTCTATGCTGTTAGTGCGAACGTCATTTGACGTCATATGACGTCATAAGGTCAAAAATAATTTCTGTTAACTACACGTTAATTTCTATGTATTGCTAAGGTCCCAGGGGCATGACAAATTTTCTGCATATATTTAAGGTAATGAAGAATTCATTTTATTGATTTTTGATGTCTATGACATCATTTGACATCAAACTTGACGTCTACACAAGTTTGTAAGCGGTCTACAGACATTCTTTTCTGGACGGATTTTCATCAGAATTTCACAGAATGTGTATGTTACGCTCTTACCGGTGTCCATTTTTTTTTATTTGAAAAGGCAAAGGTTTTATGGCTAATCAAAAATTAGAGGCATTGACGTCAAATTTCAGTACAAGTCTTCTTTATATTCAGAGAAGTAGGCCTAAGTTGTTTTTTCTGTTGAAATTAAACTGTTTTAAGACCTGTAGGCCTTATTTTTTGTTTGATTTGCATGAATTCTTATTGAAGGTGTAGCATTTGATCCTGTGGAACAATGTCATTTCCATTTTGATAAAAATGTTAAGTTCAATCATTGTTTTTATTTTAATGGAACCACCATTACAAGTGAATCTTATTTTCGTGGAAACCTGTGACAATTGTGTTTGAGCACATATGAACTATTTACTAGTGAACTAATTATAGTGTTAGGTATCTACGGGACTTTTATTGCCTATTGTCTTTCTGGATCTTCAGGGAAATGGACTCTTACCTCATTTGAACTGTGTTTACATCGCCAGAATCATTGTGTATCCATTTCACGAACTGTTACAAAGTGTCAAGTAATGAGAGTTTGTGAAGGAAGATAACTCCAAGAGACTGTTATCAGGGCACATTCCAGTAAATGTTAGACTGTGACTTATCACCCACAGCATCCAAAATGAACATTGACATCAAAAGATTGATTCCAGAGGACACTTTAACATCGTAGATCACAACATCAACTTCGGCGTTCGTAATCGAGCGGCATTGTGACTTTGGGACTATTTTTATACCTGTTAATCACTGGCTTTCTTTTATTAGTGCACAGAACCTTATAGAACTTTAAGAAGATATAATTGGTATTAAATTAGTAAAAAGCCAGTCTGAAGTTAATGTAAATTTGATGTATTTGTTAGGAATAACCATTTTTGTACTATATCTTTATGGCGCAAGATAATTCGTCTGCATATTCATACGCTATGACTTTTAGCCCCGGCTTTTTCTGTATTGTTGAAATAATTATATCTAAGTTGTAAATTAAGTGTGCTTTTCCTAAAAGCCTTTCTTATAAGTCAAGAGCCTGAGAATATATTATATTTTAGATAAGTATTTCAAAGAATGTATCTTTGCCGCATCACTTAGGCCTGTTGTAAACCTGTAGTCTGATTGGTCTGAACTGTCACGTGACGCTCCCTCAAAGTTTATAAATATGAGCGACGTCACAATTTCAAATCATCTTCTTGATCATATCGCAAGGTACTGGTCGTTCCAAAAACATAATCCAAACGACTTGAAGCAGATTATTTATTGAGTAAATCAAAGTATCTAGAGTACTGAAGTTGTAATAGAAATAACAATCTATCTAATATAATAAAGATAATTATTATTTTTGGATAATAATTAAGAGATGTAAACATGCTGTTGTAAAACTATATATAGCTGTTACCAGTATTCATACAAATACATTCCTACAATGAAGAACCACTTGAGGGTCAGTCTGCACAATCCTGTATGGTGTTTTTCCAATTCTAAGAAGAAATATGACTTCTTACACTGGTTATTTGTCTACTAGAAGTTGTGGTACTCTATAAAGCTGCAGTATTATAGTTTATGTACGTTATTAAGATAGAAATATCCATGTGAAGAAGAAGAAGATCCCATTACATAGGCTCGGTTCCCCATTGAAGTGCCTTTTATACTATTGATGTTCCAGAATTATTACTTCACCAGATGACAATGGCTGTTGCTGTTTATTTAACATCCAAGATGATTAAGATGTTTGTAGCCTTCCAAATAAAGTAACTGTCATATAACATCTAAGATGATTTGCTGTCTATGAAGCTGATGCTGTTGTATTAAATATTGGAATTTGATGACAATTTAGATGCTGTTGTTGATGTATCATGTTAGCAGGTACCAAAAGATGATTAAGCTACCACTGCTGATGTTTTATATACATGTAAAGATATCATACATTGATGATGCTACAGTTGCTGTTGTTACAATTGCATAATTATTATTTATTAGTGTGACCAAATGATAAATGGATATCATTAAAGTTTATTATTGTCACACTACACCAGACTTGAGTTTCCATTATTTCCTGCTCAAAACCATCCAGAATCCTGTGTGGTTCATCCTGATAATAAGGGTATGTCATGCGAAGAAGACACCGGCCATTGATATCATACATTGATGATGCTACAGTTGCTGTTGTTACAATTGGCTTTGACACCGGCCATTCCCAGCGAGGCCGGGTAGTAACCCCTTACAATATCTTGAAAACCTCTAAAGCTGAACCGAATTATGTGACAAAAGAATTGTAAGCATTTACAATAAATTTGTTTTATTACATAGATTATAAGAAAAGGACAAGTTAAGTGAAATTAAAAAAAAAAACAAAAAAACAAAAAAAAACAACAACAACAACAAAAAACAATGATTTTCAGTTACTTTTGCCATACCCTCTAAGTTAATCGGTTTATTTTTCAAAGTTTATGGAGTTATGGCCCTACAAAACATATTAAAAGTAGAAATTTGTTATCCTTTTACTTTCTTCGCTTTTAGTGTTTAACAAATGTAGCAGAAAGTCCTATCATTCGTATCAACGAATGAAATCTAGTTATTATTATTATTATTATTATTGTTGTTGTTGTTGTTGTTCTTGTTCTTGTTGTTGTTATTATTATTATTATTATTATTATTATTTAAATAACATTAATGATTTAATAATAAAGGCGCACTTTCATATAATAAATAAATAAATAAATAAATAAATAAATAAATAAATAAATAAATAAATAAATAAATTGTTGTTTATACGTACAGGCGCCCAAGAGCGCAAGATAAATATAATATTTCGCCACATCTGTTCTTCTCCTTTTTTCTTCTTATACTTACACACGATATCTCAAAATCATATTTATTTCTTTCTTTATGTCTGTCTTCTTCTTTTGTATTTTTTTTCCTTTTTTTTATTATTAATTATGTTTTGGAACAGGGGTAAGCGCGAACGCAGACCCCCACACGAATAAATTGCGTACCCGAGTAGCCCACATTTGGGGCTATCGCAGGCATCAGCCCAACCGAAGTGCAATGGAAGGGCCTCCTCCTGGGGAAACCGCCTGGATGATCACGGTACTCCCTGTACCAGGTAAGTATGCCTCCGAACCCGACGCAACACCTTAAGAACGGGCCCGCTCTAACATACACATGGAAGCACGGAGGTTCGCTGCATCACGCGGAACGTTTTCTAAGCGAGAATTCCATGCCCAATCCCATTCAAACGTTCCGACCAGTCACGGAAATCGGCGCGTTTACGCCGGATGTAGTATCAACTTCTCAAAACAGGTCAGATTCTAGACTCAGAACGATTTCTCAACGCAACAAGTTACTGTAAAAACATTTATTTTCGTTGACATTAAATTTCGTTATACACCTGAGGGACTTTCGTGAGTACATTTATTCGTGGATCTGTGTTCTTTAAAACGTGAGGTCTATATAAGGGACAAGTTTTCGCGGGGATAATTATTCGTGGATAAAACCTTCCACAAACTCGACGAAAATTGGTGTTCAAGAAAACAGATGATTTTACAGTAGCGGTTTTAATTACAGATATATAAGAAAATAATGTGACTAACCCTTTGTATAGTGGTCGGAGCTTTCCGGGTGATGTGTCCGCTTGTCTCCGCGTGCGCTACTCGCCGTGGAAACCATCTCTGCGCTCACCCGTGACGACCGTGTCCTGCCATAACGCGGTGTCCAACGTCAATTGAGGACAATAGACGTGACGTGCGTTGCGAGGCGACGTTTGCCTCGACGAATGCACGTCACGGCTATTGTTAAAAGATCACGTGATAACACTGAAAACCCTGAAAAAGGAATAAAACACATACAGAACGTGTATGCGTGCGCATTTCTATTTGAATAACATTAAAACATTGTATCAGATATGCACGCGCGCCTCTATGTAGGCGTTTCTACATCATATTTTCTATATCATAATTTTCATCATCATTTATCATTTCACAGTCATATTAAACAATGTATTTCCTCTATGTAGGCGTTTCTACATCATATTTTCTATATCATAATTTTTTTTTTTTTTTTTTTTTTTTTTTTTTTTTTTTTTTTTTTTTTTTTTTTTTTTTTTTTTTTTTTTTTTTTTTTTTTTTTTTTTTTTTTTTTTTTTTTTTTTTTTTTTTTTTTTTTTTTTTTTTTTTTTTTTTTTTTTTTTTTTTTTTTTTTTTTTTTTTTTTTTTTTTTTTTTTTTTTTTTTTTTTTTTTTTTTTTTTTTTTTTTTTTTTTTTTTTTTTTTTTTTTTTTTTTTTTTTTTTTTTTTTTTTTTTTTTTTTTTTTTTTTTTTTTTTTTTTTTTTTTTTTTTTTTTTTTTTTTTTTTTTTTTTTTTTTTTTTTTTTTTTTTTTTTTTTTTTTTTTTTTTTTTTTTTTTTTTTTTTTTTTTTTTTTTTTTTTTTTTTTTTTTTTTTTTTTTTTTTTTTTTTTTTTTTTTTTTTTTTTTTTTTTTTTTTTTTTTTTTTTTTTTTTTTTTTTTTTTTTTTTTTTTTTTTTTTTTTTTTTTTTTTTTTTTTTTTTTTTTTTTTTTTTTTTTTTTTTTTTTTTTTTTTTTTTTTTTTTTTTTTTTTTTTTTTTTTTTTTTTTTTTTTTTTTTTTTTTTTTTTTTTTTTTTTTTTTTTTTTTTTTTTTTTTTTTTTTTTTTTTTTTTTTTTTTTTTTTTTTTTTTTTTTTTTTTTTTTTTTTTTTTTTTTTTTTTTTTTTTTTTTTTTTTTTTTTTTTTTTGGGGGGGGGGGGGGGGGGGGGGGGGGGGGGGGGGGGGGGGGGGGGGGGGGGGGGGGGGGGGGGGGGGGGGGGGGGGGGGGGGGGGGGGGGGGGGGGGGGGGGGGGGGGGGGGGGGGGGGGGGGGGGGGGGGGGGGGGGGGGGGGGGGGGGGGGGGGGGGGGGGGGGGGGGGGGGGGGGGGGGGGGGGGGGGGGGGGGGGGGGGGGGGGGGGGGGGGGGGGGGGGGGGGGGGGGGGGGGGGGGGGGGGGGGGGGGGGGGGGGGGGGGGGGGGGGGGGGGGGGGGGGGGGGGGGGGGGGGGGGGGGGGGGGGGGGGGGGGGGGGGGGGGGGGGGGGGGGGGGGGGGGGGGGGGGGGGGGGGGGGGGGGGGGGGGGGGGGGGGGGGGGGGGGGGGGGGGGGGGGGGGGGGGGGGGGGGGGGGGGGGGGGGGGGGGGGGGGGGGGGGGGGGGGGGGGGGGGGGGGGGGGGGGGGGGGGGGGGGGGGGGGGGGGGGGGGGGGGGGGGGGGGGGGGGGGGGGGGGGGGGGGGGGGGGGGGGGGGGGGGGGGGGGGGGGGGAAAACGGGCCCGCTCTAAATCACAGGAAGCACGGGTTCGCTGCATCACGCGGAAGTTTCTAAGGAGAATTCCATGCCCAATCCCATTCAAGTTCCGACCAGTCACGGAAATCGGGTTTCGCCGGATGTAGTATCACTTCTAAACAGTCAGATTCTAGATCAGAACGATTCCAACGCAACAAGTTACTGTAAAAACATTATTTCGTTGAATAAATTTGTCATAACCTGGGACTTCGTGAGTAATTATCGTGATCTGTGTCTTTAAAAGTGGGTCTTTTAAGGACAAGTTTTCGGGATAATTATCGTGGATAAACTTCCCACAAACTCGCGAAAATTGGTTCGAAGAAAACAATGATTTCAGTACGGTTTAATTAAGAATATAAGAAATAATGTGATAACCTTGTATAGTGTCGGAGCTTTCCGGGTGAGTGTCCGCTTGCTCGCGTGCGCTATCGCCTGGAACCATCTCTGCGCTCACCTGACGACCTGTCCTGCCATAACGCGGTGTCCAAGTAAATTGAGACAATAGACGTGCGTGCGTTGCGAGGCGACGTTGCTCGACATGACGTCACGGATGTAAAGATACTGATAACACTGAAACCTGAAAAGGATAAACACTACAGAAGTATGCGTGCGCATTCTATTGAATAACATTAAATTGTATCGATATGCAGCGCGCCTCTTGTGGGTTTCTCATCATATTTCTATTCATATTTTCACATTTTTATATTTCACGTTATTAACATGATTTCTCTCACTTTATACTGCAATCTTATATATTACTGTAAAGGACTAATGGAAGAATGGCTTGCCAGATATGTTATCCTCAAAAAAATATTTATATTATTATTATTATTATATTATTTTGTTGTTGTTGTTGTTCTTGTTGTTCTTGTTATATTATTATTATTATTATTATTATCTTATTATTATTTAAATAACTTAATGATTTATATAAGGCGCACTTCATATAAAAATAAATAAATAAATAAAAAAAATAAAAAAATTTTGTTTTTAAGAAAGGGGCCCAAACGAAAGATAAATTTTAATTTGCCCATCTTTTTTTCCCTTTTTTTTCTTTTATATTTTCACCGATACCCAAAAATTATTTTTTTTTTTTTTGTCTGTCTTTTCTTTTGTTTTTTTTTTTTTATTTTTTTTTTTTTTATTAAAAATGTTTGGGGAAAAGGGGTAAGCGCGAACGCAGACCCCCCCACGAATAAAATTTCGTACCCAGTAGCCCCCATTTGGGGGGTATCGCAGGCATCAGCCCCAAAAAGTGCAAAGGGAAAGGGCCCCCCCCTGGGGAAAAAAACCCGGTGATCACGGGACTCCCCGTACCCGGTAAGTAAAGCCCCCAACCCGACGAACACCTTTAAAAAGGGCCCCCTCTAAAATTTCCCTAAAACGGGGGTGTGCATCAGCGGAACGTTTTTAAACGAGAAATTCCCTTCCCAAAACCCTTCAAAAGTTGACCCGTAGGAAATCGGGGGTTTTTCGCCGGGGGGTAGTATCAACTTCTCAAACGGGAAAATTCTAACTCAGAAGATTTCTTAAAAGCAAAAGTTCTGTAAAAACTTTATTTTCGTTGCATTTAAAATTTTTGTCTACACCTGGGGGTTTCGGAGTCATTTTTTCGTGGGTCTGTGTTCTTTAAAACGGAGGTCTATTAAGGGGACAAAATTTTGCGGGGATAAATTTTTCGTGGAAAAAAACCTTCCCAAAAACCCACGAAAAAATTGGGTTCAAAGGGGAAAAAAGATGATTTTTTCGTAGCGGTTTTAATTACAATATATAAGGGAAAAAAATTTGGGCTAACCCCTTTTTATAGGGGTCGGGGTTTGGGGGTGTGTCCGCTTGTTTGCTGCGCTACTCCCTTTGGAAACCCTCCGCGTCACCCGTGACGACCGTTTTCCCGCCTTTAAAGCGGGGGTCCCAAAGTCAATTGAGGAAATAGGGCGTGACGTTCGTTTCGAGGCACGTTGCCCCGCGAAAGACGGGCACGGTATTTTAAAAAATAAGGATAAAATGAAAACCTGAAAAAAAAAATAAAACACATACAAGTGTATCGTGCGGGATTTTATTAAAAAACATTAAAAAAATTTTATAGAAAAGCACGCCGCCTTATTGGGGTTTTAAAAATATTTTTTAAAATCAAATTTTTCATTTTTCATTTCTTTTAGTCATATTAAACAAAGATTTTCCACTTTTAAAACCTCAAAATTTATTAATTATGTTTTAAAAGGGAAATATTGGAAGAATGGGATTCCCAAAATGTTATCCTCTAAAAAAATATTTTTTTTTTTATTTTTTTATTATTATTTTGTTGTTTTGTTGTTCTTGTTGTTAAAAACATTAAGTTTTTAATAAAAAAGGCCCACTTTATATAAAAAATTTAAATAAATTAAATAAATAAATAATAAATTTTTGTTTAACGTACGGGCCAAGAGCGAAAGAAAAATATAAATTTGCCACATCTTTTCTTCTCCTTTTTTCTTCTTATACTTACACAGATATTCAAAATCATATTATTTCTTTCTTTAGTCTGTCTTCTTCTTTTGTATTTTTTTTTTTTTTTTTTTTTTTTTTTTTTATTAATTATGTTTTGGAACGGGGGTAAGCGCGAACGCAGACCCCCCCGAAAAATTGCGTACCCGAGTAGCCCCTTTTGGGGGCTTCGCAGGCTCACCCCAACCCGAAGTGCAATGGAAGGGCCCCCCTCCTGGGGAACCCCCTGGATGACACGGTATCCCTGTAAGGTAAATGCCTCGAACCCGACGAACCCCTTTAAGAAGGGCCCCGCTCTACATACACAGGGAAAGCCGGAGGTTCGCTGCATCAGGGGAAAACGTTTTCAAGGAGTTTCCCATCCCCCAATCCCATTAAAAGTCCAAACAGTCAGGAAATCGGCGCGTTTACGCCGGATGTAGTATCAACTTCTAAAAAACAGGTCAGATTCTAGACTCAGAACGATTTCTCAACGCAACAAGTTATGTAAAAACATTTATTTTCGTTGACTTTAAATTTCGTCATACACCTGAGGGACTTTCGTGAGACATTATTCGGGGATCTGTGTTCTTTAAACGTGAGGTCTATAAAGGGGAAATTTTTGCGGGGATAATTTTCGTGGAAAAAACCCTTCACAACTCGACAAAAAATTGGTGTTCGAAAAAAACAGATGTTTTTACAGTAGCGGTTTTAATTCGGATATAAAAGAAATAATGTGACAACCCTTTGTATAGTGGTCGGGTTTTTCCGGGTGATGTGTCCGTTTTTCCCCGCGTGCGCTACTCCCCGGGAAACATTCTGCGCTCCCCCGGGCGACCGTGTCCTGCCTAACGGGGTTTGTCCAACGTAAATTTGGGACAATAAGTGAGTGCGTTGCAGGCGACGTTCCCTCGCGAATGCACGTCAGGCATTGTTAAAAGATCCGTGATAACACTAAAAAACCTAAAAAAGGAAATTTAAACACATCAGAACGTGTATGCGTGCGATTTCTATTTGAAAAACATTAAAACATTGTTCAGATATGACGCGGCTTATGTGGGGTTTTCTACATCATTTTTTTTCTATATCAAAATTTTTTCCATCATTTTTTTTTTTTTTTTTTTTTTTTTTTTTTTTTTTTTTTTTTTTTTTTTTTTTTTTTTTTTCATCATTTTTTTTTTTTTTTTTTTTTTTTTTTTTTTTTTTTTTTTTTTTTTTTTTTTTTTTTTTTTTTTTTTTTTTTTTTTTTTTTTTTTTTTTTTTTTTTTTTTTTCCCCCCCCCCCCCCCCCCCCCCCCCCCCCCCCCCCCCCCCCCCCCCCCCCCCCCCCCCCCCCCCCCCCTTTCCCCAAAACCGACGCCCCTTAAAAGGGCCCGCTCTAAATCACAGGAAGCACGGGGGTTCGCTGCATCCGGGAAAACTTTTCAAAGGAAAATTTATCCCAAACCCCTTCAAACTTCCGCCGCCGGGAAAAATCGGGCGTTTAGCCGGATGTAGTATCAACTTCTCAAACAGGTCGATTCTAGACTCAGAACATTTCTAACGAAACAAGTTACTTTTAAAACTTTTTATTTTCGTTGACTTTAAAATTTCTTTATCACTGAGGGACTTTCGTGAGTACATTTATTGTGGATCTTGTTCTTTAAAACGTGAGGTTATATAAGGGAAAAGTTTTCGGGGGATAATTATTGTGGTTTAAAACCTTCCACAAATCGACGAAAATTGGTGTTCGAAAAAAAACAGATGTTTTTACAGTAGGGTTTTAAAAAGATTAAAAAAAAAAATGTGATAATTTGTTAGTGGTGGGAGTTTCCGGGGTTTTCCTTGCCCGGTGCGTATCCCGTGGAAACCTCTCTGCCTCCCCGGACGGTCCCCTCCAAAACGGGTTTCCAACGTCTTTTGGGAAAATAGACGTGGTGCGTTGCGAGGCGACTTTCCCCTGACGAAGCACGTCCGGCTTTGTTAAAAGTAGTGATAACATGAAAACCCTAAAAAAAAAAAAAACAATAAAAGTGTATGCGTGCGCTTTCTTTTGAAAAACATTAAACTTTGTATCGTAGCCCCCGCGCCTCGACTTTTTAAACCTATTTTCTATATCAAATTTTTCTCATTTTTTTTTAATCAATTAAAAATTATTTCCCTTTTAATCCCCTTAAATTTTTTTAAAATTTTTATTTTTAAAAGGATATATGGAAAAAAAAAATTCCCAATATGTTTTCTAAAAAAAAATTTTTTATTATTTTTGGGGTTTTTTTTTTTTTGGGGTTTTTGGGGTTGGGGTTGTTGTTTTGTTTTTTTTCTTGTTTTTTTTTTTTTTTTTTATTATTTTTATTTTTTTAAAAAAATTAAGGTTTTAATAAAAAAAGGGCCCCCTTTCATAAAAAAAAATAAATAAATAAATAAAAAAAAATTTTTGGGTTAAAACGTGGGGGGGCCCCCCAAGAGCGAAAAAAAATTTTAATTTTTCCCCCCACATTGTTTTTTCCCCTTTTTTTTTTTATATTTACCACGATTTTCTAAAATTTTTATTTTTTTCTTTATGTTTTTTTTTTTTTTTTTTTATTTTTTTTTTTTAATTTTTAAATTTTTTTGGGGGAAACGGGGTAACCCCCGAACGCCCCCCCAAAAAAAAATTTTGCGTCCCCGAGTAGCCCTTTTTTGGGGGGCATCGGGGGATACCCAAACCCAAAAGTGAAAGGGAAAGGGGCCCCCCGGGGGGAAAAAAACCCGTGGTGTCAGGTACCCCGAAAAGGAAAGAATCCCCAAACCCGACCCCAAAATTAAAAAAGGGGCCCCGCTCAAACATCCCAATGGAAGGGGGTTCCTGCCCCGGGAAAACTTTTTAAGCAAAAAACCCCCCAATCCCATTCAAACTTTCCCAAACCGTCAGGAAAGGGGTTTGGGGTATTTTTAAATTTTAAAAAAAAATTTAAATTCTGACTCAAACGTTTTCTCAACGCAAAATTTACTGAAAAAAACTTTTATTTTTTTGACTTTAAAATTTTCCCATCCCTGGGGGATTTTGTGGGGTCTTTTTTTCTTTGGATCTTGTTTTTTAAAAATTTGAGGTTTTTTTAAAAAGGGGACAATTTTCGGGGGAAAATTTTTTTGGGGGAAAAATTCCACAAACTCGACAAAAATTGGTGTTGAAAAAAAAAAAAAATTTTATAGGGGTTTTTAAAAAAGAAATAAAAAAAAAAGTGACAAACCCTTTGTATGGGGTCGGGTTTCCCGGGTGATGTGCCCGCTTGTTCCGCGTGCGCTACCCCCCTGGAAACCCTTCTGGCCCCCTGAGCCCGTGCCCTCCCAAAAGGGGGGTGTAACGTCTTTTGGGACAAAGACGGGGGGCGTTGCGAGGGACGTTCCCCTCGACAAATTCTCACGGTTTGTTAAAAGACAGGAAAACCCAAAAAAAAAACCCCTGAATTTTTTTTTCCGACTTGGGGTTTTTTTCCCTTTTTTTGAAAAAATAGAAAAACCTTCTCTAAAATTTGTTTACCCATTTTTTCCCCTGGGAAATTATTTTTTATGTTTTTTTTTTCCCCGGGAAGTGGTAACCCCGAAATTTTGGTTTTTGTTTTAAAAATTTAAAGGGGCACTTTTTTTAAAAAAGGTTTTTTAATGGTTTATTTTGTTAATTCTTGATCCAGATATTTCTCTTTTCCCCCTTCCCTGCCTTTCCCCATAACCCCCGGAAAAAATCCCCGTTTTTACAAAATCCCAGAAAAATTTTTTTTTTTTTTTTTTTACAGAAAATGGGCCCTTAAATTCCATGCGAACAAATTTTTTTGGGCCCCCATTTTTTTCCCTTTTTAATAATTAGAAGTCAAAAAAAAAATTGATGCAAAAAATGTTTTGAAAAAAAAACCCAGTCTTTTAAAATCCAAAAATTTTTTCCCCTTTTTCCCTCCCCCCGGCCATTCGAAGTTTTGGGGACTTTAAATTTGGTTTTCTACCAAAGAAGAAAAAAAACATGAAAATATTTTACGTAATTAGGGTTGTTTTTAAAATTTTAAAATGTTTGTTTTGCATCGCATTTCCCTTTTTCCAAACGCAAAAAAAAAAATTTTTGTTTATCGATGATTTGGCGGGTTTTTTTTTTTTGTTTTTTTTTTTGGTTTTTTTTTTTTCCGAAAATTTTGGCTGAAGTATCGCAAATGGATTGGGGTTATTTTTTTTTAAGATTTAGAACTAATAATTTTTTTAAAGTTTTTTTTACCAAAATTTGTTTTCAAAAAAAAATTCGACTTTCGTCGAAAAAAGTTGGTTAAAAAATTTTAAATTTTGGGGAAAAGGGCCTGTTTTCCGAAATATGCGCCCATCTCCCTTCCCAAATTTTTTTTTTTTTTTTTTTTTTTTTTTACATGTTTTTTAAAAAATTAAAAAAATTTTAAAACCCAATTTTTTCCCAATTTAAAACCCCGGAAAAAACAAAAAAAATAATTTCTTGGGTTCTTTTTTTTTTTCAGTTTTTTTTTTTTTACCCAGGGAAAATTTTCCCCAAAAAATTTTTTTTTCTTTTTTTTTTAAAAAAATAGGCCCCCCTGTTTTAAAAAGAACCCAAAAAATTTTAGAACCCAAAAATTTAGTGCCCCAAAATGGGGCTTTGATTTTAAAAAATTTTTTAACCCCGGGGAAAAGGCGGTTTTTAAAAAAATTAAAACCAAGCCTTTTTTTAAAAAGCCGGCCCCCCAAAAAAAATTCAAAAAGGTTTAAAAAAAAAAAGGGGGGAAAGGAAATAAAGGGTTTTGCAACCTTTATTGGGGGGAAAAAAATTTTTATTAAATTTGGGAAATTTTTGTTTTAAAAATTTCCCCTTATTTAAAGAACCGAGTAGGGCCCCAAATTGGAAAAATTCAAAAGCCCGTTTTTTTGAATTTTTAAAAATTTGCCCTTTAAATTTAAATTGGTGGGAAATTTAAAAAAAATTTAATTTTTTAAAAAAAAAAAAAAATTTATTCCCCAAATTTTTTAATAAATTTTAAAAAAAAACCGAAAAAAATTTTGAAAATTTTTTAAAAAAAAGTTAAAAAATTTAAATTTTTTTAATTTTTTTTTTGGGGTTAAAAAAATTTTTGAAAGATTTTGACGGTTTTAAAAATTTTTTTTTTTTTAAGTTTTTTTATTAAGGGTTTTTTTTTTTTGCCCAAATTTTTTAAAAAGGGGGAAAAAAAAAAAATTCCCCCAAAATTTAAAACTTGAAAAAAATATTTTTTTTTTTTAAAAAAAGAAAAAAACAAAGGTTCAAAAAATAAACAAATTTTTTTCCAAAAAAAAATTAAAATTTTAACTTTTAAATTTTTCAAAATTTATTAAAAAATTTTTTTCAAAGCAAAAAAAAAAAAAAAAAATTTTTGAAAAAAAAAATAAACCTTAAAAGGTTTTTTAAAAAGGGGGCCCTTTAATTTTATTTTTTTTAAAAAATTTGAAATTTTTTTTTTAATTTTTTAGGGAAAAACCTTAAAAAAATTGCCCTTTTTTTAAAGGACCCCCTGGCCCCCAAAAAAAAATTTGGGGCCAACTAAAAAAATCCCCCTTTTTTTTTTTTTTTTTGGGTCATTTTGAAAAATTTTAGGGGTTTAATTTTTTCCTTTTTTTCGTCCCTTTTAAAGGCCTAAAAAAAACTGTGGGAAAAAATGCTGGCGATTTTCCCCGCTTTTGGGGTTCTGCTTGTCAAAGGATTTTTCCATAAGTTCTTGCTTTCATAAAAGCTTTTTTAAAGCCCCCCCCTTTTTACCTGTTTATTTTTATTTAAATCTTTTTTTTTTAAAAATTAAAACATTTGGGAAGGAAAAATTCAAAAATTTTTGGGGTGACTAAAATCAGATTTTGGTGTGCCCATTTATGGGCCCTTTTAAAAAAAAAAAGTTTTAAAAAATAGATAATAAACTTTCCCAAAAATTTTTAATTTCAAAAAATCCTTTTCAAATCCCCTTTTTTTAAAATTTTTTTTAAAAAAAAGAAAATTTTTTTTTTAAAAAATTAAATTCTTTTTACCATAAAAAAGATAATTTTTTTAAAAAAATTTTCTAAAAAATAAAAAAAAAGAAAAATAAAAATGTCAATGGTTGTTTTGAATAAAAATTAAAACTTTTTTTTTAAATTTAAAAAAAAAAGAAAAATTTAGGGGGGGGTTTAGAAAAAATTTTTTTAAAGCTTTTATTTTAAAAATTTTCCCTCATGATTTTTTTTTTTTTTTTTAAAAAAAAAAAAAAAACAAAAAAAAATTTGGTTTCGGCTGTTTTTCCCAAAAATTGATTTTAATTTTTTTTTTTTTGGGTTTTCAGGAGTTTTTTCCCTTTCTGATTGTTTTTTTTGGGTTAGAAAGACCCCTTTTATTCTAAAAACTTTTCGAATTAAAAATTTTTAAAATTTTTTTTTGGCTATAAGGGGAAAATTTTGGGGCCTTTTTAAGTCCCAAAGCCCAAATTTTTCCCCGATTCGAAAAAAAAAAAAGTAGTTTTAAATTTTTTTAAAAGCGTTTTAAGGTGTAAAGGGAAATTTTGTGCCTACACAAAAACTCAAATGATTTTTTTGATGATGCATTTTCTTTCATTCGGCGAAACATTATATGCGATGTGCTTTTCGTGTTAGCAAACAAAGTTTTACAAATTCGGAAGGTTTTCCCTAATATTAAGAAAAACTGCACATCTGACAAAAGAATCACAGGGAACATTCGCATGCGCTATGTACTACATGTATTATGAGTGATAGAGAAATAAAATACTTACAGCAGTTTTTTACTCATTCTGCATCGATGAAAAATTATTATTTTGCCGATAGCTTGAAATGACGTCATATACCACGTGGTATGGTAACACTGAGTAATACATGACGTCATATTTTACGTATAAACTTCTTAATCAAATAAATCTATTCCTGACTATGGTGATTATTATACACATATAGGCTTACGTGCATATGAGCCTGGATACGTCTGTAGGAGAAAATATGACAAAACTAGATCCAGTACAAGATCAAGTATATGTAGGTAGGCCTACATATACACTTAACAACTTTTCTAGTTCCACACTTTTTTCCAAATATGCATAAATCTAGACTATATATCAATATAAAAAATTAACACAGTTTTAAGTAATCATTTTATTCTACTTTGATATACATGTAAAAAAACAACAACAAAAACAAAAAATCGAAAGCAAACTCAATGTAGCACAGCTAAAACAATAAGGCAATAGATCTATAGCTTATACATGTAAGCCTGTGGAGTGACATTTCATATGTCCGACCCGTGAAACGCATGCTCGAGATTCAGCAGAGTACGGGATCCACCGTTGTAGCCTTCTGACCGCCCCAGAGTTACAAATTCAAATCGAGACTCTTCTAAAGAGGACATGTTCTAAACGATGATAAAACATGTTTAAATTAAATATGGATGTTTAACCTGCCTATTAGAAATGCCACACTGTACCATACCAACAGCTCGCCCAAGTTTTGCTAATGTCACGCGCAACATAGTATCTTAATTTGGCATAACATGTTCAATTTTATGATTTTACTACATGTAAATAAATAATTTACCAATCTATATGTACCGGTTTAGAAGCATTGCCATCACTGTAAAAACATCACGAAATGCACGTGCATCTCGGATCTCATAGATGCATTGGCGTTTTGGTGACTTTTTTATGAGAATTAGTGGGTCATAATTTTAAATGTAAACTTGCAAAATTTCATAAATGTATTACAGGTGATAAAAATGATATTTGAAAATAAAAATGTGGAGTTAGAAATGCTTAAACTTTCGATCTTTCTCCTTAAACAGGGCCATTCTAGGCCTACTAGTTTTTCAAGTGCCTCTTTATCTGAAAATACGACATTCGTTAAGCCCAATTCCAAGCCAATGAGTATTTACTTCGTCGCAACAACAAATAATAAACAATAACTTTTAATTTCTTTCCTTCATTAGAAATCTCAATAAACTTTTAGCTTTCGAAATAGTGGTTGTCCACATTCGGTTGCAGCTTGGTTAACATTGGCGTCTGTGTGTGTGTGGTCTTCCACGTTCAGATGGGGAACAATAGGACCCCTATGATATGAACACCATTGTTCTTTATTCGCTTATATATATATATATATATATATATATATATATATATATATATATATATATATATATATATTTTTTTTTTTTTTTTATTGATCCTTCAATAAACATGTTTAAGTTCCAGCTAACTTTAAACTTGAATTTCACTGTCTTCTTAAATTTTATTCACGCCCTTCACTTCTTTAAACAACCTTTTTTTTGAATAGCATAACTAGAATTGCGAAATGACAACAATTATTTATTTCCATATTTTACAAATTATGTTTCTGATTAAATGAAATAAATATTTACATGACTGACCCAGAGTTGCATGTTCCTTTACCTTTTTTTCCTCATGTAAAAATTCAGTAGGTTATTAGAGGATTTTTTAATTTCTTAAATCAATTTATTCATTCATTGAACTTTAATGCATAAATGAAACAATATATTTTTTCTTTGTCTTGCAGTCTGTTGAATTGAAGCTTCTTTAGAGCAGAGGAGACCCAAATCAGACGGGTCATATATAAAGAAGCAATCTGATCTTGGTTTATTTTTCTGATCTGGGTTTATAGGAGCTGTCTGATCTTAGTTTATATAAGGAGCTGTCTGATCTGGGTTTATAGGAGCTGTCTGATCTGAGTTTATAGGAGCTGTCTGATCTGGGTTTATAGGAGGTATCTGATCTGAGTTTGTAGGAGCTGTCTGATCTGGGTTTATAGGAGCTGTCTGATCTGGGTTTAATAGGAGCTGTCTGATCTGAGTTTATAGGAGCTGTCTGATCTGAGTTTATAGGAGCTATCTGATCTGAGTTTATAGGAGCTGTCTGATCTGGGTTTATAGGAGCTGTCTGATCTGAGTTTATAGGAGCTATCTGATCTGAGTTTATAGGAGCTATCTGATCTGAGTTTATAGGAGGTATCTGATCTGAGTTTCCCTTGTTTGCCACTGTGTTCCAATAGTCTATATTGAATAAAGGGTTAACCCTTTCTCTCATATAGACATGTTTTCAGGTACAGCATGGCAAACAGACAAGACCAGATTAGACAATTCCTTCCAAGTACTGTCTGATCAGTGTCCCCTCTTTCCATATACCATATTGTAGCTGTCATTCAATGTTCACAATATGCATGACGAGGAACAAAATCCATTATCATTTCATATACCACTCAAACTTGCAGTAACTTCATATAAATATATAGCGTATTCATTTTTTTTTTTAAGAATTAGGTTTATTCACATTTGAGTTCTAAAAGTCCATTTTGTCTTGTATTGCCATGTTATTTCAAATATGTATTGCACTATGCTCTAGAAATGGTTACTTTGGTTACCTGAGCTTCATTTTCCATTCTTAATTAGTTCTAGAGTTCATTTAAGCCATGCATTTCCTGGATACTAACTGTAATATAAATTGCAATTCAGGACTAGCAATATGCACTACAATACACTTTGCAAAATCATGACACACATATATTTCTCAGGAAGCGTATTGCAGTTTACATAATATACCTGTATTTCAGAACTGTCTTGATGTCTTAAAAATGAATAACTTAAAAGAAAAGCCATTTCAATTCCTTTCTAAAAACAGGTGAAGGCTATCTATACACGAATCTCTTCCTCCATCCTCTTGCATTTCTTTTAATCATTTGATATTTGGTTTTTAAGAATATACACATTAAAGTACACACACTCTTTCTGCAAGAGTTTATTCAAATTTTATTAAATGAAGGGTAGAGCAGATTAAGCTTTCAGACGAGGTAACTCATGAAAACAGTTAACTTTTCTGGTCAATGTCCCATGGGTTTGCATAGTTTTACATCTTCAAGCTAATATTGTCAAGTTATATACTTATTTTTGTTTGAGTGAAATTAATGGCAGTTACAGTGGGAAACCCTTAACTATTCATTTCAACATATTTCTATTTATTAGTTCCTTAGGCAGCAATTTAGAGACCCTCAATAGCTATTTTGATGTATTAGATTAGTAATTGTTTCCTTGCTTTGGTCAAGCATCTCAAGGATTATTTATTATAATGACTGCCAACCAAAAACGAAATACATCAGTTCCATTTTTAACATATTTGGTATGTTGCAGACAGGACACTGACACTCTTAACAATTCAGCCACCGTAACCAATTAAATTTTAAATAAAGACCTAAGAACTGATTATTAACTTGGCAAGCAAGTACAATGTAACATGTCACACCTGGATTATATTAATTTTCACAACACATATTTCAAAAGTTTCCTAGTCTGCATCACTACAGCAGTAGAAATCAAACGCTGTTTCCAGGAGAGCAGGTTAATTATAGCAGATCTCACAACCTGTATGAAGAAAGTCTGATCAGACTGCAGAACAGACAGATTATATACATGTACACATAGAATGTCTGTGCAGATTCTGTAAAGAAAATATTCTGCTTCATTGACACAGAGTTGAACCAAAATTCTAAATATATATTTATATATAAATTTTTTTTTTTTAAAAAATCAGGCCAAAAATACAATCTTGGCAGAAATCAATCTATACAGAATGAAAAATGTGTCTAACAAAAACCCACTGAAACATGTGCAGAATATATTTTCATGTGCAAAAAATATTCCGTACTGAAAAAAAAAGAGATTAAAAAAAGCATTGTACTAGTACTTTAATCAATTAGACTCTGAGGATATAACAAAAGTTATTTCCTGGAATAATCAGTTTGTTGAATATGCATGAAGAGTACAGTATTAGGTAATGATAAATGACACCCCAGTGGAAATATCCATCAGGAATGCCACTGGAACTTTACCACTGGTACATACATGTATTTTTCACTGGAAAAGTACGTACTGGTATTCAAGTGGAATTCCAATTCATTTTCCAGGGGAATTTCACTGGAATACCAGTGCTATTTCAGTGAAAAATATCAGTGGAATTCCACTTGTTTTCCAGTGGTAGATTAGAAATCTACTGTACCTACTTAGTATTTGATGCAAAGGCTGTTATTATATATATATATATATATATATGCATGCCTATGAAATTAATGAGTTCCAAGCTATTTTCAAAGCATACATACAGTGGGTACCATAGCGAGACAATATCAGATTAACAGATCATGAGTCAAAGTGAGGAAATTGCTTTCTTATTCATGTTATCTGTTATCAAAATGATAGTGATAATTAAAAGCAAGAAGGGCATTCAGTTAATTTTAATTTAAAAAAAATAATGTTTAAGTTATTCAATATTACCAAAATGCAATGTACTGTGTTTTCAATGTTTTAATTCAATGAACTTAAGTGATTTGAGATAATATTGATATTGTATGACCAAAGTCCTCAAAGTTAAAAGCAAATCTGATGAATTACTAAAACACCATGAAGCCACAAAATGACTGATGTCATGAAAACAAGGGAAGTTACTCTCAGTTCCTGTTCATGTGGAATTCCACCAATACTGGTCTTTCAAATTCCAGTTCGCTGGAATCTAACATGGCATTCCAGTGACATAGCAGATTCCAGTTGAATCTATCTGGTATTCCACTGGCATTCCAGCATTTTTTTCATTGGGGGGTATACATTATAAATCACAAATTAACAAACATAATTAAATTACAAACGGTCAGGGTTTTTCAAATCTTATCTTACTATGTGCTTTCAGCTAGCCACTTAATTCAGTTTTATTTAATGATGATTTTACTGCCACAAAGACATTTAGATCATTGTTCCGATTAAACAAACCCTCATTTCATTATTATTGCTATACTGGTATTTATCTCTATTCTTCTGCCTTAATGTTTTCTATGCTGCAACCAAATTCAAGGTTATATTCCTAGTTTTCATGAAAGCCATTTTAAGAAAATACATGTCAATCTATTCTATATAGGCGGTCCTTGATTTCCTATTCAAGTTTTATATTCCACATAATTATGCCAAATTAATTGAAAATCCTTAGTCCTTACCATTGTTTTTTTTTTTTTTTTTTACTCACTCTTACCAAAGTTAAAATGTCAGCATTGCATAGTGACACTGGAAACCATCTTGTTAATAAAAAAGAGAAAATATAATATTCCTCAAGAGCATGCTAATAATAGCATGTGCAGAAAGGAAGGTTCTATTTTCTATATATATAATTCAGTTATAAAGGCATTCTTAATGAAAAGGAACACTATGACAGTGGAGTTATATGTTATCAATATCTTTCATCACTCAATTATCATTTAAACACTATACAAAGTTCAATGAGTACATGTTATCATACTTCCTTTATTTATGGCAATATCAAAAATACTTCACGTAATGACAAATTAAATATGTATATACATGAACTTACAAAATCAATCCCTGTATGCTCAATTTAATGTCTACAACAATTAATGATTTGATTATTTGGGTTTACCGTCGCTTCGAAAGTATTTCAGTCATATAGTGACGTCCAGCTAATTACAGGTGGAGGAAGACCCCGAATGCACCGAGGCATCCGGGTAGAACCACCAAACTACCGCAAACCAGTTGGAAGGCTTCCACACATGAAAATGCGAATTACCCTACAGGGATTCAAACCTATGCGGTGAGGGGCTGAGTGAGTGTTAAAGTCAGCGACTCTCGGCCACAGAGGCCCCTCTACAACAATTAAAGAATTTATGAAATCTTAATTGTATCATACAGAAGTTTACTTTCTTTCCTTCATTCTTTTCCATTTACTTACTGTATCTTGCAAAACATCTTCATTGAAAAATAAGGTTGATTTTTTTTCTTTTTTATGCAAATCTATCTTGGTGACTCCTGGATTAGACCAGTACTTTGTGCCTTGGAAGGCATCACCTGTGTGATTAAACTTTAAATCCTAAGATCCATGGTCAATGCATTACAGGACTAGGCCATAACACACTTTTAAGCCACAAATTCTCCAATAAAATGAAAGTGGTCCTCATTCTCCAAACCAAA
Organism: Solen grandis; assembly: GCA_021229015.1. Classification (NCBI taxonomy): domain Eukaryota; kingdom Metazoa; phylum Mollusca; class Bivalvia; order Adapedonta; family Solenidae; genus Solen; species Solen grandis. The sequence goes on along the minus strand of CM037787.1, from coordinate 53,202,513 downwards.
CTGGGTTCGAACTCACAACCTTTGGTTCTGCAGACAGGTACATTATTACTGGACCATGGCAGCCTTAAACTTACCTCAGACTTAAGTATTGTAATCATTCAACTGTGTTAGACAGGTAAGTTGTGTTCAAATGTTATTTAAACATGTACTCAGCTATGTCTAATTTTGTGCATAAAACAATGTAAACACTCTCATGTCATACTCAAATATAGCATAAATTTTGAGTAAAATATAGTTTAATACCAATAAATGCTCAATTATCATACTCCAGTTTATTTGAGCACATACTCCAGTTTAAGCCCAAGAACATATTTAAGTATTTTTGAGGACGCCAGGCTTGTGCCTTGTTTACTTTGGAGTCAGTTTATATCACCTACAATATACACGCATGAACAGAACGATAGGTCAGGTTATATTATATTACATAGGTTGTATTCTTTAATGTTTACCTGTTTGCATATAGAAATATATAACATATTAAAGCAATGCAATATGCTCTCAAAATCATACAAATCTTTATTCAAAATAGATCTCAATTACATTTTATGGACAATTTCCATGTATTGAGTCCAGTGATACATCTCAAAATGTAAAACACTTAAATTGTTATTATTTCATAACAACATTCCTGTCACTGTACAAACACATTGGTGACAAGCATGACAATGAGTTAGGCCAGTTGTAAATTTCTTATCATTGTTGGCCATGAAGTGCTCTATGTCACCTAAGAGTACTGGACAAAAAAACAACAACATGCTCATCTGCAAGATTTCATCTTATTATTCAAGTCATTGAAACCAATATGCTTTTAGATTGAAGTGTCTAAAAGGTAATTAAGTTTGTCACAATGAATGAACTGAAATTGATGTACATTAAGAATGTACAATAAGTATACTTTAGGAATATTTAACATGTAACTGAGTCACAATAAAATATATATAAACTATAATGTAGAAGTCTGTACTAGGTATACTAGGTATACAAAAATCACATACTTTTACAGCAAAGCAGAAAACATATAAACCCAATTTCTTTCTGCCCTATTATCACAGAGGTTGATACTTGATTATAAAAACATTTTTTCATTTTATAGAGATGATTTAAAATTTGAGAATGGTAACCAAATAAAAGTGAAAAGTAAATATCCACCATACAAGATAATGCCCAAGCCCATCGTAATAGGCATACCATAGATTTTATGCAACAGAATAACATTGCTTGCTTGGATTGGCCTTCGCACTCCCCAGAGAATACAAGCAAATATTTGGTTCTGACCAGCATTTAGCAGCGGGGCATCAGTGTAGAAGAGACACATTTCTTTGTCTCTGACAGTGATATTAAACTGAAGTGATTCCATCTTTATTAACCCTTACAATGCTGTGAGCTCTTGTGACTGCCTTTGCAGACTACAATCACCCTGCACAAGCATGAAATTTAATGATGGTCTGCACTGTTCACTATTCAGTCAACAAATTTTCAGCAAGCATCCCCCAAAACAACAAATGCTAGTCAAAAATGAAGAAGGGACAAGTCCAATTAGAAATATTTAAAATCACCAGAAAAAATACTGATTTTTTTTTTTTGTAAATGATACAAATAATCATCATGTAAAACTTATTTACAACAATTAACAATGATTGTATTCATGGATACAAAAAAATAATAAGGTAAATTTCATGACATGAGTTTAAAAACAAATGGACCCTGAATTCGCTCACCTGAGTCAGATTGCCTTCAATTGCTTACAAAATGAAGATGTTTGAGAAGTAAAACAGCAAATCTGTGTGATGTTCTGATATTTCGAGGGCCTAAAATGTAGATCTATCTGTCCAAAATCAGCCATAATCATTCTCCACTGAGATGTTATTGCTATTATCACTGTTTATCAGTTTAATGATGATTGTCCCTTTCCCTCATGTACACTCATTTTGACGCACTCAATAGGTACCACATAAAGCCTGATCTGCAGAAAACCACAGTTAAACCTTACCAAATTTAATTACAAAATCCTCATTTCCAGATCCAATGAGGAGCAGTGAACAGCATAAAACCTGATCAGCCTGCAAGTCAATAGGCCTATATCAGCCATTTGAAACTTCACTTAGACTTTAGGGCTATAAACATTGTCATTAAGTTTGAAGATGATTGCTTAAGAAATCAAGATGCTACAGTGTAAACAAAATAATTATGGACATCGGACTGATGACAGACATTCAAAAATCCTAATAGATCTGAGTACATGTGCTCAGCTAGGTGAGCTAAAATTTCATGTAAAAAATATACCTAATTTTTATTTTTTATATCAAGATACAGGATTTGTCAAGAGGAATTTAAGTATAGGCTGTAAAAACATATAGTACATAGATTTAATCATAATTGTCATTTGATCTTAGTGCATATCGACACAAAAAAAAAATATGGTACATGGTTAATACAATCATAGACCATCCCCCAAAAAATATAAAATATCAATAATATTGTAAGAGTTTTTTTCATTATCTACATATACATTAATGTATATAGAATTGAATGCACTCTTACAAATACACTAGAAATAATAAAAAATACATTATACATTTGTATCAAAATAACATTCACTTTAGCAAAGCATTACTGGGATTTTTATGCATCCAAGATCTGTGAGGACATATTGTTTTTGCCCTGTCTGTTGGTTTGTCAGCAATTTTAACAATGGCAATAACTTGAACACTATACAAGGTATTGACTTGAAACATAATATATGCATAGAATGCGACAAGGGTAAGTATAGTGATTAAGAACCATAACTCTACCTGGCCCATTTTTTTTTTCAATTTTAACTCATAAACTATACAAGGTTTTGACTTAAAACATAAACAGATTAGTGCAGAAACCAAGAACCATAATTGTATCTGGACAATTTTTTTTATCAACTACCATTATTTTTAATTTTACAATGAATTTCTGTCCAGAGAATAACTTATATACTACATACTTGAAAATTATATATATGCATATATGGAAAACAGGCCTTGCCCCTTGGCAGCCATGTTTTTTTACCGATCCAATTAATTTTTACAATCTTGATAGAGAGTGACCTAGGGAACATCTGTGCCAAAAGCTTTGAAATCCAGCCAGTACTTTTGGACAATGTGTTTTGCAAAATAATATTATACCATTTTCCTTATGGTCCATTTAGTGTTTGTTTATCTGATAGGGTTTAATGTCCCACCAACAGTATTTCTGTCATTTTTCTACATTGACAAATATTATGGTGCCTCACTGTGACGTCATGCTGTAGACATGTGGCCAACCAGTCCTTGAACTACCCTTATAACCTGAGCTTCAAGCAAAGGAACTTTACCAGTATACATTTTTAATAACTTTGGTATGCTGCTGCCGGGTATCAAACCCTCAATCTCTAACCAGCAGTGACACAGCCTCTAGGACCAGTCCATATAAAGTCAGCAATATTTACAAAAGATAAAAATAAAATCAAAAAAAACATATAACAGAATATGAGGAAAGCATTACAAAACAGTATGTGCTTTAAATATAAAAATACAAAAACATTCTTTAAAGACGATTGCTACAGTTTCTGTATTGACAAAATATATATTTCAGGGGCAGATAACTCAAGAAGCATGGTGACCCACATTTTTTTTTCATAAATTTGTGTCTAGTTTGATTCTCTATAATCATACAAAGTTTAAACAAATTCTACAATGTAGTTTCAATTTTTCCTTGTCTATAAAGAAACTGTAGCATTTATCTTTAAACAGTCAACAGTACCATTTGGGAAATATGCGTTACATATTGAAAAATGCTACACAAATGGACAGGGTTGAAAGTATTGAATGATTTGTGAATAAAAGAAGTCGTTTTGTAATTACTTCATTTGTAAATCTTTTGCTAATATAATTCTTTGAATAATCCAAGGAGCATCAAAGTATTCATCTAATAAACATTCTTGCTGCCTTTTTTAACCCTTTAAATGCTGGAGGCACCTGTGATTGCCTTTGCAACCAGTGCAGATCAAGATCAGCCTGCACATCCATGCAATCTTATCATTATGGAATGGTTTTTAAGTAAATATTACATCATGCTTGCATGGTGACTATGTCATTATGTTTGATGACAATGTCCTTTTGCTTGGTGTTATCTTTGTGCGCTTGTTGATATTGATGAATGTGTTTAGACAAATGCATTATGTGTAGTGACATTTGCATTCTGCTTGATAGCAATGTGCTCTGTTGCCTTCCATTGTCCTTGGTTACAAGGAAATCATACTTTATTATATTCAAGCAACACCATGTGTATAGATGTTGCTCACTGCTTTTTGACAACTGCATCGTGCTTGTTGATAATGACAATCCGCTTCATTTCAAACTATCTTATGGCAAGCAGTTTCACTGACAGGTTTGATAGCTGAGTTTCTAGAATAACTTGTTCATGTTGAAATGGTATTTAATTCGAATACCACTGGAAACTCACCTTTTCTGCATCTGTTATACATTTTTATTAATGAAAATCCCCCTGTAGTTGATACTATTTACATTTGATATTTATCAGTCCCAGTAGGCATGTGATTAGAGCATCTGCCCCAGAATCAGGTGGTGTGCAGTCGTGGGTTCGATCCACGGCTGCGATATACCAAAGTTTTAAAAATGTATTGGTATAGCTCCCTTTCTTGGTGCTTAGCATATATGGGTAGTTCCAGGAGTGGTTGGTAATATATCTGAATACTTATGTGCGGCAGTGCTATGTCTGTCTGAAATAGACAGTCTCTAAATAGCTGAAATTCTGTCAAACCCTATAGATACACAAACACAGTAGCAGTCCATTAAAACAAATTTCTATATTTTTTGTTATGACCTTATTTACGCAAGTCAGTGCAGTTAATAATATTGGATCAATAGGCATGGCATGCAATTTGATATTCCTTTATTAAATTTACTATAATATACAAAATAAATATGATAAATAAACATCATTGACAAAAAAAAAAAAAAAAAAAAGCCCCGGAATCAGGATGTTGTAGGTTCGATCCTCAGCCGCAACATACCAAAGTCGTAGAAAAATTGGTACTGGTACTACACCCTTGCTTTGAGCTCAGCATACAAGGGTAGTTCCGGGACTGGTTGGCTCGATGTCAGGATAATGTGACTGGGTGTGATATCATGCCATATGTCTACGGCATGGTACTGCAGTGAGGCAGCACTATGATTGGTGCTTGGTGATATCCTTTATGGCATGGTGCATGCGGGTTAGCGTTAGTCAAATGTTGGTTAAGTTGTTAGAACATTGTTATCGAATAGATTGGTACTTTAAGTTCTGTAATCATACACAAGGCAGAAATTACATAATAATTAAAGATTTAAGAAGGCACATAGATATAGTCACTTATAAGCACAATGCCACAATGGCCACTTAGCACTATATAGTGGCATGGTCATCAAGCACAAAGTCATTATCACAAAACATAACGTCATTATCACCAAGCACAATGTAATTTTTTATTAAATATCATTCCATAGATCATTGCTTTTCAGTCAATGAATTTTCAGCAAGCATCCCCATAAACAAATTATGATACAATCCCATATGAAGAAAGGACAAGAAAACTTAAGAAATCTAGCATCATAATTAGGGTTACACTTCAGAATTTTTTCTAATTGACATGCATTACAGTTACACATGAACCCAACATAGTACAACAGCAGTAAATAATTGGCTCCTCCAAACAGTTTCAACAGGTCAGCATGATTTTCATCTCAGGTCAAAGTTGACCTGCTGTACAGCGTCCAGTGTTGATTCCGTGGCTTATATCTCACTGTAAAAATATACAAATATTGGATATATCCAGGATCTTTGGAATTTGTGTGACCTGACAAAGAATTTGTTTTACTTTCACTACAAACA
>CM037787.1:53146512-53196512 GCA_021229015.1 Solen grandis | reverse complement strand
GATATCGATATTTAGCGACAATTGGGACAACACTACTTCTTTGATGTTCACATAGGTCACTGAGGGGGTCAGGCCTCACCCCCTCAATTTTTCTAACTAGTAATTATAGAGTTACTGTCCATTTCTCTAATAGGTAATTCTTTTAATATTATGATGCCTCATATTTTCCAAGACATTTTTTCTTGCAGCCTCTGTGTGTATGTGTGTGTGTGCGACAAACATACTTAGTGTATGATTGTCTAAAGCGAACTTGGTTTGGGAGACTTAGTAACAGTTCACTGTTACAATTATTACATGTTGCTAAAATGAAGTTGATCCCTTAAAAAAATGTGGTCCCTAGGGGTTTGGTTAATTTCCTTAAATACTCTACATAGAAAATTTCAAAATTCTTCTATGAAGCCAATGGCCAGAATTTAATTTCATTTAGCACAAAAGGTCACCTTATGGCTGTCTTCCATAATTTTAAAATGAGTTGAAAAATGAGGCTCCTATGGGGTAGACGTGTTTCCTTATATACTCCATATAGAAGACTTTACAAATCTTCCTCCCTCTATAAAACCAATGGTTAGAATTAAATTTCTTTTGGCATGTATTGTCACCTCATGGCTGTCTACCATAATTGCTTAAATAAAGTTGATCCCTTGAATACCGTGAGGCCCCTATGAGATCGACTGCACCTCACTAGCTAATGTCACTCATTTTCATTCACGACAGTATTTTTTCATTGATAATTTTTCACACTTGCACATCATTAGGTTTTCGCCTCTGCAGGGCGAAAACCTATTGTTCTTCTTCTGTTGATTTGTTTTTTTTTTTATTTTTATTATTTTTCCAATTCCACCCATTTTTGTGTCCAGCCTAGCGGCCAGATGAAAAAAGCTACAGCTATGAAATTTTGGGCATGGAGTCATCTTTATCTGAACATGTGCCTAAATGGTCAAACGTTTCACTTTTGTTTCTGATTTAGCCACTAGGGGGCGCAATGCATGTAATCACTGTTTTGCTAATAACTCAAAAATTTGAAACCTGATTTAGATGCGGTTTTTTACATAATGTTCCTTGTTGACAGCCCAATCAAATATCATGGAAATCTCATCATCGAGGACGGGAAAAAAATTGTTCTAGGAGAGGTTGAATGTTCGAACCTTGGAAAAAAGTGAAATAATGAGGGTAGGTCTACGAAAAACCTTCCCACTTTTGTTAGAGATCAGATAGAAGAATTCTGTTTGCTGCATACGATTTGCAAGACATATACGCACAAAATATATGGGGTGGCGAATTTAGGAAATGCGTGGTTTGTCCTCTAGAAAAGGTCAAACTTCACTAAATTTTAGGAAAAATTAAAATTTCAAAAACATGTTTTTGTCGCTCCTGACTTTATTTTCTGTTCATTCTTCATGATATTTTCACAAGTTATGTATTGTTATGTTTGAAAGGGCCTCACAATAAAAAAATTAAAAGAAATTTGAAAAGGTCATGGTCATATTACGATTATTGTGTTTTTATTCGGCCACAAATAGCTCCAAAACTAAAAATATTTCATTGAGAGTATATGAACAAAAGTTTTAGTTCTTAAAGAGCTCTTTCCAGTGATGTTTAGTTTTTGAAGATCGGACATGATTCGGTCATTATACGGCAGTCCAAAGTTTGATCCTTTTTTGGAATAATTGTAAATCAGGTTTTATGCTTCAAATTCTGATACACAAGAATAAAAAGTTTGACTTGTGCGACTAGTATACTTGATTGAACTATTTGCTGCTTTGCTAGGTACCAAACAGTAAAATTTTAATCAATTTTCTATCTCATTTTGCCGCTAGGGGGCGCTTTTCTTGAAATCATTCTTTTGCTTATAACTGAAAAAGTTGAAGCCTGATCCAAATGCGGTTAATTGAATTATGTTCCTTGTTGATAGCCTAATAAAATATGATAGTTTCTAGGTATGAGTGACTGAAACTTTTTGAGCTAGTAACGGAAGGTTGAAAGTTTGAATCTCGTAAAATAAAACTGCAAATGAGGGTAGGTCTACGAAAAACCTATCCATTTTTGTTAGAAATCAGATAGAAGAATTCGGTTTGCTGCAAATGATTTGCAAGACATATACGCACAAAATATATGGGGTGGCGAATTTAAGAAATGCATGGTTTGTCCTCTAGAAAAAGGTCAAACTTCACTAAATTTTAGGAAAAATTAAAATTTTAAAAACATGTTTTTTTGTTGCTCCTGACTTTATTTTCTGTTCATTCTTCATGAAATTTTCACAAGTTATGTATTGTTATGTTTGAAAGGGCCTCACAATTAAAAAGTTAAAAAACATTGAAAAGGTCAAGGTCATATTTCGATAATTGTGTTTTTATTCGGCCCCAAAGTGCTCCAAATCTAAAAATATTTCATTGAGAGTATATGAACAAAAATTTAGTTCTAAATAGTTCTTTCGTATATTGTTTAGTATTTGAAGATCGGACTTGATCTTTTCATTTTACGGCAATCCAAAGTTTGATCCTTTTTTGGAATAATTGTTATTCAGTTTTTATGCTTAAAATTGTGATATATAAGAAAAAGAATGTTCGATTAGTGCGACTTATATACTTGTTTGAACTATTTGCTGCATTTCTAGGTACCTAATTGTAAAATTTTTATCATTTTTTTTCTCATTTTGCCGCTAGAGGGCGCTTTGCTAAAAATCACTCTTTTGCCTATAACTCAAAACGTTAAAGTCTAATTGAAATGCGGTTTTCAGCATTTTGTTCCTTGTTGACAGCACCACAGAATGTGATGTGATGATAGGGTATGGGGAAATATTTGCGCTAGAGGAGTTTGAATGTTCTAACATTCAAAAAAAAAAAAAAAAAAACTGTGCAAATGAGAGTAGGTCTTCAAAAAACCTTTGAGTTCTGTTTCAAATTAAAATTTTTGGCTGAGTTGAAATAAAGTGTTCAAGTTGATTAGGTTAAAAGCGAAAACCAAGATACCGCTTGCGGTTCTAGTTGTAGATTGTGCTGTGACAATTGCTATGTAAAAAAAAAAAATCATATAAAGAAGACTGTTCATGTCACACAGGAGCTTGTCATGCAAGCATATTTATCTCTTGTATAACAATGGTACGAGCAATCAGAGGCCCATATAATCCAGCTAATGGGTATTGAATTTTGATAGCCGGTATTGTAAACAATGCAGCATAAAAATATTGATCATATATTTCTCTTCTCATGTTTTTCTGTATAAGAAATCTTTTCATTTTTAACTCTTTTTAGCTCACCTGAGTACTACGTGCTCAAGGTGAGCTATTAAGATGGGTCAATGTCTGTCGTCCGTCGTCAACTTTTAACTTTAAACATCTCCTAAACCACTGGGTCAATTTTAAAGAAACTTCACAGGAATGTTCCTTAGGTGTTGTTCAAGAATTTGATTCCATTCAGAACTCTAGTTGCCATGGCAATGGAAAGAAAAATATATATGAAAACTTTGAAAATCTTCTCCAAAACTACTGGCCAAATTTCAAAATGTTTTAGTGCAGATGTTCCTTGGGTAACCCTCTACTAAGATTGTTCAAATTATTCCAATCCGTAAAAAAAAACATGGCTGCCAGGGGGTGGGCTAATTAGCCATATTTGTATATATAGTGAAAACTTTAAAAAAGCATCTTCAAAACTCCTGGGTAGATTTCAAAATGATTTGGCACAGATGTTTCTTGGGTAACTGTCTATCAAGATTGTTCAAATTATTCCTGACCTGTAGTAAAACATGGCCACCTGGAGAGGGGATAATTTGCCATCTATGTATGTAGTAAAAACTTAAAAACACATCTCCTCCAAAGCTACTAGCTAGATTTCAAAACATTTTGGCTTAGATGTTTCTTGGGTAACTGTCTACCAAGATTGTTCAAATTATTCTGATTAGTTGCTAAAACACACATCCAAAGCAGTCTCCTCAGGTGAGCGACCCAGGGCCATCATTGCCTCTTGTTGATGTTTCGGTCAAAAGTTTGACAATTATTTTCAGCTTCCTGCACCCATAAAGAAATAGTGATTATTCATGTAAGATAATTTACAAAAAAAAACATATTTCTCGTTAATCGTCTGTAATGTGTGACTGATTTATCAACATTATAATGCAAGATTTTGGCATTTTTAGCTCCCTTGAGCACATTGTGAACTTTTGTGATCGCCCTTCGTCCGTCGTGTGTCGTTAACAATTTGGCTTGTTTACACTCTAGAGGCCATATTTTTAGCCCAATCTTCATGAAACATGGTCAGAATGTTTGTCTCTATAACATCTTGGACAATTTCGAATTTTGGTCATGTGGGGTCAAACAGTAGGTCACAAGGTCAAATCTTAGAAATACCTTGTTAACACTCTAGAGGCCACATTTTTGGCCCAATCTTCATGAAACTAATTGGTCAGGATGTTTGTTTCCATAAAATCTTGAACAAGTTCAAATTTGGGTCATGTGGGGTCAAAAAGTAGGTCAGAAGGTCAAATCTTAGAAAAATCTTGGTTAACACTCAATAGGCCACATTTTTGACCATATATCTTCAGAAGGTTTGTTACCATAAAATCTTGGACAAGTTTGAAGTTGGGTCATGTGGGGTCAAAATGTAGGTCATTATGAAAAATGCAACATATGTTGCTCATTTATAATCAGGTGAGCAATTCAGGGCCATGATGGCCCTCTTGTTATGTTTTTTTTATGTCCCCAAAGGTGGACATATAGTAATCGCACCGTCCGGATTTCTTTTCTGCTCCATAATTCTGACATTCTGTGATGGATTGTGAAATAACTTGGCAGAAATGTTCACCATTATGAGAGGATGTGTCACGTGCAACCTTCAGGTCTGTAGCTCCAAGGTCAAGGTGACACCAACAGTTAAAAGGTCAAAAATAGAGTCTATTTTTTATTTCTGCTCCATAACTCTGAAATTCCTTGATGGATTTTGAAATATTTTGACAGAAAAGTTCACCATTATTAGTCAATGTGTCTTGTACAATCTCCAGATCTGTAGCTCCAAGGTCAAGGTCTTACTAAGAGTTCAAATGTCAAAAGTGGAGTCTGTTTTTCATTTTCGCTCCATAACTCTGACATTCCTTGATGGATTTTAAAATTACTTGGTAGAAATGTTCACTACCATGAGCCAATGTGTCAGGTGCAATCTTTTGGTCAGTAGCTCCAAGGTCAAGGTCATACTTAGAGTTCAAAGGTCAAAACTGGGGTCTTTTTTTCGTTTCCACTCCATAAAACTGATGTTCCTTGATGGATTTTGAAATTACTTGGCAGAAATGTTCACCACCATGAGACAATGTGTCGCAGAATCCCAGGTTTGTAGCTCCAAGGTCAAGGTCACACTTAAGAGTTCAAAAGTGTTTTTTGTGTCTGCTCCAATCTTTGTCACTCCTCAATGTATTTTGATATTTTTTGCGTAAATGAGCACCGTAATGATACATTGTGTTGTGTACAATACCCAGGTTCATGGCTGAAAGATCATGGTCACACTAAGAGGTCATTTTAGTGTCATAAGCCCTGATATTGCATTTATTTGCCCTCTGTCCGGCTGTGCAGAAATTGGGATGGTGTGATATCTTAAAAACCATATTTTAAGCTAGTTTAGTGAATTTTGGTATATGTTTAGTGAATTTTGGTATATGATGGCAATATGGAGATTAATGCACCTCACTTTGATATTTTTCTTGGATAAAAATACTGGTTGCTATGGTAATGGAAATAATCAAAATATGCAGGACCGGTAGGGGACTTATGGTTCAATTTTGCATATGATTCTTAGCTGTTGTGTATTTTGTACATGCACCATAATGTTTTAGTTATTTCACCGTTAAAAATATCAGGGAAAAGTCAAATGAAATTTTTTACAAAACCATGAATATACATTTTTGGGGCATTTGTCACGTCCTGTGACATATCTTTATATAAAACAACAAGTAATATCTTTGTTTTTATGGAATTAATTAGAGTGAATATTATATAGATGAAAGAGCCACTAATAGAGTATGCAAAGGTATTTTTTTATTACACATTCCAACCTTTCTTATGAGGCTAGTCAAGTAAGTTACAAAAAAAAAAAAAAAAAAAAAAAAATGAAATTTTAATGCTGCTTGCTTAACACAGGATGCCTACTTTAACTAGAGTAAAATCTCACTTTAAGACCATCTCAGAAGTATTAAGGCCAGTCTATTTGTTAAGACTGCAAGGTTAATTCTACAGTTTGTGTTCAGGAATCTGCCCCCCTCCCTGGAGACACCCAGTATCTCCCAGAGTCATGTTGAGGACATCCAGCAGCAGGTTCGGAATGGGACGGAGCCAATCATCAATGTGATGGCTGGGAACCAGACCTTCATTGAACAGGTCACCAGCCAGAACACAGGTACCTGGACTATTTCAAAATCACAGCAAATTATTTATAAACCCCTGGTTTTACTTTGTGACATTGGGGGCAATACTGGAGTGACAATCACCCTAATCTTCAGTATCATGTGTACAGCTAATGGTGCAGCCAACACTGTGGTGAACATCAAGACTCCCTTAATGATTAGGACATCTGTATGGCTTTTTATCTCAGAAATTGAACTTCAGTTTCTTCCAAATTTTGATAATTAATTTGATATTTTTAAATTGAGAAAATTTATCAATTTTAAATATGTTTTGAAACACTTGTCAGAATTGATATGTTGCAGACTTGGAGGCCGGAGACTGGATGGCCCATCTCTTGCTGCTGGTCAAATTGGCGGACTGTGTCCCCAGACAGAATGGTATGTCTCAATTTATTGGAAGAATGGTCATTATAAAATGGGCAGTTTAAAATTTGTTCATGATAATTACTTTTGATATTATTAACCAGGTTTTCCTAAGGAAAAATCTGGTTATTAGTTTGGCGAAGTCTGTGAGTGGTTGTTAACTTTCTCTGTCTGGACCATAACTTTGTCATGCTTAGAGATAGGTTGAAGGTCAAAAATGGGAAAATAAGCCTTTTAAGGAATATAATTTTTCATGCATAGATATTTTAAAATAATTTGGTACAAATGTTCAACATGATGAGACAGTGAACAGAGGCACAACTGTGTGTAGCTTTAAGTTGAAAGTCAGAAATGGGTAAAACATGCCTTGTTTGGACTGTTACTTCTTCATGTGTAGAGGTGTTTTGAAATAACTTGGTATAATTTTCCAACAATAATGTGATGGTGTGCTTGGAAGGATTTATGTAAAAAGAATTTCAATCATTCAGTGTGATAATACACTGTGCAGGTCCATACCTCAAAGGTTAAAGGTCAAATTTCAAGGTTAAAGATAAAAATTGGTATGATAAACCTTGTCTAGGTGATAACTTCCTCATTCATTGAAGGATTTTTAAATTATTTTGGCACAGATTAGAGCTTAGAAATTTTTTTTCATTAATAAAAATTGATACAGATATGAAAAAAATCAGTTATTTTGACTGATTAATGAAATGTCAAGAAATTATGAAAAAAATCTTAAAAACTACAGCACCATTACATAATTGCTTCTCTTACTAAATAAATCTTATAAATAATCTTATCTATCTACATAGAAGTACATCATGCAGCTGAAAAAGTGTACATTTTAGTCTCTGCCTGTATCTTAGCAACATATTCTCTATCCAGGTCTTGCTGTGTCTTACATTTAAAAATAGAACATGACTGTAAAATCCTTTTTATTAGCTCACCTGAGCACAACGTGCTGATGGTGAGCTATTATGATCGCCCTTTTGTCCGCCATCCGTGTGTGTGTCCGTGCATCTGGCGTCAACAATTTTCTATAAACAACATCTTCTCCTAAACCACTTTGCCAAATTTGATGAAAATTACTTGGGATGTTCCTTGCATGAAGCTCTACCAAAACTGTTCAAATGGTTCCAGTCTGTTGCAAATCTGGGTCACAGAGGCTAAAAATAGATTTTTAAAGTGAAACCGCAAGGCTTAGAGCTTAGATATTTGGTGTGTGGCATTGTCTTATGAACCTCTACCAAATTATACAAATCATGACCCTGGGGTCAAAATTGGCCCACTTCATTTTACAGAGGCTTATATAGGAAAATCTAGAAAAACTTCCTTAACTACCAAATTAAAGGCCCGGGGTCAAAATTGGCCCCTCCTCAGGGGTCACTTTATTTTGCATATGTAGGTATGTATAGAAAAATTAAGAATAAAATTCCAGTTAGAAACCACAAGGCCTGGAGTTTAGATATTTGGTGCATAACATGATCTTATAGACATGTATCAAGTTTGTTCAAATCATGGCCCTAGGGTTAAAATTGGGTCACTTAATTTTTCATGGACTTAAATAGGAAAACTAGAAAGACTTTCTTGTCAGAAACTAAAGGGCCTGAAGTTGTTTGGTATTGTAATATTGCCTGTGGACATCTACCAATTTTATTCACATCATGGCCCTTGGGTCAAATTGGCCCCACCCCTGGGGTCACTTCATTTTCAAAGGCATATACAGGAAAATCTAGTAAAATCATCTTGTCAGAAACCAAAAAGCCTGGAGTTTAGGTATTTGGTGTATTACATGGCCATATAGACATGTACCAAGTTTGCTGAATCATGGCCCTGGGGTCAAAATGTGCCACTTGATTTTACATAGACTTATATAGGAGAGCCTTTAAAAGATCTTGTCAGAAACTACAAGATCATGGATTTAGATATTTGGTATGTAACATGGCCTTGTGGACCTGAACAAAAGTTTCAAATCGTGGCTCTTGGGTATAAATTGGTCCTGCCCTAGGGGTCACCTGATTTTATAGCTATGACCATCAAAATTTGTCCACATGTACAGATTTTGTGTGCAGTTATGATTATTTTGCTGTACTGCTGCATGGATTTTGTATTCAGTATATAAAAGGCAATGAAGGCAGTATTAATCAGGTGAGCGATCCAGGGCAATCATGGCCCTCTTGTATGACTTAGAATCTTGGTTGTGTTCTTTACCACCTCACTTTTTAGCTCACCTGAGCACAACGTGCTCATGGTGAGCTTTTGTGATCGCCTTTTGTCCGGCGTCCGTGTGTGCGTCCGGCGTCAACAATATCCTATAAACAACATCTCCTAAACCGCTGAATGGATTTTGACTAAACTTCACAGGAATCATCCTTATGATGCCCTCCATCAAGATTGTTCAAATTATTTTGATTGGTTGAAAAAGTAGGTCGCAGGAGCTTAAAATAGATTTTAAAAATGCAAACTCTTCTGAAAATCTTCTGCAAAACTGCAAAGCCTAGAGCTTAGATATTTGGTGTGTAGCATTGCCAAGTGCACCTCTACCAAGGTTTGTTCAAATCATGACCCTTGGGTCAAAATTGGCCCCACCCCAGCGGTCACTTGATTTACATGGGCTTAAAAAGGAAAATCTAGAAAAATTTCTTCTCAGAAACCACAAGGCCTGGAGTTTAGATATTTGGTGTGTAACATTGCCTTATGGACATCTACCAAGTATGTTCAAATCATGGCACTTGGGTCAAAATTGGCCCCACCCAGGGGTTACTTGATTTAACATAGACTTATATAAATTATGTAGGATTTTTAAAAGATATCCTTGTCAGAAACCACAAGATCATGGGTTTAGATATTTAGTATGTAACCTGGCCTTGTGGACCTGAATCAAATTTTCAAATCATGGCCCTGGGGTCAAAATTGGTCCCACACTTAGGTTAACTTGGTTTCTTTGGACCACATGTAAACTTTTTGTGTGGAATCAAAATTATATTGCTGTTCTTCTGCATGGATTTTGTATTCAGTATGACTATGTTGTAAAAGGCAATGAAAGCAAAATTTCTCTGGTGAGGCCATTCAGGGCCATTTTGGCCCTCTTGTTCAATGAACCCTTTAAGGTTTTGTTTTGAAACTCTAAATACTCATATCTGACCACCACCCAAACCTGTAGGCAAGAGGGGATAACTCTGTCATGGATTCTGATTAATTATGCCCCTTTTTGACTTAGAATCTTGGTTTAATTTTCCATACCTCCTCACATTTTTCATTGAGCCCTTTGAGGTATTGCTTTGAATATTGGGATACTTGTTTGTGATCATCAACCCCACCTGTAGGCAAAGAGTGGATAATTCTGTCATTGAATTTGATAGATTTATGCCCCTTTTCAACTTAAAATCTTAATCACCTGAGTTTTTCCACTGAACCCTTTGAGATATTGCCTTGAAACTTGGAATACATGTTTATATCCCTGTTTTACTTACTTTTAGATAACAAAGTTATTCTTATTTAGCCTTTTACTGCAATATTTTTCTAAATTGACAAGCATTAGAAAAGTCAAGTGTGCTGTCTTACGGACAGCTCTTGTTTTTTTAAAGGCATTTCTCATGCACTATGAGACATATAATCTTGAAATATCATGAAGGGCCTCCGCTGTCGATCGCCAATGGCACCATTTGCGATTATTTTGAGATTCTGGCGCTAAATTTTGCCAGTTGGCGAAAGTTAATGGCGCATGCTTTCTGTAAAGCACTGCATATCGTAACGAGGATGTTTATACAGGAAGTACTCGGTAAGCGTACACACGGTAAATCTCATGCTGTGAGAAGAGACCAAAAAATCGATAATTGAGGGCGGAGTCAGATTTGTGTCACAATATCCAATCAATGCTTGTTTTTCTGCGTAACACTTGGATCATATTGTTGCGTTGTTTATTTACATCTGCAGACGCATGAGATGTGAAAACTTGTTGTTTTCGGCAACGAGGATTGATTGCGTGAACATGTATGTGCAATAAAATCTAATTTGTCCATTTCAAATGTGCCGATAGTCCGGCAAACCAGCGACAATTACGAATCACTATATTATGAAACAAACACCGACTGATTAAGGCTAAAAAGACCGATAGTCTTGTTTGAAATAACTTTACGAACGTTGGCTATTTAATGCAAACACTTTTTGATGATGTCTAATTAAAATATTCCCGAAAAAATAGACAATGAACGTGAAAAAGAAAAACTTTAAACAACTTTTTTAATTACTTTAATTGCCGACTTGACCATTTGTAGGAATCTGTAATTAAACATGCCAGAATCAGGATAGATAAAACGGAAGAATTAAATTTTTTTTTCATATTCTAAAGTAAGGATACATCTATGTATATGTAGCATAATTAAAGGGAAAAAAAATTTGGAAATAAATCATGTCTATGATCTTTACAATGTATACTTGATTATGAAATTGAATATTACTGTTGATGCTATTTCTATTAAGATAATTTAGTGGTATAAGAACATAGAATATTATTCATTCCCATTCCCTTTTAATTTACCCATACTCATCATGAGTATTAATACACCAGTTAACATAATTACAAAGTTTCCTACTCTGGCTCTAAAGTGGCTCTAAAGTGGCTCCAATTTTTCTCAAGTGGCGAAAATGATGGCGACAGATTGAACAATTCCAGTGGAGGCCCTGTATCATGGGTGGATAGACCTCAAAAAGGAAAATTCATTTCACCAAAACCCTAATTCTGCAATTCTTATTTTTGGAGTTATTGCCAGTTGTTTAATTTCATATTCATTTAAGTTATGTCTGGATCATAACTCATGCACTATGAGAATTATAACCGTGAAGCTTCATATGTGGGTAGACGTTACTGACAAGAATTGCAGTACACAAGAACATAATCCATTTCCAAGGTTTCTTGTTGGAGTTTTTTTCCCTTTTATACAAATTTGTGTCTTTAAGATATCTCCCGTTCAACTCATATTATTGAAATTAAATTTCATTTATGGAAAGAAAATCAGTGAGAAAAAGTGTCCCTAACTCTGACCTCAGTATTTTTGGAGTTATTCCCCCTTTTTAGCTCACCTGAGCACAATGTCATGTGCTCAGGAAGAGCTATTAGGATCGATAATGTCCATCGTCTGTCTGTCTTTTGTCCACAATTAGTTTGTTTGCACACTAGCATCTTCATTTCTTAAGCTATCATCTTCAAACTCTATGACAATGTTTATAGCTATATACTTATGGCCAAATTAAATTGTGGCTGATATATACCAATTATCTCAGTATCCAGGAATGCAATTGATTTGAAACATTTTAAATATATTTAGGGGTATCATACTATTTAGGTAGATAACACTTGTTTGAATATATTACAAGTTATGGCCCCTTTTAACTTAGAAATTTTGGTTAAAGTTTTGCATGCAAAATTTCATGCTTGCAGTATCCAGGCATGCGATTGATTTGAAACATCTTTAATACATTTAGGGGTATCATACTATCAAGGTAGATAACTCTTGATGGAATATATTACAAATTATGGCCCCTTTTTAACTTAGAAATTTTGGTTTAAGTTTTGCATGCAAAATTTCATGCTTATATTTCAGTAACTAGGCATGGGTTTAATTTGAAACTTCGTTAATATGTTCAGTTGTATCATACTATAATGGCAGAGAATTTTTGACTGAATATAATGCAGATTAGGGCCACTTTTTGACTTTTTGCTTAAAGTTTTGCATGCAAGCTACTATCCAGCTTATATCTCATAAAGTGTTTATGGTATTGGCTAGAAAGTTAAGGAGTGTATTCAGGGACATCAGCAAACCAAGTAGGATAACTTTAACAGAGGCATCAGAAAACCAAAGATGATAACTCTTGGACTGAATTTTATACAAATTATGGCCCTTTTCTATCTTAGATACTTGATTAAAGTTTTGCATGCAAACTGTTATTATACTTATGTCTCAGTAACTAGGCATGGGATTGATTTTATACTTCATAAACTTATTTATGGATATAAGACTGTCAAGGTATATCATTTTTATACGCCGCCGGAGGCGGTGGTATATTGGCGTCATCTTCTCCGTCTGTCCGTCCGTCCGTACGTCCGTACGTCCATATCTTGTGAACGCAACTCCTCCGACATTTCTGAATGAATTTTTTCAAAACTTGGTCAATGTCATTACTATAATGGGTAGATGTGCATGAAGTGGCGATTTTCCGGTTCATTGATTTTTACAAGATTTGTGTCCCTTGAAACTTAGTCTCTGTAGCTGATTGATACTGCAGCCTTGTGAACGCAACTCCTCCTACATTTCTGAATGAATCTTTTCAAAACTTGTTCAATGTCATTACTATAATGGGTAGATGTGCATGAAGTAGCGATTTTCCGGTCCATTGATTTTTACAAGATTTGTGTCCCTTGAAACTTAGTCTCTGTAGCTGATTGATACTGCAGCCTTGTGAACGCAACTCCTCCTACATTTCTGAATGAATCTTTCAAAACTTGTCAAGTATTCTATAATGGGTAGATGTGCATAAGTGGCGATTTTCCAGTTCATTGATTTTACAAGATTTGTGTCCCTTGAAACTTAGTCTCTGTAGCTGATCGATATTGCAGCCTTGTGAACGCAACTCCTCCTACATTTCTGAATGAATCTTTTCAAAACTTGGTCAATGTCATTTCTATAATGGGTAGATGTGCATGAAGTGGCGATTTTCCGGTTCATTGATTTTTATACTACCCAGGCAACCACAATCTCAGGCCCCTGTCTTTTCATCATCTTTAGTGATTGCCTCACTTTGAGAAAAGTATATTTGTGAATATACTGCTCCTTCAGCTAAATTAATTAGTCTCATATACTTCATTATGAGCATATGCTTACAGAAATGTTAAAAGCAATAATTAAAAGGACCCTCTTGGTCTTTATATTTTGTGGCGGCGTATATTGTGGCAGCACTGACACTCTTGTTGGCTATTATTATATACAGGGTATATGAAGGGCCAGAATTGAAATAGATTTACCAACAAGCATTTTGAATAGTCGAGCGTGCTGTCCTCTGACAGCTGTTTGTTTTCATTACTCAAGGGAATTTAATTTAAACATAGTTA
This sequence comes from Solen grandis, assembly GCA_021229015.1. NCBI lineage: Eukaryota > Metazoa > Mollusca > Bivalvia > Adapedonta > Solenidae > Solen > Solen grandis. Next base: position 53,182,660 of record CM037787.1, on the reverse strand, counting down.
TCGTCAAAGATGATGAAAAACATATGATATAATTAAAACATCAGATATCTACTTGTTTAATAAGAAAATGTAACCAAAACAAAGTGATGATCGCTTTTTTTAAGTTTTCGCACCTCGCATTGTGAAAACCTATTGTTCTTCTTTTGTTGATTTTTTTTCTTTTTTTCTTTTATTCTTCCACCCATTTTTAGCTTGTCTGTTTTTCAAAGAAAAAAATACGAGCTATTGTCATAACTCCGGCATCCGTGTTGTCATCATCATTGTCATCAGGTGTTGTCTGGAATCTTAACATTGGCCAAAACTTCTCTACTATTCCATATACAACTTTCATTTTGGTCTGCATATTCATCTGGACAAGGCCTGTCCAGAAATATGCAAATTTTTCACCTATTGACCTTGACCTTTGACTTTTTGAAACTTTACAAAAAGGGCACTGATATTTCACTGTGAATTCCTTGTGGCAAGACCTTTCCATCAATGTTACACTTTTGGACTTTGACCTTGACCTTTGATCTTTGACCTATTTTTGAAATTTTAACAAAAAATAACTTTTTACTTTTTGACATACATCTTTTATATTTGGTATGACATATGGTTTTTCAGATATACCTCAATCTTTTATCTATCGACCTTGACCTTTGACCTTATTTTGCCATAACTTTGGACAAGTTTTATAATAGATATTTCTTTGTCATTTTTTCAAAATTTTAAAAAAAAAAAAAAACTTTGTATACCGGTTTGTCATCATATGAACCTGTGCAGGTGTGATTTTGGTCATGATCTTATAGGCAGATAAAAAAGAACATTTTTTTTTTTTTTTAAATGTCTTCAAATTTTACAGTTTTGTGTTGATTATCAAAAACTCAATGGATTAGCAATTGTGATTTTTTGTTTACATATTTTACATCTTTGTGTTGGATACATTCTGTTCCATGCATAGGTCAAGGTCATCCTTCAAGGTCAAAGGTCAAATTTAAAGGGTATGCTACTTCAACTTTGCATTTAAAGGCTTACAGTTTTAGTTGTGATTTTCAAGGTTTATATAACTTCTTTAAGTGTTTAACAAAAATGTGTAACCTTGGCAAAAACAGATGAGTGTTGGCACCTGCATGCGGTGCTCTTGTTTGTACACGCCCTAGCAGCCAGATGACAAAAGATATAGTAATGAAATTTTAGACATGCAGTCACATGTTTCTGAACCTGTGCCTAATAGGTAAATATTTTCTCTTTTGTTTCTGATTCAGCCACTAGGGGGCGCAACATATGAACTCACTCTATTGCTAATAACTCAATAAGATGAAGTCTGATTTAGATGCAGTTTTTTACATTTTGTTTCTAGTTGACAGCCCAATGACAGTGTTTGAAATAAATCTGAAATCCAACTTGTCCATAGGGCAATTTCGAGATGATTTCAACTTGCCCCCATTTATATTAACTTGCCCTACTTTATGTATGTGGAGAAACAATACTCATGAAATCAACATAAAAACATATTAAAAAGTGGTTAAATTCATATATGAAATTAATTTTATCAATTTCGTGTCATGCTGTTATTACTGAAATTAAACACTGATATACACGAGAATTCAGCTATTGTATGTTTACACTCTATCACCTTCATATCTTAAGCAATCATCTTCAAACTTTTAAGACAATGTTTATGACCATAATGTCTCAACTGAGTTCAAATATATCTGAGATCGATCAATTAGGTCAGGAGTTATGCCCCTTTTAATATTCAAAAACTGCCAGATTTCACTTTGTTTACATTCTAGCATCTTCATCTTTTGAGCAAACATTTTTAAACATTAAGACGTTATTTATGACTATAATGTCTCAATTGATTTCGAATATGGCTGATATCAGTCAATTAAGTCAGGAGTAATGCCCCTTTCAATATTCAAAAAATGCCAGATTTCACTTTGTTTACACTCTAGCATCTTCATCTTTTGAGCAATCATCTTCAAACTTTATGGCAATGTTTATGATCATAATGTCTTGATTGAGTTCGAATATGGCTGAGATCATGTAATAAGGTCAGGAGTTTAGCCCCTTTTAATATAAAGAAAATGCCAGATTTCACTTTATTTACACTCTTGCATCTTCATTTTTCAAGCAATAATCTTCAAACTTTATGACAATGTTTATGACCATAATGTCTCAATTGAGTTTGATTAAAGCTGAGATCGGTTGATTAGGTCAGGAGTTATGCCCCTTTTAATATAAAGAAATGCCCAATTTCACTTTGTTACACTCTACCATCTTCATTTTTTTAATCAATCATTATTCAACTTTACGACAATGTTTATGACCATCTCGCAATCGGTTCAATTATAACTGATATTGGCTAGTTAATTTAGGAGTTATTACCCTTTCACTATAAAAGAAGCCAGATTTCACTTTGTTTGCACTCTAGCATCTTTATTTCTTAAGCAATCATCTTTATCAGGTGAGCGATTAAGGGCCATCTTGGCCCTCTTGTTTCGTAATATTTCCAAACTGTGCCCCACCCACTAAGAAGCATACCAGCAACCGGCAAAGTCTATATGAGTGTATATTTTAAATCAGTATTAAAGCTTTATCGTATATACTTGCCGGAAAACTGTTGTCTGTATCTACAATATAATTGTGTAATAAATCGTTGTTCTCGTGTTCATATTCATTTTGTTTATATCGCTGTGAATCAACCAGAACTGTACTTTACATAATAATTCATTGGCGACATAAACCTAAATACGATGTTTGCATCATCATTACTGAGACAAACCAAGACTGCCATTATGTAATGATTATACAATCAGTTTATTGTTTTTGGTACATTCAGACAATATTTTAACTAATTAGTTCCATTTTGGACAGAACTGTTCTGTTAAAGATAATTGTGTACTTCAAATTTCAATTGGAAAGGGACTTGTGACAAACAAAGAAGTTGTCAACATTTGAAGACTATTACTCAAACTAATGGCCATTATAATGAACATCAACGTAACTATACAAACTGAAAGTCGATACTGGATGTGTGAATGAATAATCGTCGCATAACTGACTTGTGGAAGCAGTAGAACTTCTGTTACCTGTAGTTCAATGGAATATCCGCAAAATACCCGCGGCGAAACAAAATTGTGTCCTCCTCGATGTATGAATGAGTGCGCATTATAGAAGGGAAGCAGATTTTTACCAAGGTTTTGAACCTCAAACTCGGGATGCACACTATACTTGAGTACGTACAATACACAAGTGAGTAATTTTTAAGGTTGCCCATCGGACAACTCCATTGACATTTTAACTTGCCCTCCATGAGTTTTTACTTGGCAGGGCAATCGGGCAGGCGGCTGTTTCTAACACTGCAATGAAATATGATCGGTTTCTTAGCACCGAGTAAATGAAAAAACCTGTGTTAGGAAAGGTTGAATGTTTGAATCTTGCAAAAAGGTGGACATATGAGAGTAGGTCTACGAAAAAGTGCCCATTTTCGTTTAAGAAGAGATAGAAGAATTCTGTTTCCTGCATACGATTTGCAAGACATATACGCACAAAATATATGGGTTGGCGAATTTAAGAAAATGTTTGTCCTCTAGAAACGGTCAAACTTCTCTAAAATTTAGGAAAAATTAAAATTTCAAAAACATGTTTTTTTCGCTCCTGACTTTATTTTTGTTCATTCTTCATGATTTCTGCACATGATATGTATTGTTATGTGTGAAAGGGTCTCACAATTAATTTTTTTTTTTTTAAAAGTTGCAAAGGTCAAGGTCATATTACGATTATTTTTTTCTTCGGCCACAAATTGCTATAAAACTAAAAATATTTTATTGAGAGTATATGAACAAAAGTTTTAGTTCTTGAAAAGTTCTTTCTAGTGATTTTAAGTTTTTGAAGATCGGGCTTGATTTGGTCATTTTACGGCTGTCCAAAGTTTAATCCTGTTTTTAACAATGGTAAATCAGTTTGTATTCTTCAAATTGTGACATTTAAGAAACAGGATGTTTGACTATGCATATTATATACTTAAACTATTTGCTGTATTTCTAGATATCTAATAGAAAATTTTTAATCAATTTTGTTTCTCATTTTGTTGCTAGGGGGTGCTTTGCTTAAAATCACTTTTGCATATAATTAAGAAAGTTGAAGTCTGATTCAAATGCGGTTTTCTGCATTTTGTTCCTTGATGACAGAAAACAGAATATGATGGATTCATTACATCCGGTGCGAAAAAGTATTTGTGCTTGAAGAGGTTGAATGTTCGAACCTTGCAAAAAAAGCTGTGCAAATGAGAGTAGGTCTATGAAAAACCTGCCCATTTTTGATTGAAATTAGATAGTAGAATTCTTTTTGCTGCATATGAATTGTAAGACATATATGCACAAAACATATGGGTTGTCAAATTTAGGGTATGCTTGGTTTATCCACAGGATGCGGTCAAACTTCACTAATATTTTTAAAAAATCAAAACGACTTTTAAGGTTTTTTGAAGCTCCTGACTTTATTTTTTGTTTAGTCTTCATGATATTTTCACAGGTAATGTAGGTGTATGACTCGAAGAGCCTGACAAATTAAAACGTTAAAAAAATGCAACAGTCAAGGTAATATTACAATTATAAGTTTTTCTTCAGCCCAAAATAACTCTAAAACTCTAAAAAAAAGGCATCAAGAAAATATGGGCAAAAGTGTAAGTTCTTGAAGAGCTATTTCCAGTGATATTTAGTTTTTAAAGATCAGGCTTGATTTGGTCATTTTACGGCAGTCCAAACTTTGATCCTTTTTTTAACAATTGTAAATCAGTTTTTATGCATCAAATTTTGGTATATAAGAAATAGATTGTTCAACTAGTGCGACTTGTATACTTAATTGAACTATTTGCTGCATTGCTAGGTACCAAATGGTAAAATTTTACTCAATTGTATTTCTCATTTTGCCGCAAGGGGGTGCTTTGCTTAAAATTACTCTATTGCTTATAACTCCAAAAGTTGAAGTCTGATCCAAATGCCATTTTTTGCATTATGTTAGTTGTTGATAGTCCAATAGAATATGATGGATTTCATAAGAGAAAGTACGAGAAAATATTTGTGCTAGAAGAGGTTGAATGTTCAAACCTTTCAAAAAACTGTGCAATTGAGGGTAGGTCTATGAAAAACATGCCCAGTTATGTTTTAGAAAAAGTTAGAAGAATTCTGTTAGCTGCATATGATTGACAATACATATAAGCACAAAAATATGGGTTGGCAAATATAGGGAATGCATGGTTTGTCCTCTAGAAACGGTCAAACTTCACTAAAATATTGGAAAAATCAAAATATCAAAACTATGATTTTTTCAGATTTTTTTGTCGCTCCTGATTATATTTTATTGTTCAGTCTTCATGAATTTATCACGTTATGTATTTTTATATATTAAAGGGCCTGACATTTTAAAAATTAAAAAAATAATGCAAAGGTCAAGGTCATATTATGATCATTGTTTTTTTAGCTCACCTGAGCAAAGCTCAGGGTGAGCTATTGTGATCCCGTGAGTGTCCGTTGTGGGGTGTGCGTCGTCAACAATTTAGTGTTTACACTCTATCACCTTCATTTTCTAAAGCAATCATCTTCTAACTTTAAGACAATGTTTATGACCATAATGTCTCGATTGAGTTTGATTATGGCTGACATTGGTCAATTAGATCAGGAGTTATGCCCCTTTTAATATAAAAAATGCCTGATTTCACTTTGTTTACACTCTAGCATCTTCAGACTCTAAGACAATCATCTTCAATTTATATGAGAATGTTTATAACCATAATATCTCAAACAAGTCCGATTATGACAGATCGGCCAATAAGATCAATATTTATTCCCCTTTTAATACAAAAATATGTCAGATTTCACATTGTTTACACTCTAGCATCTTTATTTTTTTAGCAATCTTCTTCAAACTTTAAGATAATGTTTATGACCATAACCTCTTAATCAGGTTTAATTATAACTGATATTGGCTAGTTAATTTAGGAGTTATGCCCCTTTCACTATAAGAAAGCCAGATTTCACTTTGTTTACACTCTAGCATCTTTATTTCTTAAGCAATCCTCTTTCTCAGGTGAGCGATTAAGGGCCATCTTGGCTCTCTTGTTTTTCTTCAGCCCCAAATAGCTCCAACACTAAAAATATTTTATCAAGAGTATATGGACAAAAAGTAAGTTCTTGAAGAGCTCTTTCCATTGATATTTGATTTGGTCATTTTATGGCAGTCCAAAGTTTGATCCTTTTTTTAACAATTGTAAATCAGTTTTTATGCTTTAAGAATTAAAATGTTTGACAAATATCGGTTTTCAGCATTCTGATCCTTGTTGACAGCCCAATAGAATATAATAGGTATCTAGTATGGCATACCAGAAAATATTTGCACTAGAAGAGGTTGAATGTTCAAACCTTCAAAAATGTGTGCAAATTAGGATGTCTATGAAAAACATTCCCATTTTTGTTTCAGATCAATCAGATAGAAAAAAAAATCTGTTTACTGCATATTTTTTGCAAGACATACACGCATATAAAATGTGGGGTGGCGATTTTAGGAAATGCATGGTTTGTCTTCTAGAAGTGGTCAGACATCACTACTATATTAGAAAAATCAAAATTAAAAAAAACATGATTTTTTTTGTTTGTTTATTGTCACATGAATTTTTCACAAATTATGTAGTCTTTTCTATTTCAAAGGTTCTCATAATTTAAAAATTCGAATAAAATTGAAAGCTCAGTCATTTTATGATGATTTTTTTGTTATTCGGCCCAAAATAGGTCCAAAACTATCAAGAGAATATGGACAAAAGTCTAAGCGCTTAAAGAGCTCTTTCCAGAGATATTATGGTTTTAAAGATTAGGCATGACTTGGTTATTTTACGACAGTTCAAAGTTTGATCCATTGTTGATCAATTGTAAGTTAGTTTATATGCTTCAAACTGGAAATTTAATGTTTGAACCATTTAGCTTCCATACTAGGTACCAAAGACTGTTGTACCCGTGAAAACTGATGCTGTCGCATTTGCAACTAGTTTTCTCTTATTTTTCATTTCTTAAAATTCTTTAAAACTATGATACCTTTGTTACCAATCCGCTACAGTTTGCATCCTCTGTGTCCAGCTGCCTCTGGCCCTTCGGAAGGAATGATGGCATTTCGGCATTTATTCCCATATCTGCTAAAAGTGACAGCGAATCTCTGAATCAGCTATAAACAATAAAGGTATCATCCGGTTGTACAAATTGCTTAATGTTTTCAACATTGCAAACCAATAAACAATTTAGTATTTTAGCATCAATTTTCTTAGAATCAGCCAGATACGGCCCCTGCACTATTGTCCGGAAATATCCTGTGGTCGTTACAACAACCATCTGCTTTACTAATGGATGCCCTTTGTTCACACTGTATGAACGCCATTGAAACATGAAGTTAGTACTTTTTTTAATGAAGATATATGTTCATTCCAAAACTAATATAAGTTTAGGGGTGTCCCCGGTAAAACTTGTTCTGAATAAAGCCTGTGCCAGTGGTCTTGTATGGTGTTAAGGATGTCATCTTCTGGTGATATGGCCTAACCAAAGGTGATGAGGACTAACATGGACAAGTAGTAACTGTCTGACAGTGTCAATTGCACGACGCTCACTGGATGTGGTAATTCCAAATATAGTTGAGAGTAATTTATTGGAGATACCTGTTTTTAATTTCATCAGAAATAAGCCTAGTGTGGTAGTGGCATTTCGAGCTGGAGTGTGTCTGATATTCTCAAAATCAGCTTTGTTGAGACCAATCACTCTACATAATTGTTGTCCTTCAATTTATCAAAATTCATTCTATCATTTATTGCTGAACATGTTTGTCGTAGACTTTGAAGAAGATCAGTATGTTTATGGCAATCTACTGCTTGGGGCAAGAATTTACTGATGTCAATGTGTTTTGGACAGCATCTCCAATCAGTAGTCACTATGATATTAAAATCAATGAAAGCTGAAAAGCATACACTTGCTGGCACAACAATCAACTTAGAACCAGGCCTTTTGCAGATGATACATCTGGAATGTGATTTTGCTGCCAAAGGTATCTTCAGGCTCACAGACGGCGGACTGAATGCAGAATGCCTTTGTTTGCAATTGGGTGATGCATAGTCTAGAGTCATTGTTTTGTTGCATTAATTGTTTGTTTGCATGTATGTATACATAATATTTATGTCTACATTTGCAACATGACTTTTCTATGGTTACTTTGTTTAGTGCGAACCCCACACACAATACACTCATAAGAGCGTTGTCCAGTTCTTGGCATCTGTAAACAAAATAATTCAGTAAGGAGTTCATTACGGATACAGACATAATATTTTTTCATGCTTACACCAAATTATATGAATAAACATTAAAAATAATATCAGTTTTTGTTTGATGAGCCATTAAATGTTTTCCAAAATAAAATGTCTGTTAAAATAGTACTAATAAAAAATTATTTGGACATTTAATAAAAAAATATGAAGAGAAGAAAAAGAAAAAAAAAAGAGGGTGGAGGGAAGGTTCGCTGGAGGCTTGATCTCATGCCAACCGGAAACCAGATTGAGAAACGACTGTCCTAACCACTACACCACAAAGGATATTGATGACATAAAAATAAAGTATATGACTTTGAAGTTTTGACTCTGGTAGTGATGAGTTGCTTCCTTATATTTAATTTGCAGAAATTTTGGTCTGTATAAAGGTATTACGTGTAAGATTTAGTTTTCTTTAATCAACATAATGAGTTTCCAGTGTTGACAGATACTGTATATCTTTTTAAATACATGTTTAAATCGTCACTCTACACTAGCTTAAACTAGCAATTTTGTTTTGATTCTTACATAATAATGCTGTATCGATACACGAATCATCTAAGATTGGCAGATAAATGAATGAATAATAGATTAATTTAAAAATATAGGAACCATTTTTAAATGATATGAATTTGGTAAGTTTGTCATGTTATTTATTTGGTGTAGATATAGGTAGGCAAAACACGTCATGGACGAGTGCATCGGACACCATAAATAAATGTGAAAAAAAAGTTGAAAAAAGAAACAGGCATACATTATTCTTCTAAGGCCAAAAAAACCTCATTTGTTTCCGCTACCGGCTCTGAAAAAATAGGGTCTGAGACATGATTTTTAATTAATTTTTTAAAAGCTTTCCATGTGTATGAATGCAATAAGTAACATTTAATGTAATTTCACACTAGATTGTATATTAATATGTGCATAAGATGCTATACAATCTTGAAATTAATTTAAATGACTTCTTTTCAGTAGATGTCCGACATTGATTAGACTGACCATAGACAATGGACAATAGGCTGTCACAAAAGACATCAATGTCAGAGTACTTTAAGGTCTGGCTTGCTGAACAAGTATTTTTGATGTGAAATAGTTATATAGATTATAGGAAGGCTGACATCCATTACAATTTATTTCAGAAGTTATACATTTGTGTTTCCCCATATTCTGTTGTCAGATTAATGTAATGTTGAAACTTCTAGTTGAAATTGTTAACAACATTTTGGCGTCAACATTTAACTTAAAACAACATCTTCTCCTTAACTACTGGGCCAGTTTTCATAAAACTTTACAGGAATGTGGGTAGTCCTCTTTCAAAGTTGTTCAAACAAATAAATCTGGTTGCCATGGCAACAAAAAGGGAAAAAATGTAAAAACTTCTCCACAAAAGTACTGGCTGGATTTCCAAATTATTTTGCACACATGTTCCTTGGGTCAGTCTCTACCAAGATTGTTCAAATTATTTTGATCTGTTGAAAAACATGGCTGCCAGGGGGTGGAGCCAATTTTCCTTATATGTATATAGTACAAATTTGAATTGCCCAAAAGTATTGGCTGAATTTCCAAGTTATTTGGCACAGATGTTCCTTAGGTCACTCTCTTCCAAGATTTTTCAAATTATTTTGATCCGTTGAAAAACATGGCCACCAGGAGCCCGTATACCTTTTACGCATTATACAGTTCAAATTTGAAAATTCTTCTTGTCTAAAAGTACTGGATGGATTTCAAATTTTTATGGCACAGATGTTCCATTGGTCACTCTCTACTAAGATTGTTCCAATTATTTGGATCTGTTGAAAAAAACATGGCCACCAGGGGGCTAAGCTTATTTTCCTTATATGTATATAGTACAAATACTCAGGTGAGCAATCCAGGGCCATCTTGGCCCTCTTGTTTTCATTTCATTTTGTTTACACATGTACTTAATTTAGGTAAATTAGTAATTTTCAACATAACAAAAATATATGTGTCTTCTTTTGCATAAATAACTAAAAAAATTGTTCTCTGGCTGGGATTCCAACCCACACCCCTTTTCAAAGCCGTTTGAATGAAAAGCAACCTATTTCACCCACTGCACTAATGAGTTTGCTTGCATACTTTCTTTTTTCATTACAGTTTATTAAGCACATTATCTTTAGCATCTATTATCAGCACATCTGAATTCAGTTTTGACTTCTGTAAGCAATCATACTGAAATAAACATGAAAATTATCACCATTTAGTGATAAGACAGAAAACAAAATTTGGAACTATTTCTCTGTGTAGTTAAAAAAAGGGGGGGGGGGGAATCTATGAATAAAAATTTCTAATATAGCCCTGACTTGTTTTCCGATTCAAAATGTATGCTACCATAGAACAGCATTGCAAGCAACCATGTTCAAAAATAATTTTGCAATTTTAGTCAATCTCTGTAGGTGAGATAAAATCAAGCACATACTGGTTTATGCCTGTCAGAAAACTCTATTATTTTAGGTTGTCCTGTCTCCAACTCAGACAAACATGAGTTAATATTTACCAAACTTAGTCATATGCACAGTATCTAAAACTAAGTTTGATAACCAGCAAGAATGACAAAGACACTCCAGAGTTTCAGGCCGAGAATAAATGAAAAATTGCACAATTAAGGACGTTTGCTACAGTTTTCTATATAGACAAAGAAGAAAAAAATTAATTCTTTCATAGAATGTTTTAAGATTTTGCATGATTATAGAGAATCGTAAAAGAAACATTTTTATGGAAAAAAAGTTTGGGGTCGGCGTCCTAATTTTTGAGTTATCAGCCCCTGAATGTGATATTTGAGCACTATGAGGCAAAATTCAAGGGCAGATAACTCAAATAATGACAAATAACATCTAATTAGGTTTCAAAATCAATATTCAGTATTTCATTCCGTCTCTGAACAAAATTTGAAGAAATTCTATGCAACAGATTTTTTAAATATAATCACGCTTGCAAATATGTATATAAATTTCGTCAAATTATCTCTCTTTTTTCAAGAAAAATGCATATATCTACAATTTTGAACAAAGAACTCCTTTGCGAACAATTGGTTTCAAATTTTGCCCAATGACGTGAAATAAAATATCAAACATTTATAAGAAATACTATAAGGTATCATTGAAATTTATTTTGAGTTTTCTGCCCTTGAACATAGCCTAAAAGTGCCAAAATATCACATTCAGGGGAAGATAACTAAAAAATTAGCTCACGACCCCCAAATTTTTTTCCATAATTTTTTTTTTATAAGATTCTCTATAGTCATGCACAATTTTAAAAAAATCTATGAAAGGGTTTAATTTTTTCTTCTTGGTCTATATAGAAAATGTAGAAAACTGTAGAAAACGTCCTTAATCATGTCAGCTCTCTCACACAGAAATATGTGGACCAATCTTTTCCAAACTTTGTCTCAATGTGTACTGGCACAATATCTTGACCAGGTGCCAGAAATTCAGTGCTCTTGTTACCCAGTAGGTATGATTGGCAAAATGGAGTTACTTTGCGAAATGGGCCAAGAATGGCAAATATTTATATTAATATCACAGTATTTAATAGCAGAATTTTCATTGATATAGTTGACAAATGGTTAGAATATATAAATATCTTGAAGTTAAAATCTGTTATAATAAATTCCACTACTTAAACCATGAACTGCGAATGGACATCAATTCGGAATGTTTAATTATTATCGTCTAAGTCACAGAATATTATAAATGTAAAATTTTCGCTTTTCTAGTATATTGATATAATCTTACAATAGCTATGAAAATTCTGCTATAAAACCCCTTGTTTTAAAAAAGTCCATTTTGCCCTTCTCATTTTTTTTGTTGTTTTTTCATCTGTGATCTAATCAGACCCCTCCGTATCATTAACCACTTCAATATTGCATGATATCAACAATAAATTAATTAATGATTATGATTATCAATAATTACTATGTAAACGAATAAAAGTAATGAAATATACTACATTATGAGGTTATAAAGTCCATTTCATAATTTCATCAGTAGTATACACAATGATGGTTCTGGACCACCTCTTAGTCTGGACCAATAGCAGGGCCCGCCCCCCCCCCCCCCCCCCCCCAGCGGGCCCCTCAACCAATGATTTAACCCCAGCATATTGACTCACCTGTTCTGTAAACACTAGCCACTTGCTCTAAAATGAGAAAAACTCTTTATCCATATTGTCACACAATGATAATCCTCGATGAGGTTGATGTGACTGGTTTTATGTGTACATACAGTGCACTTTTAAGCCATGTCATGATATTGCATGTGATGAGAAAGGAAAATGTGCAGTAGAAAAAAATGGACTCGAACCTGGGACCTCTAACTCATTGGAGAAATGCGGAGATACCAGATCACTTACAAACAAGAGTGCCAGTGATGCCACAATATACACCGCCACAAAATATAAAGACCAAGAGGGTCCTTTTAATTATTGCTTTTAACATTTCTGTAAGCATAAGCTCATAATGAAGTCTGTGAGACCAATTCCTTTAGCTGAACAGAGATAGAACCCTAAACAGGCTTCCAATATGAAAGTAGGTCAAATAGCAGTATCAATATGAATCCTTTTGTGTACAGTGTACACACGAATGTATGCTCGAGTAAACACAGTGTATTTTGACAAGGACAAGAATGGCTAAAAGACTTTTTAAAGAAAAAGGGATTAACACCGCTTTTTGGTTAAAATTTTGTCTGAGTCAAAAAAAAACTCAATTTTTTTTTCTTATTTTTTTTTCTCAAAAAATCAAACCCATCTGATATTCTAACCCATGACCCACCAGTATTTTTTTTTTTTCAAAAATTAAAAAAATTAAAAAAAAAAGAGCAAAACTGCAGCACGGACGTCAGCTGGCAAGCCTTATTAATCGGCAGAATGGATTTTCATCCGTTTTTCACTCATACTATCTTTCTCCCCAAGCTTTCGGCTTGCCAGCTGTTTTTGACCACTTTAACCTTTACTATAGCGCATTTTTTGCTGGAGCTACCGTGAATTTCGGCTACCTTTTTTGTGGTACAGTGGGGTCGACATTGGTACTATGTGCAGACAACAAGGTAGGGACACACACAAGTGCAGGCACCCAACTACGGTAGGGACACCAACTAGGGACACCCACCAGAGCACAGATAGGACACACACCAGATAGGGGCAGGGTAGGGACACCAACTAGGGACACGCACCAGCGCACAAATAGACAGATAGGGATAGGCAGGAGATGCCGAGAAAAACGCATCTTTCTGCGGAAGCCATTCGGCACATTGCTTCCGGTGAGATCGGGATACGTGCAGCAAAAACGAGATATGGAATAGGCAAAAAGAGGGTTCTCTGTATTCAGCAAGGCTTGGAGACCGAGCAGGCCAACACAGAACAGGCTTGGCTCGCAGTTGCTGCGCAACAACAGGTGGTGGACACAGCAGCCACCCTCTGGCAAGCCCAAGCCGCTGTAGAGCATGCCCAAGCCGACGCAGAGAGGGCCCAGCCGATGCAGAGAGGGCTAGAGCCGACGCAGTGCTAAACCAAGCTGATGCGGAGAAACAAAAAGCACGAGCGGAGCACCTTGAGATGGAGATGTGGAAGATTGGACATGCTTCGGCATTTTCTCTGGTCGAGAGTGTGTGGACTTTGTTTGTCTGTATATGGCCGGGAATGGTGCCGTCTGGGGCCTTCCCAATACTCTCGCATACGGTGGTGGATATCCGGGCGACGACATTTTTTGCAGTTCCATTTTCTCCGGTCGTGCAAGAAAGACGCCCCCTATAAGATACACAGTCTTCGCGCTGTAGGTAGCCGAAAATGTATACATTGTCGACGAAAGTCGGAAGCCCATCAAAGGGGCGCAGGTGCGTGTGGCCTAGGTTGCCAGTTGACCTGGGCAATATCTGGAACTAGATTTGCTCTTGTAAGCGTTTTCAAGAAGCAAATGGATTGCTACAACCTTGTTGGACCGAATCTCCATAGCTTGGAAAGTTTCGCATAGTGCCATCTTTGCTTGGTAGCTCTATATATTTTGGACTACACTTCAACAATTGGAAATTTTTGACAACTTAGTAGCTATATATACTTCGGACTACGTTTCTCTAATTCAAAAATTTTTGGCAGCTCGGTAGCTCTATATGCTTGGGATTACGTTTCTCTAATTCGAAAATTTTTGGCAACTCGGTACTATATATACATTGGGCTGTGTTTCTCTAATTGGAAAATTTTGGGAGGCAACTCTGGCGTTTCTACACAGCCAAAAGGCTGCACCACCAAGCGCAAACCCTATAGACGAACTCTACATGGAATAGGGGGCGGGCATCAAAAAGGCTAGAAATTGTGGGTCAAATATGTACCCCTGGCAAAAATACGGGCTAGAAATTGGGGGGTGGACCGGTGGCTAGATATTGTGGACACTTCGGCGAAATTATGGATGGTGAATTTCGATATGCACTACCAAAAAAAAAAAATCAACAAAATGCTTGTCCTAGTTTGGCCCCTATCTCTTGCCGTTTTTTCTTTCCTGTCTTTGGCGCATTATCTTGTCTACTCCTTCTTTGAGGACCAGGCAGGCCGCTTGTTCTTCTGCAAGGCTATTTTTTGCTGCACACATCTCAGCCTCCAGGTGCTCCACTCGTGCTTTTTTGTTTCTCCGCTCGTGCTTTTTTGTTTCTCCGCGTTGGCTTGGGCTAGTGCTTCGTCGGCTTGGGCCCTTTCTGCGTCGGCTTGGGTCATCTCCGCCAGCTTGGGCATGCTCTACGGTGGCTTGGGCTTGCCGGAGGGCGGCCGCTGTGTCCACCGCCTGTTGTTGCGCAGCAAAAAAGAGCCACGCCTGCTCTGCATCTGCCTGCTCCATCTCCAAGTCTTGCTGAATACAGAGAACCCTCTTTTTGCCTATTTCATATCTCGTTTTTGCTGCACATATCAGGATCTCACCCGAAGCAATGTGCCGAATGGCTTCCGCAGAAAGTTACGTTTTTTCTTGGCATCTCCTGCCTATCCCTATCTGTCCCTTTCTATCTAGTTGGGTGTCCCTACCCTATCCCTATTTGTGCACTGGTGCGTGTCCCTAGTTGGTGTCCCTACCCTGTCCCTATCTGGTGTGTGTCCCTAGTTGGTGTCCCTATCTGTGCTCTAGAGGGTGTCCCTAGTTGGTGTCCCTTCCCTAGTTGGGTGCCTGCGCTAGTGTGTGCCCCTATCTTGTTGTCTGCACGTAGTACCAATGTCAACCCTACTGTACCACAAAAAAGGTAGACGAAATTCCCGGTAGCTCCGGCAAAAAATGCGTTATAATAAAGGTTAAAGTGGTCAAAAACAGCTGGCAAGCCAAAAGGTTGGGGAGAGAGATAGAATGAATGAAAAACGAATGAAAATCCATTCTGCCGATTTATAAAGCTTGCCACATCACGTCCATGCGGCAGTTTTGCTCTTTTATTTTAATTTTTTTAATTTAAAAAAAAAAAAATACTGGTGAGCCAAGGGTTCGAATCTCAGACAGATTTGATTTTTTGAAAAAAAAATTTAGAGTTTTTTTTGACACAGACAAAATTTTAACCAAAAATAAGTGTTTATCTCAATTTTTATACACCGCCGGAGGCGGTCGTATATTGGCGTCATCTTCTCCGTCTGGCTATCCGTACGTCCATATTTTGTGAACGCAACTCCTGCTACATTTCTAAATGAATCTTTTCAAAATTTGGTCAATGTCATTACTATAATGGGTAGATGTGCATAAAGTGGCGATTTTCCGGTTCATTGATTTTTACAAGATTTGTGTCCCTTGAAACTTAGTCTCTGTATCTGATTGATAATGCAGCCTAGCGAATGCAACACCACCTACTTTTCTGAATGAATCTTTTCAAAACTTGGTCAATGTCATTACTATAATTGGTAAATGTGCATGAAGTGGTGATTTTACGGTTCATTGATTTTTACAAGATTTGTGTCCCTTGAAACTTAGTCTCTGCACGTTGGTCATTGATATTGCAGCCTTGTGAACGCAACTCCTCCTATGTTTCTGAACGAATATTTTCAAAACTTGATCAGTGGCATTACTATAATGGATGGATGTGCATGAAGTGGTGATTTCCCGGTTCATTGATTTTGCAAGATTTGTGTCCCTTAAAACTTAGTCTCTTTAGCTGATTGATATTTCAGCCTTGTGAATGCAATTCCTTGTATGTTTCTGACCTAATCTTTTCAAAACTTGGGCAATGTCATAATTATACTGGGTAGATATGCACAAAGCAGGGATTTTGATGTTCATCAATATTTGTAATAGTTATGTCTTTCTAAACATGGACTCTTGAAAACACAACTCAAGTTTCTAAACAGGTAAAAAGTGCAGATAAAGCAGGGATTTTCTGGTACAGTGATTATTGCAAGAGTTATGCGAGAAAGTTAAAAGGATACATATTGATACTGCTATTTGACCTACTTTCATGTTGGAAGCCTGTTTAGGGTTCTATCTCTGTTCAGCTAAATTAATTGGTCTCACAGACTTCATTATGAGCTTATGCTTACAGAAATGTTAAAGCAATAATTAAAAGGACCCTCTTGGTCTTTATATTTTGTGGCGGTGTATATTGTGGCAGCACTGGTACTCTTGTTATTTTTTTTTAAAGTCTTTTAGCCATTCTTGTCCTTGTCAAAATACACTGTGTTTAAATCATTGGTTGAGGGGCCCGCTGGGAGGGGGGGGGGAGGAGCGGGCCCTGCTATTGGTCCAGACTAAAAATTAAGCGGGGAACCTTAATCTGAATGGGCAAATCTGTCATTCATATATGATATTGGTATATAAAAATTAGGGCTTATTTTCAAGATATTTATATATTCTAACCATTTGTCAACTATATCATTAAAAAATGTAATAAAATGCAATAGTATGGAATTAGAAACTCCATTTCGCTAGTTTTGGTCTATTGCGCGAAATGGACAGCATTTTGCCGTTCATACCTACCCCTTGTTACAATTTATGTTCTTTTTCTATTGTTGATCACGGTACTTCACAAACAATTATCACAAACAAACCATGTTCTATTGGTCAACCTTAGACCACATGATATCCAAGTGTCATCACCATTGGATAATCTAACTTAAATATATTGCAAACATTGGAAAGTCTGTTTGCTAACATATATTTATACATTAACAGCTGCAGTGATGGACAAATGGCTGGCAGCCCGGCTTTACGAGGGAGACAGGCCCAGGCTAAGACTTCTACATCGGCTCATGGTGGTGGTCAACAATTGTATGTTATACCTTAGAAATCATTCTCTGTTTTGTTGTATATTAAACCACAGCTTTGAGTTCAGGTGCATATTATGTTCAGATGCATATTGTTAACTCACAGGGGAGAGGCCAGAGAGATAGAGTCATCTGCACCCGAACAAAAAACATGTGGTTGAAGACACAACAAAACACAGTCATTGATTATCTCCATTCTAACACAATATTTGTCATTATTCATCCAAATTATTTTCTTGAATGTGGATTCTACAAGCCTAATAACTTCTATATTTGGTTCTCTCTAAATATACAAATGATGATAATGAATGAAGGAAGACACATGTACAATCTCCACTTACATTTTTAGCCCAACAATTCTTGGAATTCTTCCAAGCTGTTTCTGTCACCCATTTGTCTGCATCCATGTTAAAGTGTCCATGTCTATGTTAACAATTTCTTGTCTGGGCCATTACTTTCTCACCCTATATGATGTTCATATTGTATATGGATAGATGGTCATTAAGAGGAAGTACAGTGATTAAGAAACCTAACTCTTTTATTATACTTTCTGAGTCCCTTTTTCATATTTTCTTGTCTTCAATAACAATTTCTTTTCCAGGGCATTACTTCTAAAGTGTTGTTGGTACAATTGTGAAACATCATATATGGATAAAGGTTGATAAGATAAAGATCATAGAATGGTGAATTCATATCTTTTAAATCAAAATTCACATACTAAATTACAGTGCTCATAATGTTAATTTGCCTAAAACATTGTTGTTATGTTTTAATTTTGAATAACTAATTTCACTTGGTGCATTTGTAAAAAAAATGCCAACATTAATTACAGCTGGATCAGCATATCTGTGACAATCAGCCATGGAAAAGGACTTGGTGACATGTATATCTGTCACAAGTAGCAGTGGAATAGGACTTGGTGACATGTTTATCTGTGATAAGTACCCGTGCAAAAGGACTTGGTGATATGTACCAGCGCAATAGGACTTGGTGACATGTATATCTGTGACAAGTACCAGTGCATTAGGACTTGGTGACATGTATATCTGTGATAAGTACCCGTGCAATAGGACTTGGTGACATGTATATCTGTGACAAGTACCCGTGCAATAGGACTGGTGACATGTATATCTGTGACAAGTACCTGTGCAATAGGACTGGTGACATGTATATCTGTGACAAGTACCTGTGCAATAGGACTGGTGACATGTATATCTGTGACAAGTACCTGTGCAATAGAACTTGGTGACATGTTTATCTGTGACAAGTACCCATGCAATAGGACTGGTGACATGTATATCTGTGACAAGTACCTGTGCAATAGGACTGGTGACATGTTTATCTGTGACAAGTACCCGTGCAATAGGACTGGTGACATGTTTATCTGTGACAAGTACCCGTGCAATAGGACTGGTGACATGTATATCTGTGACAAGTACCCGTGCAATAGGACTGGTGACATGTTTATCTGTGACAAGTACCCGTGCAATAGGACTGGTGACATGTATATCTGTGACAAGTACCCGTGCAATAGGACTGGTGACATGTATATCTGTGACAAGTACCTGTGCAATAGAACTTGGTGACATGTTTATCTGTGACAAGTACCCATGCAATAGGACTGGTGACATGTATATCTGTGACAAGTACCCGTGCAATAGGACTGGTGACATGTATATCTGTGACAAGTACCTGTGCAATAGAACTTGGTGACATGTTTATCTGTGACAAGTACCCATGCAATAGGACTGGTGACATGTATATCTGTGACAAGTACCTGTGCAATAGGACTTGGTGACATGTATATCTGTGACAAGTACCAGTGCAATAGGACTTGGTGACATGTATATCTGTGACAAGTAACAGTGCAATAGGACTTGGTGACATGTATATCTGTGACAAGTACACATGCAATAGGACTTGGTGACATGTATACCAGCACAATAGGACTTGGTGACATGTATATCTGTGACAAGTACACATGCAATAGGACTTGGTGACATGTATACCAGCACAATAGAACTTGGTGAAATGTATATCAGTGACAAGTACACGTGCAATAGGACTGGTGACATGTATATCTGTGACAAGTAACAATGCAATAGGACTGGTGACATGTATATCTGTGACAAGTACCCGTGCAATAGAACTTGGTGACATGTATATCTGTTACAAGTACCTGTGCAATAGGACTTGGTGACATGTATATCTGATAAGTACAGGTGCAATAGAAATTGGTGACATGTATATCTGTGACAAGTACCCGTGCAATAGGACTTGGTGACATGTATATCTGTGACAAGTACCAGTGCAATAGGACTTGATGACATGTATATCTGTGACAAGTACCAGTGCATTAGGACTTGGTGACATGTATAAACTGTGACAAGTACCCGTGGAATAGGACTTGGTGACATGTATATCTGTTACAAGTACCAGTGCAGTAGGACTTGGTGACATGTATAACTTTAACAAGTACCCATGCAATAGGACTGGTGACATGTATATCTGTGACAAGTAACGGTGCAATAGGACTTTGTGACATGTATATCTGTGACAAGTACCCGTGGAATAGGACTTGGTGACATGTATATCTGTGACAAGTACCAGTGCAATAGGACTTGGTGACATGTATATCTGTGACAAGTACCGTGCAATAGGACTTGGTGACATGTATATCTGTGACAAGTACCAGTGCAATAGGACTTGGTGACATGTATATCTGTGACAAGTACCCGTGCAATAGGACTTGGAGACATGTATATCTGTGACAAGTACCAGTGCAATAGGACTGGTGACTTGTATAACTGTGACAAGTAATGGTGCAATAGGACTTCGTGACATGTATATCTGTGACAAGTTACAGTGCAATAGGACTTGGTTACATGTATATCTGTGACAAGTAACCCATGCAATAGGACTTGGTGACATGTATAACTGTGACAAGTACCAGTGCAATAGGACTTAGTGACATGTATATCTGTGACAAGTACCAGTGCAGTAGGACTTGGTGACATGTATAACTTTAACAAGTACCCATGCAATAGGACTTGGTGACATGTATATCTGTGACAAGTTACAGTGCAATAGGACTTGGTTACATTTATATCTGTGACCAGTACCCATGCAATAGGACTTGTTGACATGTATAACTGTGACAAGTACCAGTGCAATAGGACTTGGTGACATGTATATCCGTGACAAGTACCAGTGCAATAGGACTTGGTGACATGTATATCTGTGACAAGTACCAGTGCAATAGGACTTGGTGACATGTATATCTGTGACAAGTACCCGTGTAATAGGACTTGGAGACATGTATATCTGTGACAAGTACCAGTGCAGTAGGACTTGGTGACATGTATAACTTTAACAAGTACCCATGCAATAGGACTTGGTGACATGTATATCTGTGACAAGTACCCGTGCAATAGGACTTGGTGACATGTATATCCGTGACAAGTACCCATGCAATAGGACTTGGTGACATGTATATCTGTGACAAGTACCAGTGCAGTAGGACTTGGTGACATGTATATCTGTGACAAGTACCGTGCAATAGGACTTGGTGACATGTATATCTGTGACAAGTACCAGTGCAATAGGACTTGGTGACATGTTTATCTGTGACAAGTAACGGTGCAATAGGACTTGGTGACATGTATATCTGTGACAAGTACCAGTGCAATAGGACTTGGTGACATGTATATCTGTGACAAGTACCCGTGCAATAGGACTTGGTGACATGTATATCTGTGACAAGTACCAGTGCAATAGGAACAAGTACCAGTGCATTAGGACTTGGTGACATGTATAAACTGTGACAAGTACCCGTGGAATAGGACTTGGTGACATGTATATCTGTTACAAGTACCAGTGCAGTAGGACTTGGTGACATGTATAACTTTAACAAGTACCAGTGCAATAGGACTTGGTGACATGTATATCTGTGACAAGTACCCGTGCAATAGGACTTGGAGACATGTATATCTGTGACAAGTACCAGTGCAATAGGACTGGTGACTTGTATAACTGTGACAAGTAATGGTGCAATAGGACTTCGTGACATGTATATCTGTGACAAGTTACAGTGCAATAGGACTTGGTTACATGTATATCTGTGACAAGTAACCCATGCAATAGGACTTGGTGACATGTATAACTGTGACAAGTACCAGTGCAATAGGACTTAGTGACATGTATATCTGTGACAAGTACCAGTGCAGTAGGACTTGGTGACATGTATAACTTTAACAAGTACCAGTGCAATAGGACTTGGTGACATGTATATCTGTGACAAGTACCCAGTGCAATAGGACTTGTTGACATGTATAACTGTGACAAGTACCAGTGCAATAGGACTTGTTGACATGTATAACTGTGACAAGTACCAGTGCAATAGGACTTGGTGACATGTATATCCGTGACAAGTACCAGTGCAATAGGACTTGGTGACATGTATATCTGTGACAAGTACCCGTGTAATAGGACTTGGAGACATGTATATCTGTGACAAGTACCAGTGCAGTAGGACTTGGTGACATGTATAACTTTAACAAGTACCCATGCAATAGGACTTGGTGACATGTATATCTGTGACAAGTACCCGTGCAATAGGACTTGGTGACATGTATATCCGTGACAAGTAGCAGTGGAATAGGACTTGGTGACATGTATATCTGTGACAAGTACCAGTGCAGTAGGACTTGGTGACATGTATAACTTTAACAAGTACCCATGCAATAGGACTTGGTGACATGTATATCTGTGACAAGTACCGTGCAATAGGACTTGGTGACATGTATATCTGTGACAAGTACCCATGCAATAGGACTTGGTGACATGTATATCTGTGACAAGTACCCGTGCAATAGGACTTGGTGACATGTATATCTGTGACAAGTAACCGTGGAATAGGACTTGGTTACATGTATAACTTTAACAAGTAGCAGTAGAATAGGACTTGGTGACATGTATATCTGTGACAAGTACCCGTGGAATAGGACTGGTGACATGTTTATCCGTGACAAGTACCTGTGCAATAGGACTTGGTGACATGTATATCTTTGACAAGTAGCAGTGGAATAGGACTTGGTGACATGTATATCTGTGACAAGTACCTGTGCAATAGGACTTGGTGACATGTATATCTGTGACAAGTACCCATGCAATAGGACTGGTGACATGTTTATCCGTGACAAGTACCTGTGCAATAGGACTTGGTGACATGTATATCTGATGGACAGTACGTGAAGTAGAATAGGACTTGGTGACATGTATATCTGTGACAAGTACCCGTGCAATAGGACTTGGTGACATGTATATCTGTGACAAGTACCCATGCAATAGGACTTGGTGACATGTATATCTGTGACAAGTAGCCATGGAATAGGATTTGCTGACATGTATATTTTATCAGCATATCTGTGACAACTAGCCGTGGAATAGACCATGGTGACATGTATATTTTTTCTTATAATATTTTTCAATGTTGGGTATGATTTAACCATTCTATGATCCTTCTGCAGACAAAATATCAAAGCAATAAATAAAAAACTGATAAATGTCTGTTTTGAGTGGGGTTTTGACCACTCATTTATAGAAAAAAAAACAGATTTGGTCAAACATTAGAGCCAAAAATTCCCTTGTTGTCCATAATAACTCAGATGTTTTTGAAACCTCATGGCTAAAAAAACGGCCGTGGCTTGATCAAAATGAAAAAAAAAATAAGATGGTATGCAAATTTTTTAGGCGAATTGGGATTTATTGTAATGCCCCATACCATATAAATAGCGTGTAGTGTGCGTGTGAGACTTTTAGGATCAATGGCTGTCCGTCGTCAATCCATCCGTTATCCACAATTGTTTCAAACGACATCTCCGAAACCATTGGTCCAAATTTGATAAAACTTGCCTGAGTTCCTTGCATGAAGCTCTACTAAAGTTGTTCAAATGGTTTCAGTTCACTGCATGTCTGGGTCACAGGAGCTAAAAAAAGATTTTAAAAGTGAAATCTTAATAAATCTTCTGCAAAACCACATGGCCTAGAGCTACGATATTTGGCATGTGGCATCGTCTAGTGAATCTCTAACAAGTTTTTTAAAATCATGACCCTCGGGTCAAAATTAGCCCCACCCCAGGGGTAACTTGATTTTACATAGACTTAATTGGAAAACTAGAAAAATAAAAAAACTAGAAAAATATTATTGTCAGAAACAACAATGCTAAGAGTTTAGATATTTGGTGTGTAACATGGCCTTGTAGATTTTTACCAAATTTGCTGTTTCCCATGAAATTCTCAACTCTTTGTAAACATTTTGATAAAATTAATCTAAGGTCTCAAAAAAAGAAAGTACATTTATAAGTTATTGAATCTTTTTAGCTTGACCATTCATAGAATAAACCAAGCTATTGCTGTCACCCATTTGTCAGCTTTGGCGTTCATGTCAGCAAGTATACATTTATTACTCCCTGTGTAACTCCGATAAATTAAAACGTCAAATTAAAATCTGAATTATTAAGTAATAAAATGCGGCCATCTGTAAGCGTCACCTCTTTATGTGATTGGCTGTTGTCTTGGGATTTGACAATATGTCACACCCAGGGCCATAAACAATGCCCATCAAATCGGCACATCCAATTAGGCACCTCTCCACACACAAACAGATCAATTAACCCGGGTAACCCTTTTAATACCCCATGATTGACCCCAAACAGGAAATAACATAATCATATCAAACAATAAACTTTATTCTTATCAGTAAATATGTTAGGGATTCACTGTAACATGTTCTCTGTGGAAACGCAGATACAGGATTTTAACGGAAAACAAAAGAGATAAGAATATGAAGGTATGTAAAACGTTTAATAACGTTACTCATAATTTTAGCTCACACGAGCATGAGTTATCCGTGCGTCCGTCTGTTGTCAACAATTTTCTTTTAACGATATCTTCTCCTTAACCACTGGGCCAATTTTAATAAAACTTTACAGGAATGATCCTTGGGTGAAGCTCTACCAAAGTCCTTCAAATGGTTCCTATTCATTGTATATCCGGGTCACAGGAGCTAAAAATAGATTTTTAAATTGAAATCTTTAAAAATCTTCTTGTCCGAAACCGCTGGGCCTAGAATTTAGATATTTGGTGTGTGGCATTGTCTTAAGGACCTCTATCAAGGTTTTTCAAATCTTGGCCCTGGGGTCAAAATTGGCCCCACCCTTAGGGTCAATTGATCTTTAGACAGATGAAAAAAGTTAGAGCATGTTAAAAAAGAATTGTCTCCAAATTTTACAGTTTTGTGTTAATTATCAAAAATTCAATAGATTAGCTATTGTAATTTTTTGTTTACAATTTTACATCTTTGTGTTATATACATTCTATTCCATGCATAGGTCAAGGTCATCCTTCAAGGTAAAAGCCTACAGTTTTAGTTTTGATTTTCAAGGTCAGATTTTTTTAAATGTTTAACAAAAATATTTAACTTTGGCAAAAACAGACGAGCGATAGCACCCACATGTGGTGCTCTTGTTTTTAGTTATTTCCCTTTTTCTCATTTTCTCTATTCTGCAATAACTCTTGCTCTACTCATGCTATTGAAATGAAATTTCATTGATGAACAGAGCTTGACATAGGAATCATCTTACACAATGTCCATAAATCTGGCATCAGTATTTTTTTAGTTATTACCTTATTACCTCACCTAAGCACAATGTGCTCATGGTGAGCTATTGTGATAGCCTTTTGTCCCCAGCGTCCATGCATCTCATGCATCCGGGGTCAACAATTTTCTTTAAACAACATCTCCTCCTTAACTTAACTGGGCCAAATTTGATGAAAATTGGCTGTGGTTTTCCTTGCATGAAGCTCTACCAAAGTAGTTCAAATGGTTACAGCCTGTTGCATATCATGGTCACAGGAGCTAAAATAAAAATCTTCTTCTCCAAAACCTCAAGGCCTAGAGCTTAGATATTTGATGTGTGGCATTGTCTTATGAACCTTTACCAAGTTGTTCAATTCATGGCCCTGGGGTCAAAACTGGCCCCACCCTTTGGGTCAACTGATTTTACATAGACTTATGTAGGAAAAACTAGAAAAATCTTCTAGTCAAAAACCACAAGGCCTAGAGTTTAGATATTTGGTGTGCTATATGGCCTTATAGACATGTACCAGGTTTGCTCAAATCATGGCCCTGGAGTCAAAATTGACCCCGCCCCAGGGGTCACTTGATTTTACATAGACTTATATAGGAGAGTCTTTAAAAGAACTTGTCAGAAACCACAAGATCATGGGTTTAGATAGTATAATGGTCTTGTGGACCTGAACTAAATGTTAAAATCATGGCTCTTGGGTGTAAATTGGTCCCGCCCTAGGGGTCACTTGATTTTATAGCTATGACCATCAAAATTTGGACCCAAGGTACAGTTTTTGTGTGCAGTTACGATTAATTTTCTGTACTTCTGCATGGATTTTGTATTCATTAGGATTGTTTAATAAAAGGCAATGAAGGCAGTATTAATCAGGTGAGCAATTCAGGGCCATCATGGCCCTCTTGTTTCTGTAACCTCTCAGTGAAGAATATTTGTAGAGACATTTTTTCATCAGGTACTGTTAAAGACAGAACGTTCAGCATTACCAAATATTCTTATAAAGAAGCCTCCAGAATTTAATTTGGTTTTGTTATTCTTTAATTTGAAAATTTCTTTATTTACATGCAAATGCATGACCTATCTGCCCCTTTGACATATACAAATACTACATACTGTCAGGCAGTGATATTTGGGGAGTTATGGAAATAAGTCTCCATGGGAAATATTAATATCGACAGTGTTACGCATAACTGAATGAAGTTCATAGATGAAACTTGTGGCTCCAGAATCCTCATGCAAAATATGAGTACCATGAAATCGGTATCATCTTTCAGGAATATTTAAAACATGTATTATTTATGTTAATGTGATATTCAAATTGTCTGCTTTCTCAACTGATGTTATTCAATCATCATAATTATGGTATTTTCATTTCTGGATTTGTATATTGCTTTTTAGCTCAACCGAGCACAACGTGCTCATGGTGAGCTATTGTGATTGCCTTTTGTCCATCGTCCGTGTGTCCATGCATCTGGCATCAATAATTTTCTTTAAACAACATCTCCTCCTATGGCCAAATTTGATGAAATTTTCTTCCTGTTCCTTACATGAAGTTCTACCAAGTTGTTCAAATGGTTACAGTCCATTGCATATCTGGGTCAAAGGAGCTAAAAACAGATTTTTAAAGTGAAATCTGCAAAACCGCATGGCCAAGAGCTTAGATATTTGGTGTGTGGCATTGTCAAATCATGACCCTGGGGTCAAAATTGGCCCCGCCCCAGGGGTCACTTGAGTTTACATAGACTGTATCCGAAAACTAGAAAAATTTTGTCAGAAACCACAAGGCCTGGAGTTTAGATATTTGGTGTGTGGCATTGTATTATTGGCCATTCCCAAGTTTGTTCAAATCCCAACCCTGGGGTTGAAATTTGCCCCGCTCCAGGGTCACTTGATTTTACATAGACCTACATAAGAAAAACTAGAAAAATCCTCTTGTCAGAAACCACAAGGCCTGGAGTTTAGATATTTGGTGTGTGGCATTGTCTTATGGACCATTACCAAGTTTGTTCAAATCATGAACCTGGGGTCAAAATTGGCCCTGCCCCAGGGGTCACTTGATTTTACATAGACTTATATAAGAAAAACTAGAAAAATCTTCTCGTCAGAAACCTCAAGGTCAGGCCTGGAGTTTAGATATTTGGTGTGTAACATGGCCTGGTAGACCTCAACCAAGTTGTTCAAACCCGGAAAATTGGCCCCAGCCCCAGGGGTTTTTTCCAACCAGAGTTTAGATATTTGATGAGAAATGGCCAAATGTTCAAATTATGGCCCTGGGATCAAAATTGGCCCTGTCCTAGGGTCACTTGATTTTATGTAGACTTATTAGAGCTATGACCTTTAGAGTTTGGATGGCAGGTACAGTTTTTGTGTTGAATTTAGATGATCTTGCTGTATAGATTATGTATTCACTATGACTCGTAATACAATAATTGACATTGAGGGTAGTGTTTCTCAGGTGAGCGATTCAGGGCCATCATGGCCCTCTTGTTCTGTCATGTCTAAGCAAGTGACAGATGTGTTCCAAGAACACTCTTGTTTATTTTACCTAAAACTTTTTTATTACGTAAGGTTTCATTTTAATGGTATTATAATGTTCTATTATAAGATACAAATTACTTTAACATATCTTCATTAGATTAGGAGATATTTGAAAACGTGACTTTGCGACAATTGGACAATATGTTGCATGCTTTTGTGAGATTCAGACTAGTTGCCATTCCCTGTTGAATAAGTCTTTGTTGCATCAAGTGAAACATTTAATTTAAATTTTTCACTCAAACTTGAGAGCTAAACATTCTAAAACTGATATTGTAAATTACATTTCACATCTGTATGTTGCAGGTTATGTAGAGATGGCATTGCCTGTGAGACTAAAGGATGTATGCAGTGGACATGCGGGGGACGTCAGTCTGTACGAGTATGTTTGTTCACACCTATGTGGTCTTGTGGGTAGTGTGGCAGCACAAAACTTCACCAGCCTGGTAAGTTTGCCCAGTACTTGTACCACTTCTTTAGTCCATTTTACATCATGCTATGCAAAAGGGAAGGTCAGTTCAGTTACGATGCTACCATTTCATCTTAAAGGCAGTATTTCTAATCTTGTGTTATTATGATAACATTGGTCTTTTCCTCCTATGTGGTAAGAACTTTGTCTTCCCTCCAGTATGGGGAAGGTGGAAATATATATCTAAATAACTTGAAATCACTTGATACCAAAGATGAAGCTGTGTACATGGCAACTAGATTCATAAAGCCTACTGAACACCAGGGTCATCTGGTGAGTGATTCAGGGCCATCATGGCCCTCTTGTTTAAATGTTTATATTATATTTATTGTGTTTTCCCATACAATCTTTAATTCTGCAAAAACTCCTGCTCTACTCATGCTATTGAAACAAAATTACATTGATGGACAGAGCTTAATGTACAAGGTCCTTAACTCTGGCATTAGTATTTTTTTTAGTTACATGTATTCACCTTTTCCACCACATATTGTTACACCTGTTTGTCTGTGTGTGTGTTAGTTTGTGTGCCTCTGTGTGCAAGAAATCATGTCCAGGATGTATGATTGTGTTTGATTGAAATAATTTGGCACAAATGATCCCTAGGAGAAGATGATGTGTTGCAAACAAGAACCAGGTCACTAGCTTGAAGGTCAAGGTCATAGCACTCAGTTGACCATAAAATCTTATCCTGGCTGTAACATTGTTGAGAATGAACATGTTTTGAAACAACTTAGCCAAATGATCCCTAGGACAAGATAATGTCTTGCAAACAAGAACCAAGTTGCTAGCTTCAAGGTCAAGGTCACAGCAGTTAATTGAGTTTAAAATTTGTATATCTTTGTTATGTATAGTCATGTGTGGAAATAATTTGCCACAATCTTATAAACAAAATGTTGGGGCATTTGTTTTCTATAGAAACATTTCTAGTATATTCTGCAATAACTCTGTCTCTATTAATGCTAATGAATGGAGTTTCTTTGATGTATTACAGAGCAAAATTACTTAATCTGACATTAATAGGTATTTGTCACCTGCTGTAAGCAGAGGTGACACATATGAATCACTTCTCTGTTATCTGTCAGTCCTTTCAGCAGGTGACACATGTGCTTCTTGTTATATTTTGAAATGCTTGTCTGGATCATAACTCTTAATCTTTTCAAGGAATTCAGTTGATATTTACATATTGATAGATATTTAACATATTGATAGATATTTAACATACTGATAGATGGCAAAAAGAGGAAATGGAGTTTCAAAGAACTCTACCTGGCACAATATTTTATTACCTTCCTTTTATTAGGTTTTTATAATGCTTATCTGGAGAATAACTTAAAAATGTTTGATAGGTATTCTTGATATTTGAAACTACGATAGAAGATATTAACAGTAAGTCCAGTGTACATTTTGGCGCAGTAATGCTCCTTTTTGGACTTGAAATTATCTGGGGGGTTTTTTGTTGTTGTTTTTTTAAGCTCAATTTTTCAAAAATATATTCACTTCACACTTGGAATAACTGTTCACTGTCTAAAAGGGAACACTTTTCAAAAGGGTTATATATAAGTAACATAAAAGTCATTTTGGCACAGTTAAATATACCCCTTTTTATGCCCTCAAAAGGATTTTTGGAAGCATTTAGTAATCACACTGTCTGTACATCCATACATTTGTCTGTGTATCTGACTTGGTGTCCACTCTGTAAATCCTACATGCTAGAGTGGATTATGAAGTAACCTAGTAGAAATGTTCACCACATTGAGGTGATGTATTTAAGACCCAGGTTTGCACATCAATGGTCAAGGTCACAATCTTGGGTCAAAGGTGAAAAAGGAGAACATTTTGTTATGTCCAGGCTCTAACTCAATTATGAATTTTAAAATTACATTGCACAAATGTTCTTTTAGAAGAGACATTGTGTCATGTGGAAGACCCAGGTCTGTAGCCTTAAAAAGTCAAGGCCACAATTTGTCAAAAAGAAAAGTTTAATGTTGGTGATTTCCGTTCTGGGGCATTTGTCACATTGACAGTGACCGTAAAAACTGGTCTTGTTCAACTTAGAATTTTCTGTCTAAGTCAAAGTTTTTGCTAAGGTCAATTTCTCAAAAACACAAACATTTCCACATCAAGATTGGAATGTAGTCTGATCTTGGTTATCCAAACATGCGTTATCTGAAGCCTACCCTTAATCCGAACCTAACCTTCATTCCTGATTTATTCCTTATATATATTAATGTAAAAAACAACCCTTTATTTGTTTGGTTTATTCAAACATAACCCTTAATCTGAAGTTAAATTTGCCCCCAGCATAGTTTTAACACCTGTTCACACCTTTTATCTGTACTTGTCTACCATGCACGCTGACCAGCTATTGTATTTTCAACCTTTACTGTCAAACTGCGAAGGGGAGATCATTGTAATGTCTTCAGTACAGCGCACATTAATTTGAATATGATTTTGACTGTCATTCAGTTAAAGGATCCCATAAATTGATTACAACTGATTGGCAATCAATGAAAGAATACGCTAATGAAAGAAATTAAAAATGAATTTGTATTCACCTCGTGTTTTACCAAAAAAGCTAACTTACAAGAGGATGTGTATAATGTGGCCTGCTTTTATTGCAGTCATCTCGCTTCGAGAATGACTTTATGCTTCTGCTATACATGTTAATGAATGTAAATAAAGAACACTGTGTTTCATTTCTGGAATTAGCACAGGGAACAAAATGGCCAACTTGTAAAGTAATTATAATAACAATTAACAAAAGCGTATTTGTTAAAAATTTGAGAATTTATGAACATGAATGATTTCATTAAGACTGATTAAATGATTATGTATTTTGTTTTAAATAAAACACAAATAAAAACACGCACAATATATCATTAAGGCATGCAGATAAGCAGTTACTTTTGACCACAATGGCTTATTTACACAGATGCTTCTTTGGAAGTGAAACGCTGGTCCTGACAACTTCGAATAACTGACATTCGACTGTACTTGATTACTTTCGAAGTGGAAAAAGATTTCGCAAAGTAAATGTAACTCTTAAATATATTTTTGCACAGTTATGCCCCTTTTCAACTAAGATTTCTCTAAATGAAATGAAATTAAGAAAAGGTCAAGATATTCTTGAAACATAGACTATTTTAGGTTAATGTTTTCCATGCAAGTTCTTATCTCAGTAAGTAGTAAAGTAAAGGGATTGAAACTTCCAACATGTGTTTAGACGCAATACCTAATCTCACATGTTTTTAGCTCACCTGAGCACCTCATGGTGAGCTATTAGAGTGGGTCTGTGTCCGCTTCCTAAACCACTGAATGGATTTTGAGCAAATTTCACAGAATTGATCCTTATAAGGCCCTAAATCAAATCAGTTCAAATTGTTTTGATTGCAGGTTAAAAAGTAGGTCACAGGAGCTAAAAAAAGATTTAAAAAACACAATCTTTGAAAATCTTCTCCTGTAAAACTGCAGGGCCTAGAGCTTAGAAATTTGATGTGTTGCATTGTCTAGTGAACCTCTACCAAGTTTATTCCAGTCATGACCCTGGGGTCAAAACTGGCCCTGCACCCCAGGGTCACTTAATTTACA
Organism: Solen grandis; assembly: GCA_021229015.1. Taxonomy (NCBI): domain Eukaryota; kingdom Metazoa; phylum Mollusca; class Bivalvia; order Adapedonta; family Solenidae; genus Solen; species Solen grandis. The sequence goes on along the minus strand of CM037787.1, from coordinate 53,150,877 downwards.
TAGACTTATATCGGAAAAACTAGATCTAGAAAAATTAAAAAGGCCGGTTTTTGGTCCCACCCCAGGGGTCACTTGATTTTACATAGAATTAAATAGGAAAACTAGAAAAATCTTCTTGTCAGAAACTAAAAGGCCTGGAGCATGGACTAGTGGACATCTACCAAGTTTGTTCAAATCATGGTCCTGGGGTCAAAATTAGCCTCGTCCTAGGGTTCACTTGATTTTACATAGACTTATATAGGAAAACTAGAAAAAAAACTATAAGGCCTGTAGTTTAGATATTTGGTGTTTAAAATGGCCTTATGTACATCTACCAAGTTTGTTAAATCATGACCCTTGGGTCAAAATTGGCCCCGCCCCATGGGTCACTTGATTTACATAGACTTATATAGGCAAGTCTTTTAAAGACCTTCTTGTCAGAAACCACAAGATCATGGGTTTAGATACTTGGTATGTAACTTGGCCTTGTGGACCTGAACCATGTTTTCAAGTCATGGCTCTAGGGTAAAAATTGGTCCCACCCTAGGGGTCACTTGATTTTATAGCTCTTACTATCAATACTTGAACCACAGGTGCAGTTTTTGTGTGGAATTATGATTATTTTGTAGTACTTCTGCATGGATTTTGTATTCAGTATGACTATGGTATAAAAGGCAATGAAGGGATTATTTCCCAGGTGAGCAATTCAGGGCCATCTTGGCTCTCTTGTTTTATGTTAACACTACTAATAATAACGGCTTACATTATACAAATCACAAAATTGATGAATTTAATTAAAGTTAAATTTTATTAATATGACTTAAAATGTAATTTGATATTTGGGTTAAATAATTGTTTCCATTTGTTTATTTAAAAATTGAAATTTCTTGATTTTAAAAAAATTTCTAATAGAATAAAAAAATTTAAACGAGTGTAAATGTTTATTTTAATGATTCCGGTTGAAAACTTAGTATCAACTATTAAAATTACTCATTGATATTGATTATCTTTAGAATCATTGATCATTAATGATTGCCTCATTTTATGCTTTTATTATTAAAGTTTCAATATTAAATCAAACAATGTCAGTTATTGAACTGCACAACAGTAATATTAGAAAATGTATATTTAACAATTAATTATCTTATGATCATCTTATTTTTGTTACACCAAAATATGTAACATCGTTAGCATTCTGTTTGGTGCATTATAAGCCTTAACATACATTTTCATACACTTCAGTCTTGTACAAATGGAGGCTAATATATTCAGTACTTAAAAAAACAAAACCAAAAAAAAAACAACAACAAAAACAGCCCCAAAAAATGTATTTGCGTTCATTTCATATTTTTCTCTGAAAATAGGTCATATCTCACATAAGGGTAAAAACCTTATAAAAAGGACACCCATTGCAGGCAATTGCTGTGAAGATTGTCCAGGTTTTGAGGCACTGAAATTTTTACCTGTTTCATTATACTCTACAGACATTTGCTGAAAGGATTGGCCAGGTGTGCATTGGATTTATAAAAGATCTAAAGATGTTTTAATTGATATATTATGCATTTAGCTAAAACTATTTAACTTAATCTTTTAGATAAAATAGAATTTCAAGTTATGGTCTGATGTAAGTTACAATCTTGATTTAAAAATCTGAAATCTGCTAACCTACTTGTTAAGAATGTATTATCTGCATGTATACTTGTAGGAGGAGTGCCTGTTAGACAGTCTGATGTCACAAAACCCCTATGTATCATGTCTTGCCTCAGATGTCTGGTGCTTTATTGCCAGGTAATGAGCTGCACAACCTTTATAAATTTGGTACCTTGATACTATTATTCAATTTACACCTGCTGACAAAACATAGCAGAATTACAGTTATCTAAGACATTTTTGTTACGGACCTCTGTTGCCAAGCAGATCAGTTGCTTACATAAAATCACTCAGTACCATCGGCTCAAATACAAGCAGATAAAGTGCTTACATAATGTCGCTCACTACCGTCTGCTAAAATACAAGCAGATAAAGTGCTTACATAATGTCATTCAATGCTGTCGGCTGAAATACAAGCAGATAAGGTGCTTACATTATGTCACTCAGTACCATAGACTAAAATATAAGCAGATAAGGTGCTTACATAATGTCACTTAGTACTGTCGGCTAAAATATAAGCAGATAAAGTGCTTACATAATGTCACTCAGCGCCATTGACTAAAATAAGTCGTAGGTTGTTAGTTCTACCAGACTGCCTCTTTTTCCACCTTTATTAGCTGGATGTCACTTAGACTGAAAGACTGGTGCACCAAAAACAATCTCCGACACAACAACATTTTTGTTGAGGCTATAAGATGATTAAGAATGATTTGCTACTGTATTTTGATATCAGTTTATTAGACTGTAGTGAAGGAAAAGTGCCACAGCTGAGCCTTGTGAATAATAATTCTTTAGCTTCATCTGATAAGCTTTATATTGAAGCAGCTTTGGATTATTTCTATATTGGACTGTTGTGACTTTATGACATATAATAATGAAATAAAGCATTGTTAGCCCCATGTAAGACCATCGAAAATGTAAGCATGGAAAGCAATGATCTTCTTGGGAACCAATGATTCTTGGGAACCAATGATCTCCTTGGAAACCAATTATCTTCTTGGAAACCAATGATCTTCTTGGAAACCAATGATCTTCGTGAGAACAAATGATCTTCATGAGAACCAATGATCTTCTTGGGAACCAATGATCTTCTTGGGAACCAGTGATCTTCTTGAGAACCTATGATCTTCTTGAGAACCAATGATCTTCTTGGAAACCAATGATCTTCTTGGAAACCAATGATCTTCTTGGGAACCAATGATCTTCTTTGAAACCAATGATCTTCTTGGAAACCAATGATCTTCTTGGAAACCAATGATCTTCTTGGGAACCAATGATCTTCTTGGAAACCAATGATCTTCTTGGAAACCAATGATCTTCTTGGAAACCAATGATCTTCTTGGAAACCAATGATCTTCTTTGAAACCAATGATCTTCGTGAGAACCAATGATCTTCGTGAGAACCAATGATCTTCTTGGAAACCAATGATCTTCTTGGAAACCAATGATCTTCTTGGGAACCAATGATCTTCTTTGAAACCAATGATCTTCTTGGAAACCAATGATCTTGGAAACCAATGATCTTCTTGAGAGCCAATGATCTTCTTGGAAACCAATGATCTTCTTGGAAACCAATGATCTTCTTGGAAACCAATGATCTTCTTGGAAACCAATAATCTTCGTGAGAACCAATGATCTTCTTGAGAACCAATGATCTTGAGAACCAATTATCTTCTTGGGAACCAATGATCTTCTTGGAAACCAGTGATCTTCTTGGGAACCAATGATCTTCTTGGAAACCAATGATCTTCTTGGGAACCAATGATCTTCTTGGAAACCAATGATCTTCTTGGAAACCAATGATCTTCTTGGAAACCAATGATCTTCTTGGGAACCAATGATCTTCTTGGAAACCAATGATCTTCTTGGAAACCAATGATCTTCTTAGGAACCAATGATCTTCTTGGGAACCAATGATCTTCTTGGAAACCAATGATCTTCTTGGAAACCAATGATCTTCTTGAGAACCAATGATCTTCTTGGGAACCATTGATCTTCTTGGAAACCAATGATCTTCTTGAGAACCAATGATCTTCTTGGAAACCAATGATCTTCTTGGGAACCAATGACCATTTAAATAAGGGGGTTTGTTTAACAGCTGTGTATATACTACACACCTTTCTATGGAACATAAAGGTATTGAATGTTTTCTCAGGAACCATTGGTTGGTCTAAATAGAGAGGTTGAATATTTTGTTAGATGATAAGTATATGTTAACTACAATATTAATGTATTTCAATTGAATCCAAACAGAACAATAGTCTAAGTCAATCATCGAAGTAAATGAGATTGTGGTTTTGAAGGTATGACTTTCTTGTGTTGTTCATTTCTAGGTATGGGACAGCAGACCTATGTCTTCAGCATACCTGTGTGTTACTGGATCTGTATGTAAGACTGGACGGACACATGGCTACCCAGGGACCAGTCAGAAACCTGCTCAACCTGCTGCAGCGGCTAGTCAAGTTCCTGACCCCAGATCATCAGGTACAAATACTTGGCTGATAGTCACACAGGGGATGGCTGTTTGGTTTACTTGGCAATTATTCATTTATCTTTTGAGACTGTCTGTCAGACCTCTAAAATGGCACTATCTGTTATAAAGAATTTTTTCATGTTCAAGAAATGCAATGTTTATCATTTATTGTATCCCTACTTTACATAGTAGACTGGGAGCTATATTGGTCTCATCTCATCACATTGCATCATGCCCCATCCTTTACTCTCATTACATGAAGT
>CM037787.1:53096412-53146412 GCA_021229015.1 Solen grandis | reverse complement strand
CAGGGATCACGGATGAATGATCAACGGGCGGTGCTACCCCAGTTCCCTGGGCTGAACTCTCAAGCTGTGATAAACCAGTACCTTCGTCAGCCCATGGTAGAGGATGTCCCAGATGACAGTTTCTTCGAAATGTTAATGAGATGTCAAGTAAGGCACAATTTTGAGCTATTGTGATCACCCAGTGTCGGCCATCTGTTGTCTTGTGTCATCAACAATTTACTGAAAAAGACATTTTAGCTCACCTGAGCACTTGTACTCAGGATGAGCTTTGTTGACCGACTTTTGTCAGTTGTGGGTCGTGAACAATTGCTTGTGAACACTCTAGAGGCCACAGTTTAAGCCCAAATTTTATGAAAATTGGTCATGATATTGTCTACATGCTATCTTGGGCACCCTTGAGTCCAAAGTTTTAGCCCAATCTTCATATAATTTGGTTAGTATGTTTGTCTACATGATATCTTGGTTGAGTTTGAAATTAGGTCATGTGGGTAAAAACTATCATAGTCAAATTTTAGAAAAACTTATGAACACTCTAGAGGCTATATTTTTCCCCAGTATTCATAATAAAACTTGATAAGAAGGATGACTGCATGAAATCCCAGATGAGTGCAAGTTTAGGTAGGATCAAAATCAAGGTCACTTAGTCAAATGTTAGAAAACATTGCAAACACTTTAGATGTCACATTTTTTGTAATCATGCCTAACACAGCAATCTTACTCAGGTGAGCAACACAGGGCCATCTTGGTCCTCTTGTCTTTAAAACCACTGGGTAGGAATTTATGAAACTTATCATGAATGATCCATGGGTGGCCCTTCACAGAAGTTGATGAAATAAACTTGATCCATGCAGAACTCTGGTTGACATGGCAACAAACAGAATTTCATTTTAAAAAAAATCTTCTCTAAAACCAATGGTCAGAACTTGATTACATTTGGTACAAATAATCACCATCTACCATGATGATCCCTTGAAAAATGAGGCCCCCAGGGGTTGACAAGTTTTCTTATATTCTAAATCTATGAAACCAATGCTCAGAATTTGATTTCCTTGTGCCCTTGTGCACAAATGGTCATAGCCTTTCAACTTGCTGAAATGAAATTGATCTCTTGAAAATTGAGGTCCCTAGGGGGGTCATGTAGTTACTTATATACTCTTTATAGAAAATTTCTAAATTCTTCATCTATGAAACCAACTTTGGGGTTAAAATCCTTGGAAAAAGTTGATCTCCAATTCATTGTGCACAGACCCTGTTTATAAATTTCACCAGCAAACAACATGGATTCACTTCTGCTTGGTTTACCTGTACAACTGTCGTAATTATCTACGGCAAGTATAGTCTAGAGTATAGGCTAGAACTAGAATAAGTTCTCATTACTTTCATTGACAAAGAAACAAACTGATTAAAATGACAATTTACCCAGTTCTAGTAAATATTGATTGATAAACGAAATAAAGCGAAATGTATGAAAGCTGCATCTTCACTTATTACCCATCTTTTACTAGTCAGCCCTTTTTGCATAGAGAATTTTGGTTAATGTTTTGAATTCAACATACTGAATTCAGGGGCATTAGACCATCAAGTTAATTACTTTTGACATAATTAATTGTGAATTATGACCCCTTTTGAACCTCAGACTTTTAAATTATATAACATTTGATAAAAATGAGTGCAATTTATTGCCAATTTCTCTTCTACTTATGCTATTGAAGTGAAATTACATTTATTGAAAGAAATGGGTGAGAGGAAGTGTCACACACAAGGTCCGTAACTCTGAGCAGAGCTTGATCAATATTATCAGCCCATTAACTGTTTACTCCATGGATACAGATGACGTTATTCAAGACTCAATGAATATTAAACAATGGGATTTTTGCCATTAAGTTGAATCAGCCATGTATCAATTACTACAAACATCTGCAAAATGTTTTGTACACTAGCTACACAGGTCTTACCTGTTGCTTGTTATCATAATTATCTTTTACATGTGAAAAATAACATTGTTTTCCTATTCCAAGTCACTGTTTCCAATGTGTTGGTAACTTAAATCATGGTAGATCTACCACCTTTACAAAGCAAATAAAGCAGTTCCTGATGAGAGGTCTCTTGTGCATATGTCACTGTTTGCCTTAGAGTATATCAAATTTGATGAAAATTGGCTGTGATGTTCCTTACATGAAACTCTACCAAAGTTATTCAAGTGGTTCCAGTCTTTTGTACATATGGGTCAAAGGAGCTAAAAATAGATTTTTACAGTGAAATCTTTAAACATCTTCTTCTCCGAAACCGTGAGGCCTAGAGCTTAGATATTTGGTGTGTGGCATTTTCTTATGAACCTTAACCAAGTTTGTTCAAACCATGACCCTAGGGTCAAAATTGGCCCCGCCCCAAGTGTCGCTTGATTTTACATAGACTTATATTGGAAATTCTAGAAAAATCTGCTTGTCAGAAACCACAAGGCCTGGAGTTTAGATATTTGGTGTACATGTATAACATGGCCTTATAGACATGTACATGTACCAAGTTTGCTCAAATCATGACCCTGGGGTCAAAATTGACCCCACCCAAGGGGTCACTTAATTTTACATAGACTTCTATAGGAGAGTCTTTAAAAGATCTTGTCAGAAACCTCAAGTATTTGGTATGTAACATGGCCTTGTGGACCTGAACCAAGTGTTCAAATCATGGCTCTTAGGTGTAAATTGGTTCCGCCCTAGGGGTCACTTGATTTTATAGCTATGACCATCAAAATTTGGACCATAGATATAGTGTTTGTGTGCAGTAACGATTATTTTGCTGTACTTCTGCATGGATTTTTAGCTCACCTGAGCATAGCTCAGGGTGAGCTTTTGGGATACTTGATTGTCCGTCGGCCGTTGTCCGTCAACAATTTTGATGTTTACACACTAGAGGCCACAGTTTTGATCCAATCTTCCTCAAACTTGGTCAGAATGTTTGTCTTGATGATATCTTGAACCCTTTCGAAAATGGGTCAGGTTGGATCAAAAAGTAGGTCAGTAGGTCAAATCTTAGAAAAATCTTGTCGTCCATCAACAATTTTGATGTTTACACACTAGAGGCCACAATTTTGATCCAATCTTCCTCAAACTTGGTCAGAATGTTTGTCTTGATGATATCTTGAACCCTTTCGAAAATGGGTCAGGTTGGATCAAAAAGTAGGTCAGTAGGTCAAAGCTTAGAAAAATCTTGTCGTCCGTCAACAATTTTGATGTTTACACACTAGAGGCCACAGTTTTGGTCCAATCTTACTCAAACTTGGTCAGAATGTTTGTCTTGATGATATCTTGAACCCTTTCGAAAATGGGTCAGGTTGGATCAAAAAGTAGGTCAGTAGGTCAAATCTTAGAAATTCTTGTCGTCCGTCAACAATTTTGATGTTTACACACTAGAGGCCACAGTTTTGATCCAATCTACTTCAAACTTGGTCAGAATGTTTGTCTTGATGATATCTTGAACCCTTTCGAAAATGGGTCAGGTTGGATCAAAAAGTAGGTCAGTAGGTCAAATCTAAGAAAAATCTTGTTTACACACTAGAGGTCACAATTTTGATCCAATCTTCCTCAAACTTGGTCAGAATGTTTGTCTTGATGATATCTTGAACCCTTTCGAAAATGGGTCAGGTTGGATCAAAAAGTAGGTCAGTAGATCAAATCTTAGAAAAATCTTGTTTACACACTAGAGGCTACAATTTTAATCCAATCTTCCTCAAACGTGGTCAGAATGTTTGTCTTGATGATATCTTGAGCCCTTTGAAAATGGGCAGGGCCGGACCGAAAAGTAGGTCAATAGGTCAAATCTTAGAAAAATCTTGTTTACACACTAAAGGCCACAGTTTTGATGCAATCTACCTCAAACTTGGTCAGATTGTTTGTCATGATGATATCTCGAACCCTTTCGAAAATGGGTCAGGTTGGATCAAAAAGTAGGTCAGTAGGTCAAATCTAAGAAAAATCTTGTTTACACACTAGAGGCCACAATTTTGATCCAATCTTCCTCAAACTTGGTCAGAATTGTATTGGTCATGAGATATCTTGAAACTCTTTTTACAACAAGGGCTACAAGTTTGGATCCAAAAAGTATGGTCTTGTATCTAAATTTCGAAAATCATGTGTTGACCAAAATAGAGGCTAAAATTTTAATAGCCAATTTCATCAATCTTGCGTCAAATGTGTCTTGATGATTTTCTTGAGCCTTTCGAAAATGGCGGGGCGACCGAAAAGTAGGTCAATAGGTCAAATCTTAGAAAAATCTTGTTTACACACTAAAGGCCAACAGTTTTGATGCAATCTTCCTCAAACTTGGTCAGAATGTTTGTCATGATGATATCTCGAACCAGTTTGAAAATAGGTGGGTCTGGATAGAAATGTAGGTCAGTAGGTAAATCTTAGAAAATCTTGTTTTACTTGAGGGAACATTTTTGGTCCAATCATCTCAAATCTTAGGCAGAATGTTTGTCATTGATGATATCTTGTGGATGGTCAGAAAAATTCCTGAACATGTGTTTCACTCATCATCTTAATTCTGAAGCAATCTGTTTTGTACAGGCAATGAATGATACTTTTCTCAGGTGAGCGATCTAGGGCCGTCGTGGCCCTCTTGTTTATTCAGTGTGACTGTTTAATAAAAGGCAATATTAATCAGGTGAGCGATTTAGGGCCATCATGGCCCTCTTTTTAGCTCACCTGAGCACAATGTGCTCAAGGTGAGCTTTTGTGATTTGCCTTTTGTCGGTCTGTCGTCCGTCCGTGCGTGCTTGCGTCAACTTTTCCTTTAAACAACTTCTCCTCCTAAACCACTGGATGGATTTTGACCAAACTTCACAGGAATCATCCTTATCATGACCTCTATCAAAGTTGTCCAAATTATTTTGATTGGGTGAATTAGTAGGTCACAGGAGCTAAAAATAGATTTTTAAAATGCAATCTTAGAAAATCTTCTCCTGCAAAACTGTAAGGCCTAGAGCTTTAATAATTGGTATGTAAAATTGTCTTATGAACATCTACAAAAGTTGTTCAGATCATGACCCTGGGGTCAAAATTGGCCCCGCCCCAGGGGTCATTTTATTTTTCATAGGTTTATATAGTGAAAAACTTTAAAAATCTTCTTCTATGAAACAATAAGGCCTAGAGCTAAGATATTTGGCGTGTAGCATTGTCTACTGAATCTCTACAAAAGTTGTTCAAATTATGACCCTGGGGTTAAAATTGGCCCTGCCCCGGGGGTCACTTGTTTTACATAGACTTATATAGGAAAAACTTTAAAAATCTTCTCCTATGAAACCATAAGGCCTAGAGCTAAGATATTTGGTATGTAGCATCATCTAATGGTTCATTACCAAGATTGTTCAAATCATAGCCCTATGGTGATAAATGACCCCGCACCAGGGGTTACTTGTTTTACATAGAGTTATATAGGAAAATCTTAAAAATCTTCTTTTATGAATCCATAAGGCCTAGAGCTTAGATAATTAGCTCACCTGAGCACAATGTGCTCATGGTGAGCTTTTATGATTGCCTTTTGTCCGGCGTCTGTCGTCAGTCCATTTGTCCGTGCGTGCATGCGTCAACTTTTTCCATTAAACAACATCTCCTACTAATCCGCTGAAGGGATTTTGATAAAATTTCACAGGAATCATCCTTATGATGTCCTCTAACAAAATTGTACAAATTATTATGATTGGTTGAAAAAGTAGGTCACAGGAGCTAAAAATAGATTTTAAAATGCAATCTTAGAAAATCTTCTCCTGCAAAACTGTAAGGCCTACAGCGTGAAGAATTGTCTTATAAACCTTTACAAAAATTGTTCAAATCATGGCCCTAGGGTCAAAATTTGCCCCGCCCCAGGGGTCACTTTATTTTACATAGGCTTATATAGGGAAAACCTAGAAAAATCTTTTCAGCAGAAACCACATGGCCTGGTGTTAAGATATTGGGTATGTAGTATTGTCTGGTGGATCTCTACTTAAGTTGTTCAAATCATGGCCCTTGGGTGAAAATTGGCCCTGCCCTAGGGGTCACTTGATTTTACATAGGGAAAATAGAAAAATCATCTCCTGAAATACTGCAAGGCTTAGAGCTTGGATATTTGGTATGTAGAATTGTCTTGTGAACTACTACAAAAGTTGTTAAAATAATGACCTTACCAAAGTTTGTTTTTAATCATGGCCCTGTGTCAAAATTGGTCCCACTTTAAGTATGTTCATATTATAAACCATTGAAAGCAATATTTCTCAGGTGAGCGATTAAGGGCCATCATGGCCCTCTTGTTATTTCATTGCATACTAAATTATGCTCCCTGAAGAGACAGTATATAGTTGCCACTTTGTCCGTCTGTCCTGTCAGTCCGTCATAATTTTGTCCAGAGCATAGCACAAAAACTATAAGAGGTATCAACATGAAACTTCATAGGTAGATAGATCTCAATGAGGAGAAGTGCAGTGTACAAGAACCTCAACTCTGTTTGGCATAATTTTGGAGTTATATTCAGGGAGCATCCATTGGTTCTACAGAATCTCTTGTTTTGTTGACTGCTGATAATCTGCTCCAGTCAACATTGACTTAATTATGTATCATTTTTAGCTCGACTATTCGAAGAATATGAGAGCTATTGTAGTCACCCTGGCGTCGGTGTTGGCGTTGCAGTTTTTGGTTAAAGTTTTGCGTGCAAGTTACTATCAACCTTATATCTCAATAACCGTTTATGGTATAGACTTGAAAGTTTATAAATATGTGCAGGGGCATCAGACAACCAAGGTAGATAACTCTTGACTGAATATAATATGAATTATGGCCCATTTTTAACTTAGAAATTTTAGTTAAAGTTTTGCATGCAATAGAAAATTTGGTTAAAGTTTTGCGTGTAAGCTACTATCTAGTTTGTATCTCAATAACCATTCATGGTATTGACTTGAAAGTTTATGAATATGTTTAGGGGCATCAGACAACCAAAGTAGATAACTCTTGATGGAATATATTACAAATTATGGCCCCTTTTTAACTTAGAAATTTTGGTTAAAGTTTTGCATACAAGATACTCTCATGCTTATATCTCAGTATCCCGGCATGCAATTGATTTGAAACATCTTTAATATGTTTAGGGGTATCATACTTTCATGGTAGATAACTCTTGATGGAATGCTACAAATTATTGCCCCTTTTTAACTTAGAAATGTTGGTTAAAGTTTGCATGCAAGGTACTCTCATGCTTAATCTCAGTATCCAGGCATGCAATTGATTTGAAACATCTTTAATATGTTTAGGGGTATCATACTTTCATGGTAGATAACTCTTGATGGAATATATTACAAATTATTGCCCCTTTTTAACTTAGAAATTTTGGTTAAAGTTTTGCATGCAAGGTACTTTCATGCTTATATCTCAGTATCCAGGCATGCAATTGATTTGAAACATCTTTAATATTTTTAAGGGTATCATACTTTAGGTAGATAACTTTTGATGGAATATTTACAAGTTATGGCCCCTTTTTAACTTAGAAGTTTTGGTTAAAGTTTTGCATGCAATTTACTTTCATGCTAATATCTCGGTATCCAGGCATAGGATTGATTTGAAACATCTTTAATATGTTTAGGAGTATCATACTATTAAGGTAGATAACTTTTGATGGAATATATTACAAGTTATGGCCCCTTTTTAAACTTAGAAATTTTGGTTTAAGTTTTGCATGCAAGGTACTTTCATGCTTATATCTCAGAGACCAGGCATGGGATTGATTTGAAACATCTTTAATATGTTTAGGGGTATCATACTATAAAGGAAGATAACACTTGATGGAATATGACCCCCTTTTAAATTAGAATTTTGGTCAAATTTTTGCATTCAAGCTAATATCCAGCTTATATCTCAGAAATTTCTTGTGGAATTGACTAGAAAGTTAAGGAGTGTCTTCTGGGGCATCAGAAAACTAAGGATAACTTTTGGAATGAATTTAATACCAATTATGGCCCTTTCCTAACTTGGATTTTTGGTTAAAATTTTGCATGCACAGTGTTACTGTGCTTATGTCTCAGTAACTAGGCACGGGATTGATTTTAGACATCATAAAAATATTAAGGGGTATCAGACTATCAAGGTATATCATTTTTGACTCTTATTATGTACGGAGTATGTGAAGGGCAAGAATTGAAATAGATTTCATTTGATTTACCAACAAGCATTTTGAATGGTCGAGCGTGCTGTCCTCTGACAGCTCTTGTTGTAGCTAGGGACCCTCTGACTCTTCATTAGATACCACACCTCAGCACAGTGCAGTTTTTCAGCCATTGACTTTATTTTGTGTGATTTCTATACCCAGGGTTCTCGTATCGATGCCCAGCGTAGCGCCCTGCCTCACCCTAACTTGACTGGTCCTACTGTTCCTGATGAGGATTTTTTCAGCTTGATACAGAAGGTCCAGTCTAGTCGCCTAGAAGAACAGCGGACCAGTCTGCCCATTACAGATGAAGAGGAGCAGCTTGTTATGCAGTCACAAGGTCGCAAGAAAAAGAAATAAAAATCTTGCACTTTTCACTGATGCAGCACATGTTGTTGCCAGATTTTTAGGTAACGCAAAAGTAGAGTAAGCAGTTTAACTTACAGACTCTTGCTACAGTGTTGGACAGATCCACTTCCCAAGTAGACAGAAGAAATTTGAATGTAAAAAAGTCAAGTCACACCTGGTGAAAAATATGTGTGACAGAGTAAAGACTTAATACAGTGTTAAGATATATGAACTTTTGTGCGGGGATGATTTTTGTTACTGAAGAATGTTTTAGAAATGTTGAAGATCATGTCATGTAACGAACATTATTCTTTAAGTATTTAATAGGTTTTGTATAAATAGTTGATACAAAGGTTCTCCAGAAGAATTGTGCTTTTTACTAACAACCTTTATCAATCAAAGAATTTTCTGTAAAGAAGCCATCAAAACTATTCTTGATTGTGGAAAATCATCATTATGTAGCCTCATATACAAAATTATAGTCAGTTTATTCTTAAGTCTTTTCTCAAAACAACATGGTGCAAACCATGTGATTACTGTTTGAATATTCCCACAGCATAAGGTTTGATATCCATTTCTTAGTGGTCAATCTGAGCTGTACATCACTTACTGGTTGGTCTAGTTTGTCCATGAAAGAGTGATCAGCAAAAAGTGTCTGGTAACACTACATGATCAGTCCTGTTTTTAGCTTGACTATTTGAAGAATATGAGAGCTATTGTAGCTGCCCTTGTGTCGGCGTCCGCGTTGGCATGGCAGCTTTTGGTTAAAGTTTTGCATTTAAATAACTCTTGGCTGAATTTAATATGAATTATGGCCCCTTTTTAACTTAGAAATTTTGGTTAAAGTTTTGCATGCAATAGAAAATTTGGTAAGTTTTGCATGCAAGCTACTATCCAGTTTGTATCTCAATAACCATTCGTGGTATTGACTTGAAAGTTTATGAATATGTTTAGGGGCGTCAGACAACCAAGGTAGATAACTCTTGACTGAATTTAATATGAACTATGGCTCCTTTTTAACTTAGAAATTTTGGTTAAAGTTTTGCATGCAAGGTATTTTTATGCTAATATCTCACTAGCCAGGCATGCAATTGATTTGAAATATCTTTAATACGTTTAGGGGTATCAAACTATCAAGGAAGATAACGTTTGATGGAATATATTACAAGTTATGGCCCCTTTTTTAACTTAGAAAATTTGGTTTAAGTTTTGCATGCAATTTACTTTCATGCTAATATCTCAGTATCCAGGCATAGGATTGATTTGAAACATCTTTAATATGTTTAGGAGTATCATACTATTAAGGTAGATAACTTTTGATGGAATATATTACAAGTTATGGCCCCTTTTTAAACTTAGAAATTTTGGTTTAAGTTTTGCATGCAAGGTACTTTCATGCTTATATCTCAGAGTCCAGGCATGGGATTGATTTGAAACATCTTTATTATGTTAAGGGGTATCATACTATAAAGGAAGATAACACTTAATGGAATATATTAAAAAATTATGGACCCCTTTTAAATTAGAATTTTGGTCAAATTTTTGCATTCAAGCTACTATCCAGTTTATATCTCAGAAATTGCTTGTGGAATTGACTAGAAAGTTAAGGTGTGTCTTCAGGGGCATCAGAAAATCAAGGAGGATAACTTCTGGACTGAATTTTATGCAAATTATGGCCCCTTTTCTTACTTGGATTTTTGGTTAAAGTTTTGCATGCACAGTGTTATTATGCTTATGTCTCAGTAACTAGGCATGGGATTTATTTTAGACTTCATCAAATAATAAGGGGTATTAGACTATCAAGGTATATCATTTTTGACTATTATTATGTACAGGGTATGTGAAGGGCAATAATTGAAGTAGATTTCATTTGATTTACCAACAAGCATTTTGAATAGTCGAGCGTGCTGTCCACTGACAGCTCTTATTTCAGTAAAGAGTGGTCAACTAAAATTTCCATTATTAAGTGGTTAACAAGAGCCCTTCCTCATGAAGTGGTCAGCTAAAACTGTCCTGTGTGATTAGAATTGCCAACTCTTGAGAGGTGGCCGGAACAAGGCCAGTACATAATCCTTACATGGTCAGTATATGGTGGTCATCTTTACTCTTATTCAAAATAGTACACATGTTTATATTATCATTCTGTTACCAGTGAAATGAGAACCGGAAGACTTGGTTTCTTCAGCATGCTAGTTTTATAAGATAGCATTTTTCTTTGAATGTAAACCATAGCATTCTGCAGTTTGAAAGAAAGATGAAGGTTGTCCTTTTTCCTTTGCAAGTGCTTTATAAAAGGATTTTCATGTGAGGAACCAACCAGCTGGCTTGTGGCTGGTCAGTGGTTCTACCAAGGTGCCTCGGTTTGCTCACTGTCTTCCTCCACCAGTAATCAGCTGGCTTGTGGCTGGTCAGTGGTTCTACCAAGGTGCCTCAGTTTACTCACTGTCTTCCTCCACCAGTAATCAGCTGGCTTGTGGTTGGTCGGTGGTTCTACCAAGGTGCCTCAGTTTGCTCACTGTCTTCCTCCACCAGTAATCAGCTGGATGTTGCTACATGACTGAAATCAGTGACAGCTTCAAAACAACAATTGAGAAGATGAACAATAAAATGCTTATCTTTGAATCAATGACAGGCATTCAGTAACAGTTTTTGTGAACTGCCACACTGAGGTTATCTTCTGGCTCCAATACTGACTTTGCTTGTTTGTTCAATTAGCAATAGCTGTGAGAACATGCCATCATGGACTGTGTCAACTGCAATATCAATACTATGGTTGTGTTACAATGTCAGCCAAATATTCATTAACTTCCATGTATATGTAGTTGTCTTTCATATCTATTTATGTGCAGACGTTTTGTGGCTTTTTGTAAGTTTGAGAAGATGGACCATCTTTTCATTAAAAATCATCAGTGCATCTTATTTCTTTTTAGGATGTTATACCTGTTTCAAGTTTTTCTCAGTGTCAATTAAGTGTCTCCAGTAGACAATTTGTTAACTCTCAAAGCTATGCTTTTTGTATACAGTATTGCCTTGAAAACACAAGCAATGTTGAATACTAAAACCTTTAAGTTTCAATGGATTCATTTTATACCTTTCAAAACCAGATCAAACAAATTACAGTCAAACTTCGGTGAATGGATTTTTAAAACTGAAACATCATACTTTACTCTAACACATTTCATGGTCTCGGCAAAACTGTTCTTCTTAATTCCTTATTGTTCAACCTGGGATGTGTTGAACACTGATTGCTGGAACTCTTGAACTCTTGAACTAAATTTCCAGCCTCAGGTTACAAATGCTATGTTTTTCACACCTACCATCGGAACAAATTAACATCCTACATGCGATGTTCACTTGTGGATTTAATTGCAACCTGAGGTGAAGTGTATTTTTCACACATAGTGAAAGTGTCGAACCTTCATGTTGCAATTTTATTATTGTCATGAGCTAAATATTACTGGTTTCATTTGAGCTGAAAGTTATGTCATCTGATTGTGCTATGTGTGTGGATTATTTACAATATTTTTTTATGCAAAAGATGAAGTAAACAGAGAATGCAGAAAATGTTATGACTTTCATGTAGGCTGATGTATGTGTACAATCATGTGCATGTACGAAAAGAATATCATCATTGATGTTTATTTTTATCAGCTGCTGTTTTATGCATTTGTATATTTTTAAAAGAATGACAAAATTAAGTTAATTTCATTTTTAGCTCACCTGAGCACTTGTGCTCAGGGTGAGATTTTGTGACCGCCTTTTGTCTGTCGTCCATCGTCAACAATTGCTTGTGAACACTCTACAGGCCACAGTTTTGGCCCAATCTTCATGAAACTTGGTCAGGTTGTTTTTTCTACAAGATATCTTGCATGAGTTTACATGGGGTCAAAAACTAGGTCACCAGGTCAAATCTTAGAAAAAAACTTGTGAACACTCTAAGGGCAACAGTTTTGGTCAAATCTTCATGAAATTTGGTCAGGATGTTTGCCTACATGACATCTTGGATGAGTTTGAAATCGGGTCACGTGGGATCAAAAACTAGGTTACCAGGTCAAATCTTAGAAAAACCTTGTGAACACTCTAGAGGCCACAGTTTTAGCCTAACCTTAATGTAACTAGGTCAGAATGTTTGTTTACATCAAATCTCGGATGAATTCAAAACTGGGCCACATGGGGTCAAAAAGTATGTCACCAGGGCAAATCTAAGAAAAATCTTGTGAACACTCTAGAGGCCTACATTTTTGTACCAGTCTTCTTTACACTTGATAGGAATGATGACCATGAAATCCCAGCTGAGTGCAATTCAGGTAGGATCAAAATCTAGGTCACTCAAATGTTAGAAAAACACTTTAGATGCCACATTTTTTGTCATCATGCCCAACACAGCAATCTTACTCAGGTGAGCGACACAGGGCCATCTTGGCCCTCTTGTTTTATTTAATGTAACCTGTAATTTTATTTTTCCGATGTTAGGTTAAGAAAAACGACAAAATACGAGTATCTGCTTTAATCAATCAATTCTAAAGTAAATGGTATCTTTTGAATACATGCATGTAAAACATTATAACCATGGTTGGGTTGAATAATTGATGACTAGAACAAAGTGCCATACCCCCAGCCTAATTGAGTCTCCGAAGTTCAACTGTAGTTCTTAGAAGAATTTTATGTTACCTTTTTAGCTCACCAGAGTACAAAGTGCTCAGGGTAAGCTAATTGGGATCACCCTTGTCTGTTGTCTGTTGTGCTTTTTAAAAGACATCTCCTCTGAAACCACTAGGTAGAAATTTATGAAACTTAGCATGAATGATCCTTTGGCCTTGGTGACACTTCACAAAAGTTGCTGAAATAAACTTGATCCATGCAGAACTTTGGTTGCCATGACAACCAACAGGATTTTATATAAGAAACTTTAAAAATCCCCATCTCTGTAACCAGTGGTCAGAATTTCACCAGATGTTGATCCTTTTAAAAAAGAGGCCCCTGGGTTGTCAGCTAGTTTCCATATATACTCTATATAGAAAACTTTAAAATTCTTCTTCTGTGAAACCAATGTCAGAATTTAATTTCATCTAGCACTCATGGTAACCTCATGACTGTCTACCATAATTGCGAAAATGAAGTTGATCCTTTGAAAAATTAGGCTGTGGTCAGGCTAGTTTCCTAATATACTTCTATTGAAAATTTAAAAATTCCTCTTGTCTGGAATTAACGTTCTGAATTAATTCTTGTTTTGCAATAATGATAACCTTAAGACTAATACCATAGTTGTGTAAGGATTTTTTGATCCCTAGAAAATTGAGGCCTCCAGATGATTGACTAACGAAGAAGTCTTTGTATCTGAAACTTGAATCTGGTTGCTGTTTGAATAAACCAAGTAAAATCAAGTGACTGCAATCATTTTGTATAAGCTTATGTACTCTGGTGAGTGATCTAGGACCAGATCAAACTCCACACAGTGACCTCCCTTGCACGCTCACTTAGCAAATAGAATCGCTGCCATCACAAATGCCATGTGATGATGGTAGGCTTACAAATAGAAGTTTTATTGTATTTCTAGATCTTCATGCACAGAAAAAGTTATTTTCTAAACAGATTATTTTTTACCACAAGGTGATAACTGATGTTTATTTAAGAAAATATGCTTGGGAAAATGCCACTCGCTGTAAAATAAAAAGAATTTGAAAAATAAAAAAAATAATGGTTTGTTTCATTTTTTTTTTTTTAAATTCAGTAGAACCTCGTTAAATCAAAGTCATTGGGACCAAGCTGAAAACTTCGAAATAACGATTATTCAGATTAAAATTCAGATGGAAATTTCAGTTTGTGAGCATGTGTGTCTGCTTTTTTTATTACTAGTGCATATAGTGGAAATCGATAAGCCATCAAAACCACCTATTAGGTATACGTATATACTATTTGCAAGTTATGAAATGTAATGAAAATATATCATGATCTACTTAGATGCTTCTGATGAACATAATAATTCTACCATGTCAAACAATGATAAATATTTTTACCGTCGATAGCGTTGCATGCCAGTGACAAAAGTGATGATATGGAATGTACTACAGATCTGACAACTGGGTTTATCTGCTGGCACATGCATATTGTGCAACCTGTCAGACATCAATTAGCAATAATCAACATTTCCGGTGGGACACACGTTGCCCAACCCAATCTCGAAAAAAGGTGCGAAAAACTTGCCTGAGCAATCACTCCATGTGCCTCAGCAAATAAACTTGGTTACTGACCTGGATACGATTGATAATAAGGACGATAATTAGTTCACGAAAATTTATGAAATTTGACTTCGAAATAAAAATTGAAAAATGTACATGAATTGCAACCTTGGGACTGGGATTTTTACTTCGAAATAGCTAAAAATCGAAATAGAGAAATTCGGATTAAACATTTTATTTTTAGTTAAAATAAGAAGGAAAGATATCGGGACCGAAAATAAACTTTGAAATGGCAAGGAATTCAGTTTAATGATGTTCGGTTTGGCGAGGTTCTACTGTATTTTTATTTATTATCATTTTTAGCTCACCTGAGCACGTGCTCAAGGTGAGCTATTGTGGCCGATGAATGTTCGTCGTCTGATGTCCGTCATCAACATTTAACTTAAAATGACATCTCCTCCTAAATCACTGTGTCAATTTTAAAGAAACTTCAGGAATGTGCCTTGGGTGAAGCCCTTTCATAGTTGTTCAAAGAATTTGATTCCATGCAGAACTCTGGTTGCCATGGCAACGAAAAAACAAATTGAAAATCTTCTCCTCAAAAACTACTGGCAAGATTTCAAAAATATTTGGCACAGATGTTCCATAGGTCAGTCTCTACCAAGATTATTCAAATTATTTTGATTAGTTGAAAAACATGGCCGCCAGGGGGCGGAGCCCATTTTCCTATATGTATATATAGTAAAAACTTCAAATATCTTCTCCTCCAAAGGTACTGGCTGGATTTCAAAATTATTTGGCATAGATGTTTCTTGGGTCACTCTCTACCAAGATTGTTCAAATTATTTTAATCCGTTGAAAAACATGGCCGCCAGGGGCAGAGCCCGTTTTCCTTTTATGTATATAGTACAAATTTGAAAATTCTTCTTGTCCTAAAGTTCTCACTTGATTTATGGCTGGCAGAGGGCAAAGCCCATTTTCTACAATATCATAAGATATTTACTGTTTCTTTTTCAAAAAGTGATGTGCAGAGAGACCCTCCGTGCAACAACAAAACCAAAAGTAGGGGGTTATCAAGAAATTTACAATAAAATTGGCCAATTTATCGGTGCCTTCTTGAAGAATACACTTAAAAGAATACATTCGATGGTCATAAGATAGACATAATCAAAGCAATAACCTGCTGAAGCCTGTAGAAAGTGCCAAGGTTGTGTTCCATGTTGGTACATCACTAAATTGTTCGGCCGAGTTTCAGGTCGCAGTCGCTGATAATTGAAAAGTTTACACGCATATACATAGCTAAGATACTCTAATATTCCGTGCAATACTTAATATTGAGCAACTCAACTTTAAAAAGTGACCAATGGTCTGTTTCTTTCCCTTCTGTCCAGGGTTTGCTAGTGTTTATGGCAGAGAATGACCGGTACAAACACAGAGAGCCTGCTGATATAGCGATTTCCGCAGAGAGCCTGCTGATATGGTTATGCACTGTGTATGTGAAAAGATCTCATTGAGGGGTCGTGCAGTGACCAAGAACCATAACTCTCTGTCGCGTAATTTAGGAGTTATTGCCCTTTGTAAATTTTCATACTTAATTTTTGTCAGGGCCATAACTCAAAAAGTATAAAAGGTATCAAGATGAAACTTCATATGTGGATAGATCTCATTGAGGGAGCGTGCAGTGACCATGAACCATAACTCTTTGTCGCGTAATTTTGGAGTTATTGCCCTTTGTAAATTTTCATACTTAATTTTTGTCCGGGCCGTAACTCAAAAAGTATAAAAGATGAAACTTGAAACAAGAACTGTAAACTTCATTCCTGTGACAAAGTGACATGCGGGGGGTATTTGCGCCATTACAATGGCAGTTCTAGTTTTCTTAAGTTAGCGCATTCTTCCATTAGTTTTCTGTAAATCACCTTAAATCAATTTATTGGGTCCATTTATTGATTACCATAAAAATAATATTCAAATTAATGTGCGCTGTGCTGAAGACATTGTAGTGATCTCCCCTTTACAGTTTGACAAGTAAGGCATGAAAACACAATAACCGATTAGCACATGGCAGACAGGTTCGGATAAGAGGTGTGAACAGGTGATTAAACTGTACGCTAGGGGCCCAACTTAACTTCGGATAAAGGATTATGTTTGAATAAACCAAATGAATAAAGGGTTGTAATTCATATGAACTTATATAAGGAAAAAATCTGGACCGAAGGTTAGGTTCAGATAAAGGGTAGGCTTAGGATAAAGAATGTTTGGATAACTGAGATCTAACTGTACAATCATTAATTTTGTTCTCCAAGACAGAATTAGCTAACTACTTCACCAGCTTTTACCTGCTAGAGATAAACTGACATGGTGTCATAAATAATGAAAATATGAGAAGAATGTTGCAGCTCCCTCTTAACATTCTTTTTTCACATATTAAGTCTATTTAGCTTAACAGAGCACAATGTGCTCAAGGTGAGCTGTTGTGATCATCCTGCGTCCATCATGTGTCTTCCGTCGTCAACAGTTTGCTTTAAACGACATCTCCTGGTAGAAATTGATGAAACTTAGCATGAATGATCCCTGGGTTGCCCTCCACAAAAGTTGCTATAATTTGATTCATGTAGAACTCTGGTTGCCATGGTAACCAAAAGAATTTTATTTAAAAACAAAAATCTTCTCCTCAGCATCCTATGGTCAGAATTCTTCAAAATCTTCTCCTCTGAATCCTATGGTCAGAATTTAAGTTCAATTGACACAAATGGTCATCTTATGGCTGTCTGCCATAATTGCTAAGATAAAGGTGATCCCTTTAAAAATAAGGGCCCTACAGGTTTGGCTAGTTTATATTCTGTATAGAAATTTCAAAATCTTCTTCTATAAAGCCAATGGCCAGAATTTAATTTCCTTTGGCAAAAATGGTCACCTCATGATTATCTACCATAATTGCTAAAATTAAATTGATCCCTTAAAAAATGAGGCCCCTAGGGGGTCAGCTAGTTTCCTTATATTCTCTATATAGAAAATTTCAAAATTCTTTGTCTGTGAAACCAATGATCAGAATTTAATTTCATTTAGCAGAAGTGGTCAGCTCATGAATGTCCACCTTAATTGTAAAAATTAAGTTGATCCCTTGAAAAATTAGGCCCCTAGGGGGTCAGCTAGTTTCCTTATATAATCCATATAGAAGTTTTCAAAATTTCAATTTAATTTCCTTTGGTACACCTCATCGTTACTTACCATTATTTCAAAAATAAATTGATCCCATAAATAATGAGGCCTCCAGATGACTTCTGTAAGAAATATTTGTATCTGAAATTTGAATCTGGTTGCTGCTTGAGGTTACCATGTAAAAAGAAAGATTTTGAATAAGCTTTTATACTCTGTTGAGCAATCTAGGGTCATATGGCCCTCTTGTTTTGTCTAATTTGAAAAACAAAAGTCAAATAACATGATTTTATGACAAATAAAACTTATTTACTAACACTTGTTCTAAGGGTTGGGGTTCCCTTTAATGCAAATGGTCACTTCATTGCTGTCTAATATAAGTAGGGGTCCACTTGTTTCCAGATATACTCCATATAGATTTCAAAACTCTTCTACTTTGAAATCATTGGTTATAACTTAATTCCTTTTGGCATGTATGGTCACATCATGGCTTTCTATCATAGTTCCTAAAATAATGTTGATCACTTGCAAAATGATGCCCCTAGTGACTAGTTTTCTTATATACATAATTCTTCTACTGAAACCAGTGGGTAGAATTTACGTCACCTCATGGCTATATACCATTATTCCCAAAGTAAAGTTGATCCCATGAAAAATGAGACCTCTAGATGATTGACTCCTTAAAAATATTTTGTATCTGTCACTTGAATCTGGTCACTGCTGGAAGTAACCAGGCAAAATATAGTCACTTGAATGGCTTTAAATGAGCTGGCTTGCTGTTTATTGGTGGTGCTACCATGGTGCTTCTGTGCACAGGGAGTCTTCCTTCATGACAATATTGATGGCCATAATCTCTAGCCAAGTTATATTAAGGCTGATATTGGGCCATTTGTTTAGGAGTTATGGCCCATGAATTACTGAAAAATGACAGTTTTTAGTTTGTTTACACTTTAGCATCTTCATTTCTTGAATGATAACAATGTGTATGGACATAATCTTTTGGCCAAGTTCCATTATGGCTGATATCTTCCCGTTAGGTCAGGAATTCTTGCCCTTGAATTAAAAACAAAAAAACAAAAAAACTTCCACTTTGTTAACACTAAATAAATCCATTTCTCAAGCAATCTTTTTCAATTAGAGATGACAATGTCTCTGGCAATAATATCTTGGCCAAGTTTGATTTTGGCTGATATGGTCCTATCAGGTTTGGAGCTATTGCCTTCTAATTATAGTATTCCACCCAGCTCAGCATGTAGAAGCAAACTTCACAAAACTTGGTTAGAGTGTAAATGACCATGATCTTGAAGCAGTTTTTGATTGCGAATAATTGGACCAGCAGGTCATGAGTTGAAAGTGATCAAAATGACAGATTTTACATTGTTTACACTCTAACATCCACATTTATGAAGTAATCTTGATCAAACTTACAAACAATATTAATGACCTTGATCTCTTGATCTATTATGACTTGCATGGAGCAGATAAATTTAGAATAATGACCCATAATGATTTAGATTGTCTTTAGAGCAGTGGTGCTCAGGTGAGCAATATACAGGGCCACCATGGCCCTCTTGTTTTCAGTCTGTTCTGGCTTTTCTCTTGTTTGACAATTTGATGTGTGGCCTGGTTAGGAGTTGAAAAATAAATAACATGGCTATAGGCATTGGGTGACCTACATGGGATAGTACTGCTGATTGCTCACTTTTGTAAACTTAGTCACTCCCCTGTAATTCATGGGCAGCTAGTCTGATCCCTGGTTATCATATGACCTTACTTAAACATTTGAGTTTGGAAACCTTAATTGTTGATGCCTTTATGATACAATTTAATTTTACAAAGAATGATTTTTATGGAAATTGAACTTTATTCAGAAATCATTAGATATTTACTGAATCCATTCATTTACTGAATCCATTCTGATTTGTTCAGAAATTGTTTGATATTTACTGAATCCATTCTGATTTTTATTTCTTCAGGTTTTCTTCTTTTTTTTCCCAAGCACTAGTTTCTTTTTGTCAGAGTTGTCTGTCTGTCTGTTGGTCACACTTTTTGTCTGACACAAAACTCAAAAAGTATAACATCTGTTAACTTGAAACTTAACAGGTGGATAGATCTCATGAAGAAGAAGTGTCATGAACAAGAACTGTAACTCTGCACATCATATTTTTGGAGTTAATGCCCTTTGTTAGATTTCATACTTAATTTTTGTCTGGGCATTACTGCAAACATCTGTAAACATTTTGTACCTTAGCCACATAAGGCTTACTTGTTGCTTGTCAACCTAATTATTCTTTTACATGTGAAAAATAGTCATGTACTCCTTTTCTTTTTCAAGTCACTGTTTGTAAAAGTGAGCTAATGTTTTGGAAACTGAAATCATGTTTGATCTACTACTTTTTCAAAGCAAATAAATCAGACCCTGATGACAGGACTCTTGTGCATATGTCACTGTAACGAAAAAAGATAATACGCAGGAAACAATTTGCAATCTTATGTGAAGATATTTCAAACATTGACTGGCTGGAATTTCCAGCGATAAAAAAAAATCATGATGTCACAATAGCGAAACAATGCAGTGGTACAGTGTCTGATTACCATACCAAAGGTTGTAGGTTTATGTCCCAGGGGAGTACCAGTAACTTTTTAAAAATTATTTCTTCTGCAATACATTTTTTTGGCATACTGAAAATCATTAAGTACATGTGTGTATATATATAAAACATTAAATTACATAATTCAGATTTCAAATAGAAAGTTTGTTGTTTTAGAATACATACTTATAAACTCAACTGTAGGCTAGAGAAATGGGGAGAGGAAGAGCGGTGATATGTTTATTGTTAGCAATCCATCGAGATGAATGATGGATTTATTGTTTTTAACAACGGTATTCAAGGAAGGTAAAAGTGGGTTTATAACATTTGATTCATTGGCATTGCTTGGAAACATTAAATTTACTTTGAAAAACAAGAAATGCCACATCATCATATTAAAAACCCTGTTCTCTCAGCACTATCAGTGCTTTGATTGTTTTCAGGTTCACATTTTTCAAATGAAACTGAAAACGTTATACAAGTAATTTTTTGAAATCCATAAAATTCCATAACATATTCATGAAATATTAAATACATGTATATGTCTCTTGACCACATGGGGTGTTTAGATTACACAAGAGTGAGACCTTGAACTGTGTTTATCTCTGGAGTATAACCAGGGCCTTTATTCATTATCCTCCAGAGGCTTGATTTTGTATAAAACAGCTGGCGAAACATACTGGGGTTGCAGGTTTGAATTTCTTGACCTCATATAGTAAGTGCTAATTTAGCTCAGCTCATTCTTCAATAACTCTGCAATTCATTTGTATCCCAAATATAATAGAAATTGAATGGTTAAAAAAATAAACCTAGCCTAATGAGTAAGAATTGCCTATAGTGTAGCTCTTGTATTCATGTTCTAGAGTAATAGTGTTTATGTGCATACATTTTTAATAGGAAGATATTATTTCTACATGCTTTCATGTGATCAAGGTTATTGTGTTCTTTTGCTAATCATCATTTCTTCATATGAATCATTTGCTGGTCATCATCTGGTGAAGCCGTCATTAGTGTCATCATCTGGTGAAGCCGTCATTAGTGTCATCATCTGGTGAAGCCCTCATTAGTGTCATCATCTGGTGAAGCCGTCATTAGTGTCATCATCTGGTGAAGCCCTCATTAGTGTCATCATCCTCATGTTCATTATGATTAGATATCAGTTATAATACCAATTATAGTTATGTTCAAAATTTGTCATCCATCTGTTTGTGATTATTACAGTCATCTGTTTAGTGATTATTACACAGTTTTGCCTATTTGGGAGATAAACTGCCTCTGGTAAACCATATTATACATCTCCATCGGCTCTGAGGTCTGAGATTACCCAAGATAATTTTCATGATATGGGTGAAGAACTTTCTGTTATTCCAATTTTAATCAGCAAGGAACTGATTTAATACAGTTCCTGTGATGTGTGCTTGACACAGGCTGACCACAGGGGTCAAATGGTGACAGTAATGGTCAAGGTTATAAGGTCATACTTTCATCCCACTAACTGGTTTAGTATCTCGGGTAGTTCTAAAGAGACTTTTGTTAGGTAAATGGTCAGGGTCAAGTTAACTGATTGCACAGTCCAACCAAGCATGGGAATAAAAGTAAGTGGCTTCAAAAGAGAATTTGACTGTTTTTGTTTTTAGCTCACCTGAGCACAAAGTGCTCATGGTAAGCTATTAGGATCACCCTCTGTCCTGCGTCAACAATTCGCTTTAAATGAAATCTCCTCTGAAACCGCTGGACAGAATTTGATTAAACTTGGCAGGGATGATCCCTGGGTGAACCTTCACAGAAGCTGCTAAAATAAACTTGATCCATGTAGAACTCTGGTTGCCATGGCATTGGAAAAACAAGAGGGCCATGATGGCCCTAAATCGCTCACCTGAATTCAACTGCTAGAGAGAAAATGCTAAAGCATACGTTTCCTGAAAATTGTTTCGTACATTAATAAATAAATGTGATAATAGGGTGTAATATTAGAAAAAAAAATACCTTACTAATTTTTCCCCTTTTTTTCAACTGAAATGAGTGCTAAAAAATGAAAATATTAAAGTTCAAACGAGTGAAACCTTGCAATTTTCAACATTTAAAGGGGAATAACTCCTGACATAATAAATTGATTAAAGCCATCATCAAATTTGGCCAAGATATTCTGGTCATAAACAATGTCTTAAGGTTTGAAGGCAATTGCTTAAGAAATAAAGATGCTAGAGTGCAAAGAGCAATCTGGATTCTTTCAAATTTAAAAGGGGCATAACTCCTGATCTTATGTGTTGATTCCAGTCATAATTGAACTTGGCCAAGGTATTATAGTTTTAAACAATGACAAAAAGTTTGAAGGCAATTGCATAAGAAATAAAGATGCTAGAGGGCAAACAAAGTGAAATCTGGCTTTTTTCAATTTTAAGAGGGGCGTAACTCCTGACCTAAGGGTCCAATTTCAGCCATAATCCAACTTAGCCAAAATTTTGGTTATAAACATTGTTATAAAAAAATGACCTAAAAATTAAAGATGCTAGAGTGCAAACAAAGTGCAATCTGACTTTTTTAAATAATATAAGGGGTGTAACTCCTGACCTAATGGTCCAATATCAGCCAAAATCGAACTTGGCTGAGATTTTTTGGTTATAAACAATGTCATTAAGTTTGAATGCAATTGCTAAAGAAATGAAGATGCTAGAGTGCAAACAATGTGAAATCTGGCTTTTTTGAATTTTAAAAGGGGCATAACTCCTGACCGAATGGTATGATATCAGCCATAATCGAACTTGGCCGAGATTTTATGGTTATAAACATTGTTATCAAGTTTGAAGATAATTGCTCATGAAATGAAGATGCTAGAGTGCAAACAATGTGAAATCTGGCTTTTTTGAATTTTAAAAGGGGCATAACTCCTGACCTAATGGTACGATATCAGCCATAATCGAACTTGGCCGTGACCCCAGGGCCATGATTTGAGCAAACTTTGTACATGTCTATAAGACAATGTAATACACCAAATATCTAAACTCCAGGCCTTGTGGTTTCTAACAAGATTTTTCTAGATTTTCCTGCATATGCCTTTGTAAAATAAAGTGACCCCAGGGGCGGGGCCAATTTTGACCCCAGGGCCTTGATGTTACATGTAACAAAGTTGGTAGATGTCCACTAGGCCATATTACATACCAAATACCTTAACTCCAGGCCTTTTAGTTTCTGACAAAAAAGTTTTTCTAGTTTTCCTATTAAAGTCTATGTAAAATAAAGTGACCCCTGGGATGGGGCCAATTTTGACTCCAGGGCCATGATGTGAACAAAGTTGGTAAGTGTCCACTAGTCCATATTACATACCAAATATCTTAACTCCAGGCCATATGGTTTCTAACAAGAATTTTTTTCTAAATTTTCCCATATATGCTGATGCAAAATCAAGTGACCCCTGGGGCAGGGCCAATTTTGACCCCAGGGCCATGATTTTAACAAACTTGGTAGAAGTCTACTTGACAATGTCAACCACAAAATATCTTAAGCTCTAGGCCTTGCAGTTTCAGGGAAGAATATTTTTTTAAAAATCTTTTTTTAGCTTCTGTGACCCAGATATGCAACGGACTAGAACCATTTGAACAACTATAGTAGAGCTTTATGCAAGGAACATCACAGGCAAATTTTATCAAATTTGGCCCAGTAGTTTCAGAGGAGATGTCGTTTAAAGAAAATTGTTGACGCCGGACGCACGCACACACGGACGGACGGACAAACAAATGTCAGACAAAAGGCGATCACAACAGCTCACCATGAGCACATTGTGCTCAGGTGAGCTAAAAATATAAAAACTTAAAAAATCACCTCCTTCAATACTACTGGCCAGATTTCAAAATGTTTTTGGTACAGATGTTCCTTGGGTAACCCTGTACCAAGATTGCTAAAATTATGCCAATTGGGAAAAAAATATGGCCGCCAGAGGTGGGGCTAAGTTGCCTTATATATCTATAGTAAAATCTTTAAACGACGTCTCCTTTGAAACCGCTGGACAGTATTTGATTTAACTTGGCAGGGATGATCCTTGTGGGGGAGCTTTCACAAAAGTTGCTTAAAAAAAACTTGATCCATGTAGAGCTCTGGTTGCCATGGAAACAGAAAGAAAACAAGAGGGCCATGATGGCCCTGAAACGCTCACCTGGTATCATTAGGCTATGTAAAATCAAGTGAACCCTGGGGCAGAGCCAATTTTGACCCCAGGGTCATGATTTGAACAAACTAAGAATAGATCCACTAGACAATGCATGATTCATGATTTGGACAAACTTGGTAGAGGTCTATTAGCCCATGTAACATACCAAATATCTAAACTCCAGACTTTTTTTTTTTTTTTTTTTTTTTTTCAAACTTTTATTATCCCCGTCATAGGTGTCAGCAGGTCGGGGAACCATCCTGCAGCCACCTTACATTTCAAAAATACATATATATATTTAGATAATAATGACAGTAATATATACATATATATTATCACTTTTAATTTAATAAAAGTTTGATTTTTTTGTATTGTATAGTTTTGACATGTTGTAATAGAAACAAATAACCACTTCATACTTATTAGAATTTGTTAGGAAAATAAACACAACATACAGGTACATAGCAATTATAAATTAATAAATAGTTGTATAATTGACCAATTTTTGGGCTTTGAATTGTCAGATAATACCTCCTTATAAATGCTATATGCTAAACTCCAGACTTTGTGATTCTGAGAAGAAGATTTTTTTTCAGGTTTCTCCTATATTAGTCTATGTTAAATCAAGTGACTGGGGTGGGGCCAATTTTGACACCAGGGTCATGAT
Organism: Solen grandis; assembly: GCA_021229015.1. Classification (NCBI taxonomy): domain Eukaryota; kingdom Metazoa; phylum Mollusca; class Bivalvia; order Adapedonta; family Solenidae; genus Solen; species Solen grandis. The sequence goes on along the minus strand of CM037787.1, from coordinate 53,121,155 downwards.
TTGAATAAACTTAGAAGAGATCCACAAGACAATGCTACACACCAGGCCATGTGGTTTCTGAGAAGATTTTTCAAGTTGTTCCCTATATTAGCCTATGTAAAATCAGGGACCCCTTTGGTGGGGCCAAATTTGACCCAATGGTCATAATTTGTAAAAACGTGGTAGAGACCCAGTAGACAATGCTACATACCAAATATCTAAACTCCAGGCCTTGTGGTTTCTGAGAAGAAGATTTTTCAAGTTTTTTTTCTATATTAGCCTATGTTTAATCAAGTGACCCCTGGTGCTGGGCCAATTTTGACCCCAGGGCACAGGGACTTGCTCCCGTATGTTTAACACACCACACACACACACACACTGTGCATACAATATCAACAAGGGTGGACATCTTTTCAGGGGTCGACTCGCTTTAACTTCGTTTTTTCAATTTATTCGAATAAATCTATGAAATTTACATACGGAATCAATCAAATATACATTTCTCTATCGAAATACACAAAAATATCAAGAAACTTATCTTTCTTTCTCTATTTAATTGTTTGAAATATTTGTGAATCCGAGAAAAGGACAACAACCTGGACCAGAGGCGATAGTAATTTTCGGGATGATTCGGACTATTACGCTGCGAAATCGGTCAGCGATATTGCGAATTCTTCAAATATTCAAATTTTAAACAGTTTGACAGTTGCCGGAATATATTCGCTTATCACTGACCAATATCGCAGGGAAAAAATCCGAGTTATCCAGAAATCCATATCGCTTCTGGTCAGGGTTGTTGTCCTTTTGTCGGTTTCACAAATATTTCGAACAAATAAAAATACATAGGGAGAACAGTTTCACGATGTTTTTATATATTTAGATAGAGAAATATATATTTTATTTAATCCGTACGTAAATTACATAGATTAATTAGAATGATCGGGTAAAAACGAGTTGAAGAGAGTGGACCCCAGAAGTGATGTCCACCCTTGTTGATAGTTATGTGAACAGTGAATGTTTTTGTTATCATATAGGAGCAAGTCCCTGTGCCCAGGGCCAAAATTTGAACAAACTTGATAGAGATCCACTAGACAATGCTACACACCAAATATCTTAACTCTATGCCTTGTGGTTTCTGAGAAGATTTTTCAATTTTTTTCCTATCTTGGCCTATGTTAAATCAAGTGACCCCTCGGGCGGGGCCAATTTTGACCCCAGGGCCATAATTTGAACAATCTTGGTAGAGAGTCATAAGATCATGCTACATACCAAAAATCAAAAGGCTAGGCCTTGTGGTTTCGGAGAAGAAGATTTTTAACATTTTCAATTTTTAAAATCTATTTTTAGCTCCTGTGACCTGGATTTTTGACCAATCAAAATAATTTAAACAACTTTGGTAAAGGGCCCCATAATGAACATTCCTGTGATATTTTATTAAAATCCAGTGAGTAGTTTAGAAGGAGATGTTGTTTAAAGAAATTGTTGACGACCGACGGACGCACGCACAGACGACGGACAAAAGGCGATCACAAAAGCTCACCATGAGCACGTTGTGCTCAGGTGAGCTAAAAATATGAAAACTTTCAAAATCATCCTTTCCAGATTTCAAAATGTTTTAGTACAGATGTTTCTTAGGCAAACCTCTACCAAGATTGCTAAAATTATTCCAGTCCGGGAAAAAACATGGCCGCAAGGGGTGGTGCTAATTTGCTTTATTTGTATATAGTGAAATCATTAAACAACATCTCCTCTGAAACCGCTGAACAGAATTTGATTTAACTTGGCATGGAACCTTCACAGAATTTGCTAAAATAAACTTGATCCATATAGAACTCTGGTTGCCATGGCTATAGAAAGAAAAATTAAAAATCATCTCCTTCAAAACAACTTGCCAGATTTCAAAACGTTTTAGTACAGATGTTCCTGGGGTAACCTTCTACAAAGATTGTTGAATTATTCCAATCCGTAAAAAAACATGGCCACCAGGGGCTGGGCTAATTGTATTAAGTGAAAACTTAAAAAGACTTCTGCTCCAAAACTACTGGCCTGATTTTAAAATGTTTTGGCACAGATGTTCTATGGGTAACCTTCTACTAAGATTGCTCCTTTAGAACAGTGGTAATCAGGTGAGCAATATAGGGCCATCATGGCCCTCTTGTTTTAGCTCACCTGAGCACATGTGCTCAGGATAAGCTATTAGGATCGATGAGTGTCTGTCGTCCGTTGTCTACAATTAGTTTGTTTACACCCTATAGCATCTTAATTTATTAAGCAAACATCTACAAACTTATGGCCAATGTTTATTACCATAATCTCTTGGCCACTTTCTATTAGGGCTGATATGGGCCAATTAGATAAGGAGTTACGCCCTTTTTAGCTCACCTGAACACTTCTGCTCGGGTGAGCTTTTGTGATCGCCTTCTGTCCGTCGTCCGTCGTCAACAATTGCTTGTGAACACTTGTCAAATCCTGGAAAAACCTTGTGAACACTCCAGAGGCCACAGTTTTAGCCTATCTTCATGAAACTTGGTCAGGATGTTTGTCCACATGATATCTCGGATGAGTTCGAAATTGGGTCATGTGGAGTCAAAAACTAGGTCGCCAGGTCAAATCTTAGAAAAACCTTGTGAACACACTATAGGCCACAGTTTTGGCCCAATATTCATAAAATTTGGTCAGGATGTTTGTCTACATGATATCTTGCATGAGTTTGAAATTGGGTCATGTGGGATCAAAAACAAGGTCACGAGGTCAAATCTAAGAAAAACCTTGTGAACTCTCACAGTTTTAGCCCAATCTTCAATAGATTTGGTCAGGATGTTTGTCTAATTGATATATTGGATGAGTTCGAAAATGAGTCACATGAGGTCAAAAACTAGGTCACCAGGTCAAATCTTAGAAAAATCTTGTGAACACTCTAGAGGCCTACATTTTTGTCCCAGTCTTCATTAAACTTAATATGAATGATGACTACATGAATTCCCTGTTGAGTGCAAATTCAGGTAGGAATGTTAGAAAAACACTTTAGATGCCAGATTTTTTGTCATTATGCCTAACACAACCATCTTACTCAGGTGAGCGACACAGGGCAATCTTGGCCCTCTTGTTAAAATTAAAGAATGCCAGATTTCACTCTGTTTGCACTACAGCATCTTCATTTCTTAAGCAATCATCTTCAAACTTTATAACAATGTTTATAGCCATAATCTCTTGGTCAAGTTTGATTATGGCTGATGTTGGCCAATAAGGTTAGGAGTTATGGCCCTTTTAATATTAACAAGAGGGACATGAGGGCTCTTAATCACTCACCTGATTACTGACCATGCCTTACCCCTGATTGAACTTGACCAAGATATCATCAAGACAAACATTCTGATCAAGATTGAGAAAGATTTGGCTAATAATGTGGCCCCTTGAGTATAAACAGGTTTATACAAGATTTGACCTAGTGACCTACCTCTGACCCCGTCCCACCCATGACTGAACTCAACTGAGAAATTATCAAGACTTAAAGTCTGAGGAAGATATGATAAAAATTGTAGCTGTTAGGGTGTAAAAGTTGTTGACAATTAAAGGGCCATATCTCCTGACCTTAATGGGGAATGTCAGTCATAATCAAACATAGCTGAGAGATTATGACCAAAAATATTGTTGTAAAGTTTGAAGATGATCAAGAAATGAAGATGCTAGAGTGCAAACAATGTGAAATCTGGCATGTTTAATACTAAAAGGGGCATAGCTCCTATCCTAATTGGCCAATATCAGCCATAATCAAACTTGGCCAGTGTTTGCTGTTTCTTTTCCTCCCACTTATACCTGGTTCTCAGGTGAGTGACCCAGGGCCATCATGACCCTCTTGTTTATATTAAAAGGGGCATAACTTCTGACCTGATTGGCTGATATCAACCATAAACAAACTGGATCGCCAGATTACAGTGATAAGCATTGTCATAATGTTTGAAAATGATTGTTCAAAAAATGAAGATGGTAGAGTGTAAACAAAAATTTGATATTAAAAGGGGCATTACTCCTGACCTAAATGGCTGATATCAGCCATAATCTAACTTGATCGAGATATTATGGTCATAAATATTGTTTTAAAGTTTGAAGATGATGCTTAAGAAATGAAAATGCTAGAGCTAGTGTAAAAACTAAGTTGTTGATGACGCACACTATAAGTATCACAAAAGCTCATCCTGAGTGTTGCTCAGATTTCACTTTGTTTGCACTCTTGCATCATTTCTTGAGCAATCTAGAGCAATCATCTTCAAACTTTATGACAATATTTATAGCCATGATATGATTATGGCTGATGTTGGTCAGGAGTAATGCCCCTTTTAATATAAAAAAATGCCAGATTTCATTTTGTTTGCACTCTAGCATCTTCATTTTCTTAATCATTTCCAAGTTTTATGATAATGTTTGTAGCCATAATCTCTTGGCTAAATTTTACTATGGCTGATATTGGTTATTTAGGTCAGGTTAGGTTAATAAAAATGCCAGATTTCATTTTACATTTAAGCAATCCTTTTGCAGTTTCATGGTAATGTTTATAGCCATAATCTCTCACTCATGCTGGACTTCAAATTTTGATGATAGGTACTGTTTGGTTTGTGGAGTTGAAATGGTCTCATGGATTATGTAATCAGGACAACTATGCTTAATATAGTAAGTTGTAAAGACATGAAGTGAATGTCTTCAGGGCCATCTTTTTTTCATTTTTTTTTTTCAGATCACACAAGCATTTTGCCCAAGGTGAGTGACCTTTTGTTATGGTTTTTTTTTTTCTACATGACCTTGGATGAGTATATATTGGGTAAAAAGATAGTCATTTGTTCAAATCTTAGAAAAACTTGTGAACACTATGGAGGCCACATTTTTGGACCAAACTTCATAGAACTTGGTCAGATTGTTTGTCTACATAAATCTCAGATGAGCTTGAAACTGGGTCATGTGGGATCAAAAGGTAGGTTACCACAAAAACTTAATGAGCTCTCTGGCACATTTTTCTGTCGGTCTGCTCTGTCTTCACCAAAATTACCAGTAACATGTTTACAACATGATGTCTTTATCACCTGTCTTACTCAGCTGAGCAATACAAGGCCATCTTAGCCTTTTGGGGGGATATCAAAGCTGGTTGCTTGTTAACAATTTAACTGGAGGAGAGGAATTGGTACTTTTTTAAAAGGACACACTGTCCTGTCACATTCTCTGTCTGCGTGCAGCTAATGGTACTTCAGTGAAACTTGACATTATTCTTCATTGTCTTAAAATGTTAACTGAGATTGTATTTAGTTGGTCACTTTTAACAGAAAACTTATCTATATAATTAGTGGAGTTTGTGGTGTGAAGAGGAAGAAAGTGATGACCGGTATCAGTCATGACTCCAGCTCGATTTACAAATGAGAATGTGCAGCCTTGGTGGACCTCCTATGTAAAGGTCAGATGTGAACCATTGACCCCTGAACACATCTGTAGCCACATATATTTCAACTTAACATACCCAACTTAGCTAAAATTGTCTACTGGTTTTTGTACATAATGTTTGTAAAAAATATTGTTTGACATTACCCGTTTCTACAAATAAGTATGTTAGCTGATTGAAGAAATAAAATATATGATTTGTTAGACTCTTTATATATTTTTTTGATTCCAATTTGAGCCATTGTGATTACTCTCAATTCATAGTCGTCTGTTGCCACAAATTTAATAATGTTTTATATTCTGACCAATGGTCAGAAAATTTTTGGAATTTTCTAGAAAGAGTATATTAGGAAACTAGACGATTCCCTAGGAGAACATTTTTATTAATTTTCATGCCCCTGCCATGAAATGGTGACAGGCATATAGTGTTACACCTTTCCGTGTATGTTAGTGTGTGTCCCAGCTGTAACTTTGTTATTTTTAGCTCACCTGAGCACAACGTGCTCATAGTGAGCTACTGTGACCACCTTTCTTCCGTCTTCTGTGCGTCTGGCGTCAACAATCTCCTTTTAACAACATCTCCACCTAAACAGCTGAATGGATTTTGACCAAACTTCACAGGAATCATCCTTATGATGCTCTCTATCAAAGTTGGTCAAATTATTTTGATTGGTTAAAAAAGTAGGTCACAGGAGCTAAAAATAAATTTTAAAAATGCAAACTTCTTCTGCAGAACTGTAAGTCCTAGAGCTTAGACTTTTGGTGTGTAGCATTGTCTAGTGAACCTCTACCAAGTTTGTTCAAATCATGACCCTGGGGTCAAAATTGGCCCCACCCAGGGGTCACTTAATTTTACATAGGCTAAAATAGGAAAATCTAGAAAAATCTTCTCAGAAATCACAAGGCCTGGAGTTAAGATATTTGATGTGTAGCATTGCTGTATGGACGTCTAGCAAGTTTGTTAAAATCATGGCCCTGGAGTCAAAATTGGCCCTACCCCAGGGGTCACTTGATGTTACATAGGCTTATATAGGTAAATCAAAGCATGTAGAGCACTGTCAGAAGCGAAAGTTAAAATGTGTGAATTATAAAGTCAACCCCTTTAAAAAAAAATTTGTGGTATGCATGTAAAAAATCAGAGAAGTTAAATCTTACTACTAGAACTCCGCGAGTCGAATGTCGCCTGATGATGACTTATCTATTGACAGTAAAGATGCCAGATTGTCACTTTCTTTTAAGGATGGGGTATTAATGCGCAATGTTGTTGCCATTAAACAGAGAAAGGCTTATAAAGATCAAATAAAAAATATAAGGACTATTATAAATTAAACATATTTAACAAGCATAATGAAATATGATTATTTATTTGTTGTTTAACAACTTAAACATACATATCAAGTCTCAAGTCATTTAAACTTATGGTGACAAAGTTATACTCCGGACAAGAAATGCTTAAAGAAAATCTATCAAAGGGGAATAACTCAAAAAGCGCACAAGGTAGAGTTATGTTCTTGTGCACTGCACTCCGGTTATTGCAAGAAACATACATACCAAGTCTCAAGTCATTCAAACTTATAGTGACAAAGTTATGCTCCAGACAAGAAATGCTCTAAGAAAATCTATCAAAGGGAAATAACTCAAAAAGCGCAAAAGGTAGATTTATGGTTCTTGTGCACTGCACTCTCGTGTTATTGCAAGAAACATACATACCAAGTCTCAAGTCATTCAAACTTATGGTGACAAAGTTATGCTCCGGACAAGAAATGCTCTAAGAAAGTCTATTAAAGGGGAATTACTCAAAAAGCGCACAAGGTAGAGTTATGATTCTTGTGCACTGCACTCCGGGTTATTGCAAGAAACATACATACTGTAACGTGTCCGAGCGGTCTGAATAACTATATTTATATAAAACTAAATTTTCCTTGTGACTCTCCTGGTCGTTTGATTAGATAAATAAAAGGTAAGTTACGAAATATATACAAGGCTGATTTTAAAATGATTTTTACAACAAAGAGAAAACTACCTGAACTTAATTAACTCCCTTAATAAACGAAATTTAACACAATAGCTCTATCTTACTTCTAAATATCTAACCCTAAGCTTCAACTTACATAAAAATATACGTGTAACCTAACCCCTATCAAGCTACCTCACACCAGTTAGCGCAATGCTCTCTGCGTGCGTCGGTAACCTTACCTTAAGAACCTTATCGTATTTACTCCTTAATGCTACCCGGCCAGCAGGTTCGCCACCTCTAACCTTGCAATCTTACTAGATAGCGCAATGCTATCTGCGCAATAATGCAAGGAGGCGTTTTGAATGTGCTGGCTACAACATGTAACAGAGGAGAATACTACTTTACTCTTCAACGGTCTTGACCAGAACGAGAAATCTGAAACTGTCGTATTACCTTGCACACTCACGCATGATGACTGAACAAACTATCTTTTTTGTTTAAAGACTCACAGCCTTAACTAAAGGGAGGTAATTCAAATAAAATCCAAATTATAAATATCACGTACACATCCCCCTGTAGACATCTAAAAGGAGCTATTTTATTACTTGAAACTTAATGAAATATTTTTCTCACACGAAATAACTACACATACTGAAGGAAATCAATGTGATTAATTAATTAAATAAAAATAAACAGTTATTTAGAATTAATAAATATTTACCTTAATATCTCGTGCTAATAAGGAGCTCACGCTATAGAAGAATTTTCTAGAAATAATTAAGGGGAACAACTACCAAAGACGTGGCAAAGCTCAACCAAATTTTAGTACCTTCATAAAAAGGTAAAATAAATAAATAAATAAATATTACAATACCAAGTCTCAAGTCATTCAAACTTATGGTGACAAAGTTATGCTCCGGACAAGCAGATGGGGTCGCCGCCACCGACGCCGCCTCCGACAAAAGTAACCCCAATATGGTGAGCAGGTAAGATAGATTATTTGGTCTCTGTCAAACAAAATTGGATAAGGAATAGTACTGATCCTCTCAATACTTTTAATACTTCAAGAATTTGTTGCAGACAGAAGTAATTTTAATAGAAAAGCAAGAAAATGGAACAAGATAAAGTTATTGTTCTTTGTCACTTTAAATCCTTCTGTGTAAAGAATGATATTCATGCCTTCAATAGTTTTTACAATATGTTCTCGAAAAACATAATTTCACCATACAAGTTATAGAGATGAAGCAAGGCAGAGTTATTGTTCTTGGTGAGTAAAGTTTGACCATTGTATAAAGTATAAACTCAATCTCTAAAATAATTTCTGAGTTGTGACATACAGATGCGACTTTAGACATTACAGTCATTTGAGGAAAGATAAAAAACAAAATGTTTCAACTGATGGCTTACATTAATCATACTGTCCCCCTCTCATTTCTACTGTTTTGACCTTATAACCAAACCTGTCTATGCGCAGGACCCTCATATTAGAAAAATCGTCCTCTCTATAAATAATATAAAATTATGGAAGTATAAAAACTAGAATTAAAGAATTCTAAATATATAACCCAAGAAAATAAAAAAAATAAGTATTACAAAAAAAAAAAAAAAAAAAAACAGTCTCAACTGGACTAGAACTCACGACCCCTTGCAAGAACAAAATTCTGAACAACGCTCTTACCAATTGAGCTTATTCCGCAGCCGTAAATTTGTGGTGCAAATAAGGTTTTTATCGGTAGTTTTATGAATGAAACTGCGGATGAACACTGAACTATAAACTTGCCTCTTTTACAGTTTTATTTGCACAGAAATTGTGAATATACCCAATGTTTTCAAAATTCTGCAATATATCTAACTTTTATCAAAACTGCAATGTTAACTTCTACAACCAGTGGTACTATTTTTCAACGCCAATGTATGGATAAGTGGCGGTGATGTGATTGTAAGTAGAAAATCCACTGTCTGACTTTAGAAGCTTTCACTTCTAGAAACTATAAAATCTTCTTTTCAGAAACCACAAGGTCTGGAGTTCAGATATTTGGTGTGTAGCATTGTCAAGTGAATCTCTTCAAAGTTTGTTCAAATCATGGCCCTGTGGTCAAAATTGGCCCCACCCCGGTGGTCACTTGATTTAACATAGACTTGTATAGAAAACAAGAGGGCCATAATGGCCCTGAATTACTCACTTGAGAAACATTGCCCTCAATGCCAATTATTGTATTATCAGTCCTACTGAATATATAATCTATGCAGAAGTACAGCAAGATCATCTAAATTCAACACAAAAACTGTACCTACCATCCAAACTTTGAAGGTCATAGCTCTAATAAGTCTATATAAAATCAAGTAAATCATAGGGCGGGGTCAACTTAGACACAACGGCCATGATTTGCACAGACTTTTTCCTGAATAAGTCTATGAATAATCAAGTGACCACTGGGGTGAGCCAATTTTGACCCCAGGGCCACGGTTTGACCAAAATTGGTTGAGGTCCACAAGGCCGAAGGTGGGCATATATGAGGGTCATCCGAAATGAATGAGAGTTAATTTGTAACTTTTGAATGAAAAAACATAAACCCACAAAACTTGGCACGTAACTAAATTAACTCTTTGCGAGTAAGTGCACGTGTTAATTAGCATTGTGACGTCACGTCATTTTTGAGGACGTTATATCAAACAACGCAATGGTGGACGATGCGTGCGCACTGACGCGAGAAGAAATTTATGCATATATCAAGACAGAGAGTAGGTGCAGAAAGAAAGCAACTGAAATATTTAATGCACTCCAGGAGGTTGACCGACATGTGCAGTTGGATTTAGCACTTTTTGTAGATGGGTGAAGGATTTCAATAATGGAAGGCAAGAAGCCCTCCTCTGGTAGGCTGGTGACAGATACAGATGCCTATAACACCGAAATTGTTACTAACCTTCTCAACCCTGATAGACGATTTATATGTGAAGAAATTGCGTATGAATTGGGGATACGTAAGAGTTTCGTTCATGTTATTCTGACGCAGAATTTAGGCATGAGAAAGATCGCTACGCGGTGGGTGCTACATGCACTCTCAAAAACTGAAACAGACAAACGTGTTCAAATTTGCACTGAATTGTTGAATAGATATTCAGAGGAAGGTGAAATGATGATGAATAGAGTTGTTGCTATCGACAAAACATGGATCTGGTCATTTGAGCCAGAATTTACTCGCCAAGACCTGTGAAATATCGCCGCAGTCTTAACTGTCCAAAGATGTTAATGATATTCGCTTACGATATTTACAGCGTTTTGACAACACACAGAGTTCCACATGGAAGCACGGTTAATAAAGAGTACTATGAGTGGTATTTGACTAAAATTCTTCAACCAGCGATACGCCGCAAACGACGGGAACGTTTACAGGTGACGCCATTAATTTTGCATGATAACACCACGTTGCACAAGTCCGGCGTTGTTAGGGACATGTTCGAGCGGTACCACTGGGAAGTTCTTAATCACCCGCCATATTCGCCAGACTAAAGGCCAACCCGACTACGACCTGTTTCCAAAACTTAAAGAACCACTACGAGGAGTCCGATATGACAATTTGAATGAACTATATGTTGCCGTGAAAGCAGTCGTTAGGGACATCAACAAAGGTTGCCTAGCAATGGGAGTTCGGGATCTGCCAAAAAGATGGGAGTCGACCATAGCATCCACGGGAGATTATATTGAGGGACTATGAAAAGATTTTGTGATTTTAATTTGTAACTTTTGAATGAAAAAACATAAACCCACAAAACTTGGCACGTAACTAAATTAACTCTTTGCGAGTAAGTGCACGTGTTAATTAGCATTGTGACGTCACGTCATTTTTGAGGACGTTATATCAAACAACGCAATGGTGGACGATGCGTGCGCACTGACGCGAGAAGAAATTTATGCATATATCAAGACAGAGAGTAGGTGCAGAAAGAAAGCAACTGAAATATTTAATGCACTCCAGGAGGTTGACCGACATGTGCAGTTGGATTTAGCACTTTTTGTAGATGGGTGAAGGATTTCAATAATGGAAGGCAAGAAGCCCTCCTCTGGTAGGCTGGTGACAGATACAGATGCCTATAACACCGAAATTGTTACTAACCTTCTCAACCCTGATAGACGATTTATATGTGAAGAAATTGCGTATGAATTGGGGATACGTAAGAGTTTCGTTCATGTTATTCTGACGCAGAATTTAGGCATGAGAAAGATCGCTACGCGGTGGGTGCTACATGCACTCTCAAAAACTGAAACAGACAAACGTGTTCAAATTTGCACTGAATTGTTGAATAGATATTCAGAGGAAGGTGAAATGATGATGAATAGAGTTGTTGCTATCGACAAAACATGGATCTGGTCATTTGAGCCAGAATTTACTCGCCAAGACCTGTGAAATATCGCCGCAGTCTTAACTGTCCAAAGATGTTAATGATATTCGCTTACGATATTTACAGCGTTTTGACAACACACAGAGTTCCACATGGAAGCACGGTTAATAAAGAGTACTATGAGTGGTATTTGACTAAAATTCTTCAACCAGCGATACGCCGCAAACGACGGGAACGTTTACAGGTGACGCCATTAATTTTGCATGATAACACCACGTTGCACAAGTCCGGCGTTGTTAGGGACATGTTCGAGCGGTACCACTGGGAAGTTCTTAATCACCCGCCATATTCGCCAGACTAAAGGCCAACCCGACTACGACCTGTTTCCAAAACTTAAAGAACCACTACGAGGAGTCCGATATGACAATTTGAATGAACTATATGTTGCCGTGAAAGCAGTCGTTAGGGACATCAACAAAGGTTGCCTAGCAATGGGAGTTCGGGATCTGCCAAAAAGATGGGAGTCGACCATAGCATCCACGGGAGATTATATTGAGGGACTATGAAAAGATTTTGTGAGTAACACTTGTAGTTTTTACGTAATTTAGCAACTCTCATTCATTTCTGGATTACCCTCGTAGTAATTGAACTGTCCGTCTGTCTCTTCACCCAGATTTCGATAACTGACATTCCTTGGGTTTTAAAAAATAACTTAGCAGAAATGTTCCCCATCATGAGACGATGTGTCGCTAGCAATTCTCAGATCTGTAGCTCCAAGGTCAGGATCACACAGTTCAAAGGTCAAAAATGTTTTGGTTTTTTTGTATCTGCTGTATAACTCTGACATTCCTTGATGAATTTTGAAATTACTTGGCAGATATGCTTACCACCATAAGGCAGTGTTTTGCACGTATTCTCCAGGACTGCATGTAGCTCCAAGGACAAGGTCAAACTAAGAGTTCAAAGGTCATAAATGGGGTCTATTTTTTGTGTCGGTTCTATAACTCTGACATTCCTTGATGGCTTTTTGAATTGTAGTTATAAAATGTTCACCATCATGAAGCAATATGTCATGCAATCCCAGGTCTGTAGCTCCAAGGTCAAGGTCACACTTAGAGTTCATAGGGTTTGTTTTTTGTGTCTACTCCATATCTTTGTCACTCCTGAATAGATTTTGAATTTTTTTTTGCATAAATGTGCACCGTAATGATACAATGTGTTGTGTACAATACCAGGGTTCATAGCTGAAAGATCATGGTCACACTAAGAGGTCAAGTGTCATAAGCCCTGATTGTGCATTGGTTTGCCCTCCGTCCGCCTGTCCAAAAATTGGGATGCTATGATTACTGAAAAACCATATTGTAAGCTAGCTCAGTGAAACTTGGTATATAAAGGCAATATGGAGATTAATTAATGCACCTGACTTTGATATTTTTCTTGGATAAAAATAATGGTTGCTATGGTAATGAAAATAATCAAAATATGCATAATCAGTAGGGGACTTACGTTTCAATTATGCATATGATTCTAGCTATTGTGTATTTCATACATGCATAATGCTGTAGTGATTTCACTGTTAAAAATGTCAGGGAAAAGTCAAAATGTCAGGAAATTTTTCACAAAACCATGAATATGAGGGATGTTCAAATTGAAATGCAATTCTTAGCTTATCTAGAAAGGATTTGTTAATTTTCACAAACCAACTATCGGATTCCTTCAAAGTATTCACCTCCGTGAGCTATGCACAGTTTCAACCTTTTGATCCAATTTTTAAAGGCAGTTTCATAGTCGTTTCTGGGTATACCCTTGAGATACTGGAAGATGGCTGAACCAAGATCATTTCGTGTTTTGTATTTTTGTCCAGTGAGGTACTTTTTGAGCTTTGGAACAGGAAGTAGTCACAGGAGGCAAGGTCTGGGGAATACGGCAGGTGCGGAAGCTCTACAACCTTTACCTGCCTTAAAAAATCGCGTACAATAGCCGCTTTATGGCTAGACGCATTGTCATGCAGCAACCTGACCCCTGACAAACCTGTCGCTGGCCTGTGTCTATTGAAATACTTCTTCAACTTTTTTAGAACAGCCCCTCTGTAGATCTTGCTATTGACCGATTTACCTTTCGGAACAGCAATTTGTATAGCAGGCCCTTGATTTGTGAAGATTCTGATGCTCATTGTGCGTTTGGCTATACATGGCCTTTTCATGTCTTTTGTAGCCCATATCTTGTTTTCATGTTTTCGTTTAGGCTCATAGAAATGCACCCATGTCTCGTCGCCTGTGACAATATTGGCAAACAAACGATTATTGTATTTTGGGTACATTTTCAGCAAAGATTTTGCCATTTTCACGCGGAGGCGCCTCTGCTCCTCTGTGAGCAAATGGGGTATCCATCACGCAGTTATCTTATTCATTTTAAGGTGCTTCCTTAGAATTGAATGAACTGCCCCTATTGAGATACCTACCTTTCGGGCTATTTCCCTAACAGTGAACCTTGCATCTGTCGATACAATTTCTTTGACTTTTTCTACCATTTTGGGAATGGTTGCTGTCTTTCTGCGATGGCCACATGGTGCATCTTGGAAGGACGTTATTCCACTTGCAAATTTCTTGCACCACCTAGTAACCGATGCATAAATCCAGGTCCATAAATTGAGCATATTTCATTAAATATCTCTTTTGGACCTATACCAAGAAAACAGCAGTTTTTGATGTAGGCCCGTATTTGGGCGGTGAACGCAGATTTTTTACCAACCATTTAATCATAAGTATGTACAAGTATGCAATGTTTCTCGTTGTGCAGCCGAGGCTGGAGAGGACAGATTTACACAAAACTGGTATCAACCAAGAGATATTTGATGCCCCTAGGCGATCCAAGTAGGTTTTTTGTAAAAAGCGTGCATAGTTACATAATATAACCCGAGTTGCATTTCAATTTGAACATCCCTCGTATGCACTTCGGAGGCATTCGTCACATCCTGTGATATATCTTGTTCTTTATATAAGTCTATGTAAAATCAAGTGACCCCTGGGGCGGGGCAATTTTGACCCCAGATTCATGATTTGAACAAACTTGGTAGAGACACTAAACAATGCTACACACCAAATATCTAAGCTCTAGGCTCTAGAGGTTTCAGAGAAGAAGCTTTTTAAGATATCACTTTTAAAATCTATTTTTAGCTCCTGTGACCTAATTATGCAACAGACCAGAACCATTTGAACAATGTTTTTAGGGGATCACCTAAGGAACATCCTTGCAAAGTTTGATCACTTTCCCATCTGTAGTTTCAGAGAAGAAGATTTTTAAGTAAGTTGTAGACGACGGACGACTTACGACGACGGACAAAGGCTTGTCCCAAAAGCTCATCCTGGCACTTCATGCCAGGTAAGCTAAAAATAGATTTTAGCAAGAGCCATGTTGACATGGCCATCCCCCGCCGAAGGCTTGCTCTTTAGAAGATGTGTTGGTGAGTAGAATATTTTATTTTTAAAAGAAAATTTTTGGTAATAAAGACTGATGTTAAAATTGATTATAGATATGAAACCCATTTGAAGATCTACTAATTCCTCTATTTTGAGGTCTACAGGTAAAATGTCAAGGTCACTGTCATAAAAAATTAAGCCTGAAAAATAACAAAGGGCAATAAACAAAACATTATGAAAGGTAGAGTTAAAATTCTTGTGCAATGCACTCCTCCTCAATGAGATCTATTCACCTATGAAGTTTCAAATTGATATCTCAAATTCTTTGTGAGTTTTGCTCCTGACAAAAATTAAGCCTGAAATATAACAAAGGGCAATAACACTAAAATTATGAAAGGTAGAGTTATCATTCTTGTGCACTGCACTTGTCCTCTATAAGATCTATCCACCTATGAAGTATCATACTGATATCTCAAATACTTTTTTGCTTATGCTCCGGACAAAAATTAAGCCTAAAAAATAACAAAGGGCAGTAACTCAAAAAATTATGAAAGGTAGAGTTATCATTCTTGTGCACTGCACTCCTCCTCAATAATATCTATCCACAAATGAAGTTTCGAGTTGTTATCTCAAATACTTTTTGAGTTTTGCTCCAGACAAAAAGCAAGCCTGAAAAATAACAAAGGACAATAACTAAAAAATTATGAAAGGTAGAGTTATCATTCTTGCGCACTGCACTCCTCCCCAATAAGATCTATCCACCTATGAAGTTCCAAGTTGATACCTCAAATTCTTTTAAACTTATGCTCTGGACAAAAAATTAAGTCTAAAAAATATCAAAGGGAAATAACTCAAAAATTATGAAAGGTAGTGTTACAATTCTTGTGCACTGCACTCCTCCTCAATGAGGTCTATCCACCTATGAAGTATCAAGTTGATACCTCAAATACTTTTCGAGTTATGCTCCGGACAAAAATGTGGGACGGACGGAGTCTATTGCCATGTCCTCCGCCGCCTTTCGGCGGGGAATAAAAATGCAAACTTTGAAAATCTTCTTATGCAAAACTGGTGTGTAGCATTGTCTAGTGCACCTTTACTTAATCATGACCCTGGGCTCAAAATTGGTTACACCCAAGGGGTAACCTGATTTTACATAGGCTTATATAATAAAATTAGAAAAATCTTCTTTTCAGAAACAACAAGGCCTGGAATTAAGATATTTGGTGTGTAACATTGCCTAATAAGCATCTACCAGGTTTGTTCAAATCATGGCCCTGGGGTCAAAATTGGCCCCTCAGGGGTCACTTGAATTTACACATACTTATCTAAGAAAAAATAGAAAATTCTTCTTCTCAAAAAACAACAAGGCCTGGAGTTAAGATATTCGGTGTGAAACATTGCCTTATGAACATCTACTAAGTTTTTTCAAATCATTGCCCTGGGGTCAAAATTGGCCCCTCCCCGAGGATCATTTGACCTAACATAGACTTATATAGAAAAAAAATTTGAAAAATCTTCTTCTCAGAAACCACAAGGCCGGGAGTTTAGATATTTGGTGTGTATCATTGCCTAATGAACAGCTACCAGGTCTATTCAAATCATGGCCCTGGGGTCAGTAGTTATACAATGGAGCGTGCCTGGCCCACCCCCCCCCCCCCCCCCCCACTCCTCCAAAGCCAGGCACGCTCCATTCTATAACTACTATTTGTGATAAAAAATCCAAAAAATCACACTAATGTAAAATTTAAAAAAACACATGTGTAAACTTTTAAAAAAAACAATGAAAAAAAATTAAAAAATTTATGCTTGAATGTTTTTTCCTGAACCCCTTTTACATTTTTTTAATAATGCTTTATGCTAAAAAATTAAAAAAAAAAAAAAAAAAACCGCGTCTGGCACACACTAATTTTCACTCCCAAAACTGGGCAGATTTATTACGCGCACACCCAGTGTTGGGAGTGAACCTTTAGCCTTTCTTAAACCATCTAACCTGTGGGCTCGCAACCAACTATAACCTCTAACAAATGCTTAATTACACGATAGGGAGAAATCTATTATGCGCGCAACCCATCATGCAATCAAACATTCACATAGAGGTATTATTAGCCACTACCCTTAAACAAGCTAGACAGGTGTCATACTAAGCCTCCAGAGCATAGCATGTGTCAAGCACGGCCATAAATATATACACACACTCTGCTTATATAGGTTATGTTTTTAAAATTAACAAACAATTAGGTTGTAAATTTGCATATAAGGTATAAATATATTTTTTAATTTAATTATATAATTTAAATTAATATTTAAAAAAAAATCTTTTTAAAGGAAAAAAAAAAAAAACCATTTATAGACTGAAAATCCAATATCTATTTATAAATTTAGAACTCGGTTATTTGTAATTCTTGTTCATAAAAACTACCTGTAATGTCTTCACCTTTTAAATCTTTTATTTTATAAGTAACAGGATTTGTATTTAAAACTTCTTCAATTACAAATATTTCTCTAGTCCAACGAGTAGTATAACCCTTTTCAAATTTACCTTTCTTTTTTGTTATTCTTACTCTATCTCCAACTTTGAATTTAGGTTTCTTAATTTTCTTTTCTTCTTCTGGATATAAATTTTCATACACTGTTAATGTATTTTCTGATTTACTTGCTTCAATAGGCGTCATTTTAATAGAAGAATGAACTGTACTGTTATAATTTTTAACTAAATCATCTAATATATTATAATATTTAGTAGTTTCATGAGCAGTAAAATATTTATACATATGTTGTTTCATAGTTCCTATCCAACGTTCTACTACACTAGATTTTTCTTCATTCTCAGTTGAATATAACTTTATGTTATTATCCTTTAACAATTCTTTTACTTGTCGATTATAAAATTCAGATCCTTTATCTGACCAAATAAAAATTGGTTTTCTTTCTTTAAATAATGTTTTAAATGCTTCACTTACTGTTATTCCTGTTTTATTTTTCAATGGAATTAACCAACCATATTTACTAAAAACATCTATAACTGCTAATAAATATTTATAGTGTTTATTTTGTTTTGAATATTGTTGCATATCTACCAAATCAACAGCCCATATTTTATCTATTGAATCAACAAAAACACGTCTTTTAGGAAATTTCTTTATAACTCTATGATGCAATTCATCAGCTAATTTATTTGTTCCTATAAATCTATTTTTCTTAGATCCACACTCAGAACATTTAGCTTTTAACATTTGTCTATTATTGGTTGTTGTTACTTGCTCTACTGAATCATTTTCAGTATGTTTTTTACAACGTAAACAATGTATTTTTGGGTGATCCATTTTTAATGATAAAAAAAATGGTAGAAAGAAAAATCTGTAAAAAATGTGGTGAATATAAAACATATAAAATTATTACAAAGAATCTAAAGCCCCTGATGGGTTAAAAGCAAAATGAAAAAATTTTATATTTTTAAAAGAAAGAAACAAAGAAAAATATAAACAATCTTATCAAGGTTTATGGAAAGAAATCCATTAAAGTAATTATTATTTTAGAAATAAATAATAATAAAAAATGTATTCTATAAATATTTAAAAAAAATAACTAATATTAATAATATAGATGAAGAAAAAAAATAAAATAGTTATTAATCAGTTACCTTTAAAAATAAAAATAATAATAACAAGTGAATTTTTAACCCCTTTAGCTCTTGATATAATAGAAAGTCATTACTCTCACCCTGTTCAAGTTATTCAAACACAAAATAATATATAAATTTTCATGTATAATAAAAAAAAAAGTTAATAAATTAAAAAAAATGAAAAAATGTTTTCTCTGGGCAATACTATCAAAGTTATTCCCTGCAGATGATAACAAAGAAAGAGTGACAAAATATAAACCATATGAAAATAAACTTAATATGAATGGGATTGAATATCCTGTATCTACAAAAGATATTCCAAAAGTAGAGAGACAAAATAATATATCTATAAATGTTTTTGCATTAGAAGATCAATCTAATAAACAATCTTTATATCCAGTTTATGTTTCAAACAATGAAAGTGAAAATGTAGTTGATCTCTTATACATTGAAAGTAATGAAAATACCCATTATTGTTTAATTAAAAATTTAGATAGTTTCAAGTATGATAAGAATAAGCATAAATCATTTACATGTAGAAATTGTTTACAAGGATTTCAAAGAGAAAAAACGCTAATTAATCATAAAGAAATATGTTATGATAATGAACATTGTAAATCCGTAATGCCTGAACAAGGAAAAAAAAATTTAAAAATTACCATTTTAAAAATAAATTACCATTTGTTATATATTGTGATTTTGAATCAAATAATATTCCATTATCTACTACTCAACCAAATCCTAAAGAATCTTACACAAATAAAATATTTAAACAAGAAGTAAATAGTTATGGAATATATGTTCAGTCAGATTATCCAGAAATATATAAATCACAATACTTTTCTTATGTTGGAAATAATGCAATAGAAAAATATGTAGAAAAAGTAATGAAGATATTTAAAGAAATAAATTATAAGATCTACCTTAATGAACAGAAAAAACCAATACGGAGGAAGAAGATGAATTTCAAGAAGCAACTAAATGTTATATTTGTGAAAAAGGATTTGAAAAACAAAGTGATAAAGTAAGAGAACATAATCATCTTTCGGGGGAATATAGAGGAGCAGCATGTCAATCATGTAATACAAAAGAAGGTAAAGTAACAAAATTAATACCTGTATTCTTTCATAATGGTTCTAATTATGATTTCCACTTTTTAATTGAAGAACTTATGAAATATGAAGATAAGTATAACAAAGTTAAACCATTATCAAAAACATCTGAAGAATATATATCAATTGATTATGGGTCATATTATAAAAAAATAAGATTTTTAGATTCTTATAGATTCTTTTTAAAAGGACTATCTGATGTGGCTAAATCATTAAAAGAATTTCCTATTTTAGAAAGTGAAATTAAAGAAAATTTTTTAAAAGATTAAAAGAAACTGAATTACCACCAATAGAAAAGTTTTATTCAACACTTAGACAAGAAGGAATATCTGAAGAAGACTATAATCATGCAAAAAAGGTTTGGGAATATCATAATTGTAAAACTATACAGGATTATCATGAATTATATTTAAAGACAGATGTTCTTATTTTAGCAGATGCTTTTGAACAATTTAGAAATTTCTTCTTAGAAAAACATGAAATAGATCCTGCTTATTGTTTTTCTGCTCCTGGGTTAACATTGCAATGTGGACTAAAATATACTGGAGTAGAGTTAGAACTTTTAACTGATTATGATATGTTATTAATGTTTGAGGAAGGTATTAGAGGTGGTTTCTCTGGGGTATTAGGTCCTAGACATGTAAAAGCTTATAATAAATATACTCCTAATTATGATGAAGATTTTAGAATTATAGATGAATATGAAAAAAGAGAAATGTTAGAAATAATTAAAAATGGTGGAGATTTAAATAAATTCTTAGAAGAAAAATATTTATTATATTTAGATGCTAATAATTTATATGGATTTGCAATGTCTCAACCTCTTCCAACAAATGATTTTAAATGGGAAGAAGATCCTAATTATTATTTAAATATTCCAGAAGGTAGAGGTTGTATAGTAGAATGTGATTTAGAGTATACAACAGAGTGTAGAAATAAAACATTTAAATATCCTTTAGCACCTGAAAAAATGTGTGTAAAGAAAGAAGAGCTTTCTCCCTATCAATTAAAATTATTAGAAAAAGAAAATAGAACATTAGGTAAAGAAGAAAAATTATTTCTTACTTTAAAAGATAAAAAAAAATATATTGTACATCACTCAATTTTAAAAGAGTATATAAAATTAGGAATGAAAGTTACAAAAGTTTATAGAACAATTTCATTTAAAGAATCAGCCTGGTTAAAAAAATATATTGATTTTAACACTGAACAAAGAACTAAATCAACCTCTGACTTTGAAAAGGATCTTTGGAAATTAATGAATAATTCTTTTTATGGAAAGACTTTAGAAAATATAAGAGGAAGAAATGAGATTAAACTACTTACTAATAGAGAAGAAGTAAAAAAATATATAAATAAACCTAATTTTAAAGATTCAGTTATATTCAGTGATAACCTTGTTGCAATTGTAAATAATGTTACTTCTGTTATATTTAATAAACCTATTTATTTAGGACAAGCAATTTTAGATTATTCAAAACAGTTAATGTATCAATTTTATTATAATATTGTTAATAAACTATGGGAAAAGAATGAACTTGTTGCTTCAGATACGGATAGTATCTTCTTATCAATAACAACAAAAGATATTTATGAAGATTTAGAAAAAATAAAAGATGAACATCTAGAAAATAAAAAAAAATTGGATATTTTAAAGATGAACTAAATGGAAAAATTATGAATGAGATAGTTTTCTTAAGAAGTAAAGCTTATTCTTTTACTTTAGCTGAAGATTTACAGGGCTGCGTAGCACTAAAGGAAATCAAGAAATTAAAAGGAATAGGGACAACAACAATTAAAAAAGATATAAAGTTTAATGATTATAAAAATGTTTATTTAATGAAACAGAACAAATAAATAAGATGTATACATCAAACTCTGATAAACATGAAATGTTTATTAATGAAGTAAATAAAAAAAGTATATCTCCATTTGATGATAAAAGATATATATGTGACAATGGAATAGATACTTTACCTTTTATGTAATTTCCATGCAACAAATCCAGTTAATGCCATTCCACCAATAATAAATGCAATCTCTCTACTTTTTTGATCTTCAGAAGGAGTATAAAAATCACTTAATGTTGGTTCTTTAGGTAAAGGTTCTAATTGTTCACCACCAGTTGCATAATAATATTCTTTCATTGATTCATCATCTTCAATAGCTTGTTTAGCATGTTGTTCTTTTTTCGTTTGTTCATTAAGAAAATCTTGTCTTTGTGTTCTTTCTTTACTCCATTCATCACGTGCAGATTGTAATTGTTCCATCGCTCTATCATGTCTTTTTTTCTCTTCATCACTATTGCTACCCATATTCGAAAACAAATAATTACTACCCGAAAAGGCTAAGGCGTTTGTTAATGCTCCACCAACCATCATTGCTATTGCACTTGCCATTTTAATATGGATTAAATCCAGCTGCGTAGCATTATGGATTAAATCCAGCTGCGTAGTGTTTCTACTTCATAATATCTGCAGGAATAATACCTTGTTTAACTAATATATCTCTTGTATAAGTAGCTAGAAGAATATCAAGAGTTAACATTGAAAAATCATTAAAATTTAAATCTACTCTAGGAGCTGGTTTTCTTAAAACCTTTTTAATTATTTCTGCATAACCTATTGTTAAAACAGAAACTACTCCTGCATGATACTGTATTAAAATTTGATTTTTATCTGCCATTTTTTAGAAAACAAATTTTGTTAGCTAGGAATTGTGGTTGTATAGTACTATGGGTTTTATTCAGCTGTGAAACACTATGAACTGGTTGTTCTTTCTTAGAGTTTATTTGTTTATATATATATAATCCCAATCCAACAACTCCAATTATATATAAAGGAATATAATTTTTATATATATTTACATATAGAACTTCATTATTGTGTTTATCAACCCCATCCTCTTTTGTAATACTACGAGGTTGTGGGGAACTTTGTTCCATTGGGACTGGTTCAGGTTTTTCTCGTAATTGATTCTGCATTTCTTCAAATTCTTTTCTTTTCTTTTCAGCTTTTATTTTTTTTGCTTCTGCAATTCTTTTACCTGCTTCAACTCTTTTTGGGTTTTTACTTTTTTTAACAGGATCTGGATTTTGTCCTTCACTCATTTTTAATGGTACAAAATTCTGGTTGTGGATCTTCACTAACATGTTTTACAGCTGTTCCATAAGGTTGTTCTTCCTTTTCCACAACTGGATTATGGACAAAGTCTGACTGTGAAACACTTTGCCCAAAATCAATATTTTCTATTGTTGTTAATACTGTTGTAAAAGGAGCAAGAAACATTCCATATTTATAATACAATTCACAACATAAAGAATTTAAAGCATTATTTAAAAAAGGATCTTCATTTAAATCTTCTATTAATTTAGGTTGATTTTTAATTTTAAAATATTTAGAAACTCCCATAACATATAAATTAATAAAAGAATTCCCTTTTTTAATCTAGCTTCATATCTATTATATAATTTATTAATTTCTTCATCAGGTAATTTTTCAATATCTAAAACTGAGAATTCTTTTCCTAAATATTGTTTACTCATTCCTCCAGAAACAAGAGCTAAAAGTCTTTCTCTTTTTTCATGTTTCACAGCTGTTCCATAAGAGTGTTCTGGATTTGGTATTTCTAATTTATCCTTTAGAATTTCTTCAGCATTCATTTTATAAAATTTAAAATAGATTTTTTTATGTTTACTTATAAGTAAAATTAATTTTCTATAATTATAAGTGAGATAACCTATTAAACTTAAAGTACATATATTGGTAAAAAGATTTAATACAGACAAGCTGTTAAACAAAATCTCCATTTTATAGTGCCGAACAAAGTTCGTTAAATAACAAAATAATTTGTGGGTTGATCAGTTTTCAAAATTAATTTACTATGTTTCTTTTTTTTTCAATTCTTCTTTTATCCTTTGTCTTTCTTCTAATGTAGGTATTACATCATTTTCTCTTAAACAATTTTCAAAACTATCTCTATCTTTCATATAAAATATACATAACCATTTTGTTTGTTCTCTAAGATCTTTTAAAACTGAATTATATCTTTGAGAGATAACCCAAACAGATTGTTCAGCATGTCTTCCTGAAAAAGCTAATTCAGAAAGCATATCTCTTTTCTTTGTTAATTCTTTTGTAGCACTACAATCATCTATAATATAAAGAGTAGGATATCCTGCATATTTTTTAAAAAATATTCTTAATAGTTCTTGTAGTTTTTCTACTCCATTAACAATAGGATTAACAATTATTAAATTATTTGTTTTTGGTTTTTTAACATCAGAGATCCATTCTCTATTTTTATATGCTTTATTCCATTGAATAGTTGGGCAGAGTATAATAATATACTTAAATACACCCCTATATTCTTTTTCTAAAAGATCTAAAACAAATTCTGTTTTTCCACATCCTGTTTGCCCACAAATAATTGCACAGTGTGGATATTTAGGTAACTCCATTTTTCTAATTTATTATTTAAAATTACTTAAGTAATTATTTAGTAATTATTTAGTAATTATTTAGTAATACTTAGTAATTATTTAATAATTATTTAAGGTATATATAGTAATTATTTAGTAATACTTAGTAATTACTTAGTAATTATTTAGTAATACTTAGTAATTTATATACTTCACTAATACATAATTTCTTTAAATCTTCCATCTTCAAAATTAATTTGTGCATCTTGTATAACAAATAGATAAACATTTATTGGCTCATCCGATCCTGCGTCTTTTGTTATTTGTATAGTTATACCTTCTGATGCATTTTCAATTCTTCTTCCAGAACCATGTAATGAGTTATCATCCGTTGAACGTAAATCTAACCATAATGCATAATTGGTTGTTAGATATTTTTCTAATGTTGTATTGGTGAAATATAAATCTT
>CM037787.1:53046312-53096312 GCA_021229015.1 Solen grandis | reverse complement strand
ATTAAAAACAGAACCATAATGAGATATAATGGGTCTTTAACATCACCTGAAAGGCACCTCAAAGCACTGAAAATTATATGGACAGCCTCTCAGTAGAACATTTGTTGTTTCAAAGAAAAAGCTGGTAATAAGAACTGCTATAATCCAGAAACAGACAAGACTGTTCACACTGAAATGGTATCCTCTAGCTTTAGTGAACGATTCATTCAAATCTGTAAAAAATTATGGCCTATAGTGCTTAAAAAACAGTTTATTTTCACAAAAAATTAATCATGATGCCAAATGCCTCAGATTGGGGAACATAATCCCTATACTAATTTTTCTCAGGGGTATCCCTGTATCCATACAGATCAGATTGCATATACCTTAAAGGCCTCCTCGAAGTAGTTATTCTCCTCCAGGAAGAGTCCGTAGTTCATGACAATCTGTGGGGTGGCGATCCTTAGGTCCAGTATTCTGTCATACACAGCCTTGCAAGTCTGGAAATATCAGACATAACACTAAACATGTGACTGGTATATACTTCAGAACAGAAGGCCTTTTTTTCTACATGATTACAGTAGTCAACAGAGATGTGAATTCAACTGACCAGATTAAGGGGGTTGAAATTATTACCAGCCAGAAAGTGGTAGAATACTTAAATTAGTTAAACACAGAGAATGGTAGAATGCTTTTCTGGCTTGATGAAATTGTGATTCTAATCAGTTTCCCTTGCTGCAGATTTCATGACACGGTATAAATATGAAGAACAGTGACTTGTAAATAAAAATACATGATTAATTTTTACATGGAACACACACACATACAAAGAGTCACACATTGACATATGCTTTATTTGCTTTGAAAAAGTAGATCTACCATGATTTCAGTTATCAAAACATTAGCTCACTTTTGCAAACAGTGACTTGTAAATAAAAATACATGATTAATTTTTACATGGAAAAGAATGATTAGGATGACAAGCAACAGGTAAGGTTAAGGTACAAACGTATGCAGATGTTTGCAGTAACTGAGTACATTCATGCCAAAAATCTGATTGTTTTACTTCTTGTTGTTTAATTATGGCTTTCTGCAAACCTGTGGAAAACGTATAGGGTTTGTTATGTTTATTAGGACTTTCTGCCAGTAGGCAGTTTGGGTTTGTACTGTTTTTTTTTATTATTATTCTTTTTTTCTTCCTCTTATATTTGCATTAATTTCAATGTGTTGCCATTGGCCCAGGACAATGAAAATTTAATTCAAACCATGAGCTTTCGGATGCAATGAATTTCATATTCATATGACGTCATATAATGTCAGATTTAAATGTGTATGTTAGGCTCTAGTTGTGCATCCCGTGTCCGTTTTTCAAAATTCAAACAAGGGTCAGGACTGCCACAAAATACACCCATCACAGTATGGGGACTCTCAGAAATAGCTCAGAGAAACAAGCTATTGTCTCCTAAATCCCATTAGTTAATGAATGTTACTTATTAAAACAATCATGTTGCAACATTTCCATTAATTTGAAGGAAAATGTCACTTTTGACTTTTTCAAGTGTTCAAGGGCCATAACTTCTAAGTCATTCACGCGATAATGCTGAATATCGAACTCATCCGCGATTTTATGGCCATGCACATGTGTGGAAAGTTTGAAAAGGATTGGACTAACGGTATTGAAGTTAGAGCCCGGACAATCACAATTTCAAGTATTTTGTGTACGTCAAGGGCCATAACTTCTAAGTCATTCACGCAATATTGCTGGATATAAAACTCATCCGTGATATTATGGCCATGCACATGTGTGAAAAGTTTGAAAAGGATTGGGCTAACGGTATTGAAGTTAGAGCCTGGACAATCACAATTTCAAGTATTTTGTGTACGTCAATGGCCATAACTTTTAAGTCTTTCACGCGATAATGCTGGATATCGAACTCATTCATGATATTATGGCCATGCACATGTGTGAAAAGTTTGAAAAGGATTGGGCTAACGGTATTGAAGTAAGAGCCTGGACAATCACAATTTCAAGTATTTTGTGTATGTCAAGGGCCATAACTTCTAAGTCATTCACGCGATAATGCTGGATATCGAACTCATCCGCGATATTATGGCCATGCACATGTGTGAAAAGTTTGAAAAGGATTGGACTAATGGTATTGAAGTTAGAACCCGGACAATCACAATTTCAAGTATTTTGTGTATGTCAAGGGCCATAACTTCTAAGTCATTCACGCGATAATGCTGGATATCGAACTCATCCGAGATATTATGGCCATGCACATGTGTGGAAAGTTTGAAAAGGATTGGGCAAATGGTATTGAAGTTAGAGCCCGGACAACAAATGTTCCACGCCCGCCGTGAGTGTTCACATAATACGCCCCATCTTAAGATGGGCGTATAAAAAGCAATGGTTCTTTGACGAATCCAAGATTCAAACCATTGACGTCAAATTTCAAATGCGTATAAAATCGCTTCCAGATGAGCTAGACAGCTGATATTTAGATAGATTACAAGTCTCCAGGTCTTCTTTACATTCTGGGAAGATGAACGTCATATGATGTCACAATGCTTAAAAAACGTTCGTATTAAAACAAACAGCTTTTTAGCCCTGTAGGCTTTATTTTTTGTATGATTTGCTTTAAATTTTGACTGAAAATGCAGTATTAGATTCTATGGAGCCATGTCATTTCCGTTTCCGGAAAATCCCAAAGGTCAAGGTCATATATCAATTATCGGGCTTTTCTTCGTCCTTAAATATCTCAAAAAAGGTAAATATTCTATCGAGACACTATGCGTATAATTTGTAGTGCTTAGAAAGACCTTTCAGAAGATATTTAGTTTTTGATGATCGGGGTTGAATCGGTTGAGTTTTATATGAGTTATTTATAAATATAGGGAGAGACATAATTCTGATGAAAGCAACTTTTGTTTCCCAACTAGACTCCCAAGATCAACATGTTGAGCCTTCTGCCTAAGGTGCACCTTTCACCTCTAAGCGTGACCTTAACCATGGAGCTAGGGACACTTTTCTACAGCACAAGCAAATCCATCATGATGACTTTTCACCTCTAAGTGTAACCTTGACCTTGAAGATAGGAACTTATGTGGAGTACATCGTCTAATTAAAGCATGATGAGTAATACAGTGGCTACTGCTAATCATTAACGTTCTCAGCCGAGTGCCAATCAGTCAACAGGTGTTTCACCCCTTATCTCGGTACACCCTCATGATGGCGGGGCAGCAGTGTGGATCAAGCACTGCTCGTCTGTGATGGCGTCCATTAAGTACTGTAATGATGAAGCCAGAGCCAATTAAACGCTTTCTCTGCAGCCTTACTGAGAGCTCGGACAGAGCTTTTCCTTGTCCTTCCCTCAATTCCTAGGGCTTCCAGCGCTTTCCGTACAGACTTTGCAGGAAAGCCTCAACATCCAACTTCTACAGGGAAGATCCAGGTGGTGTACCCTATTGAAATGCATTGATCTGCCAGGTCTTGGTGTTTTGCCTTCTTTCTCTCGTAGGCTTCTTCTGTGCCATCTTCCCAGGGGACTGTGAGTTCCAGGAGTATCATTTTCTTTGGGGAAGCTTACCAGATGACAACATCTGGGCGGAGACTGGTCTGGACCACATCTGGGAAAACTAGCTCTGCTGAAGATCGACTTTCATTTCCCAGTGTCTAGCTTCATGCAGTATGCCAGTGGTCTTCACTTAGCTTCCATCTCTCGAGGTTGGTAGGCATTGGCAGGAGGTCATGCACTGATCTCAAGAGGAAGGAATGTTGGAGGGGCTCGTACTGCCAGAGTTCATGCCAAGTCAACCTTCTCTCTGGTAGATTCCATCTACTCCAACTGCCTTGTTGGCCCATCTGGACTGCTCTTGCAGATCGTTGCATGTCTTCAATTCTTCTGACTTCTTGTTGGACTAGTGAGCCTGTTTTTTGGACAAACCATCTGGTGGCCATGTTTTTCTACAGATCTAATTAATCTTCATAATCTTGGTAGCAATCCTTGGTAAAATCCAGTAAGTACTTTTGGACAAAAAGATTTTTTTCACATTTTTACCCCTTTTAGTTGCCATGGCAAATAGATTTTGGCATGTAATTTTATTTTTTGAACAACATTAGAAGAGGACCATCCAAGAAACATTCCTGTAAAGTTTTATGAAAACTGGCCAAGTAGTTTAGGAGATGTTCTTAAAGTTATATACTGAAGACAGACAATGGATGGCGGACGACAGATATACATTGGTCACAATGCTTAAGAAATGAAGATGCACACAAGTGCACATAAAAGTTTATTGTGAAGGTAAAATACAATGAATCAAGAGCTTTTAGACCTAAATATGTGACCCAATCTGGAGAGTTCTCACCTTGAATGTTCCAAAGCTCTCCTCCAGGTCAGCGTACAGTGACCACACCTTCAGAGACTTGTGTACCCGGTTTTGAACTGTCTCCGACTGTAACACACAACAGATAAAATAATGCATATAATTAAACACACACAAAAAAAGGACTTTTTTGCATTTTTAAAAAAAAAAATTAATCCTTGTTCAAGGATTATGGATAATCCAATGACCTGATATGAATATTTCTGTAATCACAAAACGCAATCTTAATATTTGTTTGGTTTAATACATTCCACATATTTTTTGTTTTCAAGGAAGAAATAATATTAATTACTTTTTATCATGATTCAATCTACAAATACATGTACATGTACATGTAATTCCAATCAGGATAATATCAAGAAAACGAAAGATTACATCTAAGCCTCCAAATGAACACCTCAACATCACAATGACAGGGCGGATAAAAATTACACATTCAATGCTTATGCAATTTTACTGTGAAGTTATTTCCAACTACTAACAAGGAATTGCAAATTTCATTTTCAAATACAGAAAAAGACCATTTCTACACAAAAATACTGATGGGAATGTTCAAACACACTGACCCAAGGAACATCTGTGCCAAATAACTTTGAAACTGCAGTCAATACTTTTGCACAAAAAGAATTTTGAAGTTTTTATTATATACATATAAGGAAAACAGGCTCCCGCCCCCTGGCGGCCATGTTTTTCAACAACTCCAATAATTTGAGCAATCTTGTTAGAGAGAGACCCAAGGAACATCTCTGCCAAATAACTTTGAAATCTGGCCACTTGTTTTGGAGAAGATTTTCAAATGTTTTTTCTTCCGTTGCCATGGCAACCTGAGTTTTGCATGGAATCAAATTCTTTGACGACAGACGTCGGATATTCATCGGTCACAATAGCTCACCTTGAGCACCTTGTGCACTGGTGAGCTAAACAGGAGGGCCATAAAGGCCCTGGATTGCTTACCAAATTATAGGGTTACCCAAGGAACATCTGTACTAAAACATTTTGAAATCTGGCCAGTAGTTTTGAAGGAGATGATTTTTAAAGTTTTCATTTTTTTCTTTCTGTTGCCATGGCAACCAGAGTTCTACATGGATCAAGTTTATTTTAGCAACTTTTGTGAAGGTTCACCCAAGGATCATCCCTACTAAGTTTATTCAAATTTTGTCAAGTGGTTTCAGAGAAGGTGTCATTTAAAGCAAATAGTTGATGACGGACAATGCATGATGCAAGGGCAATTATTATGTCCCTCAGAAGTTTCACAAACCATATATTTATTCCATCTCAAGTTATCGAACAGACAAGGATTTTACTTAGTGTCACTGTGACCTTGACCTAAACAAGAGGGCCATAGAGGCCCTAGATCCCTCACCTGAGTATAGGTTCCCCAAGGAACATCTGTACTAAAACATTTTGAAATCTGGCCAGTCGTTTTGAAGGAGATGATTTTTACAAGTTTCATTTTTTTTTTCTTTCGGTTGCCATTGCAACCAGAGTTCTACATGGATCAAGTTTATTTTAGCAACCTTTGTGAAGGTAAACCCAAGGATCATCCCTGCCAAGTTTAATCAAATTCTGTCCAGCGATTTCAGGAGAGATGTTGTTTAAAGCAAATTGTTGAAGATGGACGACGCACAATGCACGACGCAGGGTGATCACAAAAGCTAAGAATAATATGGTTCATCCACTGGCCATGGGCAATGTCCCTACCAAGTTTCACAAACCTTGCCTTATTCCTTCTCAAGTTATTGATCAGACGGGGAATTTACATTAAGTGTCACTGTGACCTTGACCTTTGACTTTATGACCTCAAAATCAAAGGGGTTCATCTATAGGCCATGGGCAAGGCAATGTCCTACCAAGTTTCACAAACCTAGGCCTATTCCTTCTCAAGTTATCAATCAAAAAAGGATATTAAACTAAGTGTCATTGTGACTTTGACCTTATGACCTCAAAATCAATAGGGGTCATTTACTGGCCAAGGACAATGTCCCTACAAAGTGTCACAAACCTAGGCTTATTCCTTCTCAAGTTATTGAAAGGACAAGGATTTAACTGTCACTGTGACCTTGACCTCAAAAACAAAAGGGCTCATCAAATCTAGGCTTATTCCTCCTCAAGTTATTGAGCAGACAAGTATTTTACATTAAGTGTCACTGTGAGCTTGTCCTTTCACCTAATGCCATCAAAATCAATAGGGGTCATCAACTGCCCATAACCAACCTCCCTGCTAAGTATGAAGACAGCAAACCTGATAGTTATCAGGTTATTGAGTGGATATTGATGTGGCTAATGAACAGACAGATGGACATGCGCCATACCATAATACACTAAAGTTACCTTCAGGCTTATAAAAAACCTAGAAAGGTCCTCGAATTTCCAAAATTTCACTTTCTTTATATTTGGACCAATCTGTAACGGCTCTTTAGGTAGGTAATGACAATTAAACCTCAAGAAAAAGGCAAAAAAAAGTTCATGTAAATTACTACTTCTCAATTTTCAAAAACATATAGTTTCTTAGAGGAAAGCAATAAAATGATAAGGACCACTGCAGAAGTTCATGAAATAATTTTAAAAACATAGGTACTGTTGAATAGGTCTCCAAATTTCCAACAGTTGGTTCCAGATTGGAACCACCTGCTAAGTGCATGAAAGAACAGTTTAAATTAATCCTTATTTTTCATGTAACTTCTGCATATGATGTGCAATTTCAAAAAAAATCTTCAAATTCCCTACATTCCACATGCTTCATTTAACAAGAGTTGTCAAAACGACACATATGCCCCCCTATGCTCCCCCACCTCCATCCCCAAAGTCAATATGGGTCATCAACTAGTCCCGGCAATTCACCAGCACAATCACCCTATGATGTTTAAGGAATGCGTTCATTCCCATGCATTCTCCAGTTATTGATCAGATAGGAAGTGGTCTAACAACGGACCAACCAACCTACCGACTGACCCACTGACATTTGCAAAACAATATGCCAGCCCCCTCTTCTTTGAAAAGGGGCATAATTACGGATTTATCTTAAACCACTTTTAAGATATGGATGGTTTAACCCCGAGAAAACAGCAAAAATCTGCAAAAATATGTTCATGTTGTTGCCCTATTACTTTAAGAATTTTAGGCCAATCTTTAACATTTAAACACCAATAGAATGGCCAGGCATTGTTCTACAAATTATATTCATACACCATTTTTTCAAAAATCAATAATTTTCAAGATATAAACAGTTAAATGCACTTGGGGTATTTCTGCCATAATTCAACCAGTTGAACCCCAATCGTCAAAAACTAAATATCATCTGAAAAGTGTTTCAAAGCACTACAATTTATACCTATAGTGTCTCAATAGAATATTTATCGTTTTTGAGATATTTAGAAAAAAACGATAATTGAAATATGACCTTAACCTTTGTGATTTTCCAGAAAAAGATGTCAACATGCACAATGGGGCACTAGGTTGCAAATTCATTAAATGTTACATGCAAATCGGTGAAAAAATAAAGCCTGCAAGACCTAAAAACCACTTATTTCAAATACATAATTGCTTATTACAGTCAACAGTCATAGGATATCAGATGTCACAGAATACAATGAAGACCTCTGGACACATATGCTGTCTAATTTTCATACTTCTAACTCATCAGGAGTCTTTGTAACACTATATTATATTTTTAGGACCAAAGTTCAAATCTCAGTTTTGACATAAATCTAAAACATTTGGAATTTTGAAATATGAAGGCACAGGTGCACATCCACATCCTAATGTACACCTTCTGTGAAAATATCCGACCTGAACTGACTGCTGCAGAGTGCGAACCAAATTTGGTAGCTTATTTCATCCCTGACCTCACATTACATGAAAATTGTTGCATTCAAAAGGGCCCAAGTTGCTCCGCCTACTGTTAAAATATCATGCTGCTGGTTCATTGGAAACCTGTTTTATTTTGAACCTCAAAAGGAAGGAAAAATTAGAATGATAATAACAAGAGGGCCAAGATGGCCCTAAAGACGCTCACCTGAAAAATTGCCTTCATTGCCTGTACAAGTTACTAAATTATAGCATAGTTGTACTGTCAGAATACATAATCTATGACATCATTTCAGTTCAATGAACAAAACAATGCCTGTGGTTAAAATCTGAAGTCATACTTGACTGAGAGATAGTATGGCTTAAACACACAAATTTAAACATTAAAGGGGACATAACTCCTGAACTGTGGCCTTTAGTGTGTAAACAAGATATTTCAATGATTTGACCTACTGACCTACTTTTTGATCCAACCTGACCCATTTTCGAAAGGGTTCAAGATATCATCAAGACAAACATTCTGACCAAGTTTGAAGAAGATTGGATCAAAATTGTGGCCTCTAGTGTGTAAACAAGGTTTTTCTAAGATTTGACCTACTGACCTACTTTTGGATCAAACCTGACCCATTTTCTAAGGGTTCAAGATATCATCAAGACAAACATTCTGACCAAGTTTGAGGAAGATTGGATCAAAATTGTGGCCTCTAGTGTGTAAACAAGATTTTTCTAAGATTTGACCTACTGACCTATTTTTTGATCCAACCTGACCCATTTTTGAAAGGGTTCAAGATATCATCAAGACAAACATTCTGACCAAGTTTGAGGAAGATTGGATCAAAATTGTGGCCTCTAGTGTGTAAACAAGATTTTTCTAAGTTTTGACCTACTGACCTACTTTTTGATCCAACCTGACCCATTATCGAAAGGGTTCAAGATATCATCAAGACAAACATTCTGACCAAGTTTGAGGAAGATTGGATCAAAATTGTGGCCTCTAGTGTGTAAACAAGATTTTTCTAAGATTTGACCTACTGACCTACTTTTGGATCCAACCTGACCCATTTTCGAAAGGGTTCAAGATATCATCAAGACAAACATTCTGACCAAGTTTGAGGAAGATTGGATCAAAATTGTGGCCTCTAGTGTGTAAACAAGATTTTTCTAAGATTTGACCTACTGACCTACTTTTTGATCCAACCTGACCCATTTTCGAAAGGGTTCAAGATATCATCAAGACAAACATTCTGACCAAGTTTGAAGAAGATTGGATCAAAATTGTGGCCTCTAGTGTGTAAACAAGGTTTTTCTAAGATTTGACCTACTGACCTACTTTTTGATCCAACCTGACCCATTATCGAAAGGGTTCAAGATATCATCAAGACAAACATTCTGACCAAGTTTGAGGAAGATTGGATCAAAATTGTGGCCTCTAGTGTGTAAACAAGATTTTTCTAAGATTTGACCTACTGACCTACTTTTTGATCCAACCTGACCCATTTTCGAAAGGGTTCAAGATATCATCAAGACAAACATTCTGACCAAGTTTGAGGAAGATTGGATTAAAATTGTAGCCTCTAGTATGTAAACAAGATTTTTCTAAGATTTGACCTACTGACCTACTTTTTGATCCAACCTGACCCATTTTCGAAAGGGTTCAAGATATCATCAAGACAAACATTCTGACCAAGTTTGAGGAAGATTGGATCAAAATTGTGGCCTCTAGTGTGTAAACATCAAAATTGTTGACGGACGACGGACAATCAAGTATCCCAAAAGCTCACCCTGAGCTATGCTCAGGTGAGCTAACAAGAGGGCCATGATGGCCCTGAATCGCTCACCTGAGTACCATTGCTTCAACTGATGTCAAGGTTTTTAAACAGACAAGGATTCTGATATAACTTAATCTAAAACATTTTACCCCTGACAATACTACACACCAAATATCTAAGCAATGGGCC
The DNA here is from genome assembly GCA_021229015.1 of Solen grandis. Lineage (NCBI taxonomy): Eukaryota > Metazoa > Mollusca > Bivalvia > Adapedonta > Solenidae > Solen > Solen grandis. The sequence goes on along the minus strand of CM037787.1, from coordinate 53,086,182 downwards.
ATATGGTTTCAGAGAAGACTTGGGCGCAGGGTCATTTATCACCGTAGGGCCAAGACTTTGAAAATCTTTGTAATGAACCATTAGATGCTACTACATACCAAAAATCTTAGCTCTAGGCCTTATTGATTCATAGAAGAAGATTTTTTAAGATTTTCCTATTTAACTCTATGTAAAACAAGTGACCCTTGGTGTGGGGTCATTTATCACCATAGGGCTATGATTTGTACAATCTTGGTAGTGGCCCATAAGATGATGCTACATACTAAATATCTAAGCTCTAGGCCTTATGGATTCATAGAAGAAGATTTTTTAAGATTTTCCTATATAACTCTTGTAAAACAAGTGACCCCTGGTGGGGGGTCATTTATCACCATAAGCTATGATTTGTACAATCTTGGTAGTGGCCCATAAGATGATGCTACATACCAAATATCTAAGCTCTAGGCCTTATGGATTCATAGAAGAAGATTTTTTAAGATTTTCCTATATAACTCTATGTAAAACAAGTGACCCCTGGTGACGGGTCATTTATCACCATAGGGCTATGATTTGTACAATCTTGGTAGTGGCCCATAAGATGATGCTTCATACCAAATATCTAAAGGCTAGGCCTTGTGGTTTCGGAGAAGAAGATTTTTTCAAGTTTTTCCTATATTAGCCTATGTGAAATCAAGTGACCCCTGGGGCGGGGCCAATTTTGACCCCAGGGTCATAATTTATACAATCCTGGTAGACAGTCATAAGATCATGCTACATACCAAAATTCAAAAGGCTAGGCCTTGTGGTTTCAGAGAAGAAGATTTTTTAAATTTTCATTTATAAAATCTATTTTTAGCTCCTGTGACCTAATTATGCGATGGACCAGAACCATTTATACAACTTTAGTAGAGCTTCACCCAAGGAACATTCCTGCAAAATATTTTTCAAATTGGCCAAGCCGTTTAGGAGGAGATGTTGTTTGAAGCAATTGTTGACGCCGGACGCACGGACGCACGCACGGACGCACGGACGACGGACGCCGGACAAAAGGCGATCAGAAAAGCTCACCTTGAGCACGTTGTGCTCATGTGAGCTAAAAAGTAACAAGAGGGCCATATGGCCCTAGCAGTAGATCGCTCACCAGAGTACTAAATCTTATATAAAACGATTCAACTACATGACCCCCTATGGGCCTCATTTTTCAATGGATCAACCTTACTTAAGGATTTTTCAGCCGGTTACGGCTGTTTTTGATATTGGTAAAATAAAAAAAATTTAATTTCTCATTTATTTTAAGTTGACTGATAGAAGAAAGCCCAAATTTTAAGATTCATGTTATAAGAATATCATCAAAAATATATCTGCCAAATTTTGAAGATACAAAAAGTCACATTTTAGTGTTTTAATGTAAATTTGGCTTAAATTTCAATAAAAAAGCAATTTTAGTTAAAAAAAAAAAAAATCTGGTGAGGTATGTATTTTTTTTACATTTTCATAAAGCATTTATATCAGAAAACTGACTCTGAAAAAATAAAGAAAATCTGTTTGTTGAATTTTTTTTTAATTAGAAAAATATATATGAAAATTCAGTTTTGGGATAGTTTTTGTATACATTTTGGTCCAGACGCAAATGAGATTTTATGCCTGTTTTGTATTTTCAATGCATATTTGACAGTATTTTTATCTGTAACTTTTAGAATACATTATAAATAACAAATGGTGATAAAAATATTTAAAAAATATCATTTTAATATGCTGTTACAGTATTTAGAAACGAAATCTTTCATATTTTTTTTAATGTCATGTTTTTTCAACAAATTTTAGCAAATAGTGATGCTCTACCATAAGCTTGATCTCTAAAACAAGCATGGTGACCCCCTATTTTTATTTCATATATCTTTTAGTTAAAGTCTAAAGTACTTATATGTTAAGTTTTAGAAAAACCTGTCCTTTAGAAAAAAAACGCTCAAACGCTTTTAAGCAATTATGGTAGACATTCATGAGGTGACCATTTCTGCAAATTGAAATCAAATTCTGACCATTCGTTTCACAGAAGAAAAAATTTGAAAACTTCTATATAGAGTATATAAGGAAAATAGCTGACCCCCTAAGGGCCTCATTTTTTAAGGGAGCAATTATGGTAGACATTTATGAGGTGACCATTTCTGCAAAATGAAATTAAGTTTTGACCACTGGTTTCATAGAAGAATATTAAAATTTTCTATATTGAGTATATAAGGAAAATAGCTGACCCCCTAGGAGTCTCAGTTTTCAAGAGATCAACTTCATTTTAGCAGAGATGTAAATACCTAGAGGGATAAGCAGCTCTAAAAATAGAAAATTATCCCCTCGTATAGCCAGACTTCCTTGCGCACACTCGGCCATTATTGGTTGTTTTCATAATCATCGATCTTTGCTCTCTCGATAAACTTCGGCGATATTCGTTGATATAGTTTGTGGGCAACACATTGGTTACTAATTCTTTAGACATAATTAAACTCATCGCTTAATGTACTGAATGTATGGGAGGGGGTCATAATGAAAAAAGTCGTATCAGTAGGTTTTCTTAAAACAATATTTGATAATATTGACATAAAGGTCCAGGTTATATAAAAATATATGAGAAATGTTATTAAATTGTTTTACATACCTTCATATATTCTAATTCCTCTTATTTTCAGTTAAAATCCTGTATATGCATTTATTTTCACAGAGAACATGTTTAAGAGAAAAATCTCTAACATATTTACTGATAAGAATAAAGTTTATTGTTTGGTATGATTATGTAATTTCCTGTATGGGGTCAATCAGGGGGTATTAAAAGGGTTACCTGGGTTAATTGTTCCAGGTGTGTGTGTCGAAGAGGTGCCTTATTGTAGGTGCCAATTTGATGGGCATGATTTATGGCCCCGGGTGTGACATATTGTCAAATCTCAAGACAATAGCCAATCACAAAAAAGAGGTGATGCTTACAGATGGCTGGTTTTATTAATTAAGAACTCAGATTTTCTGTCTTGTGACGTTTTAATTTTATCGGAATTACACGGGGCATAATAAATGTGTTGGAAATTACATAGAGTATTGTTAAGATGATTTGCCTTAGACAAGCTGAAATTGTATGTGTTTGTGTTAAATAATATTGATACCGAAAGGGTGGATATAGCCACGTATGCTTCATTTTTTTCTCAATTTTTAAGCGTTCTGTAGTTATTAAAACTCCATTTATATATCGGCTATATGTGTTCAGGAGTGTGCCAAAATTTCTACAAGAATGGATAAAATGACAAAAAGTATATGCAAATATGTGAAGCATAAGAAGACAAGAGTGCCAGTGATGCCACAATATACGCCGCAACAAAATATAAAGACCAAGAGGGGTCTTTTAATTATTGCTTTTAACATTTCTGTAAGCATAAGCTCATAATGAAGTCTGTAAGACCAATTAGTTTAGCTGAACAGAGATAGAACCCTAAAAATGCTTCCAATATGACAGTAGGTCAAATAGCAGTATCAATATGAATCCTTTTTTCTTTCTCTGCATAAGTCTTGCAAAAATCACTGTACCAGAAAATCCCTGCTTTATGCACTTTTACCTGTTTAGAAACTTGAGTTGTGTTTTCAAGAGACCATGTTTAGAAAGGCATAACTATTGCAAATATTGATGAACATCAAAATCCCTGTTTTGTGCATATCTACCCAGTATAGTTATGACATTGTCCAAGTTTTGAAAATATTAGGTCAGAAACATACAAGAAATTGCATTCACAAGGCTGCAATATCAATCAGCTACAGAGACTAAGTTTCAAGGGACACAAATCTTGTAAAAATCAATGGAACGGGAAATTGCCACTTCATGCACATCTACCTATTATAGTAATGACATTGACCAAGTTTTGAAAAGATTCATTCAGAAATGTAGGAGGAGTTGCATTCATAAGGCTGTAATATCAATCAGCTACAGAGACTAAGTTCCAAGGGACACAAATCTTGTAAAAATAAATGGACCAGAAAATCGCCACTCCATGCACATCTACCCATTATAGTAATGACATTGACCAAGTTTTGAAAAGATTCATTCAGAAACATAGGAGGAGTTGCGTTCACAAGGCTGTAATATCAATCAGCTACAGAGACTAAGTTTCTAGGGACACAAATCTTGTAAATATCAATGGACCGGAAAATCGCCACTTCATGGACATCTACCCAGTATAGTAATGACATTAACCAAGTTTTGAAAAGATTCATTCAGAAATGTAGGAGGAGTTGCGTTCACAAGTCTGCAATATCAATCAGCTACAGGACAAGTTTCAAGGACACAAATCTTGTAAAATCAATGACGGAAAATCGCCATTCATGCACATCTACCATTATAGTATGATATTGACCAAGTTTTGAAAAGATTCATTCAGAAATGTAGGAGGAGTTGCGTTTACAAGACTGCAATATCAATCAGCTACAGAGACGAAGTTTCAAGGGACACAAATCTTGTAAAATTCAATTGACTGGAAAATCGCCATTTCATGCACATCTCTACCCATTATAGTAATGACATTGACCAAGTTTTGAAAAGATTCATTCAGAAATGTAGGAGGAGTTGTGTTCACATGATATGGACGTAAGGACGGACAGACGGAGAAGATGACGCCAATATACGACCGCCACCTGTGGCGTATAACAAAAATGTATAAGGTCGGTTTTGTTTGATTAACTAAATATGTGATAAAAAAATGACCAATAAAAAAATAGATTTCCTCAAAAACAAGCAGTAGGATTATCAAATCAAAGTTTGATACTAACATAAATATATCTACTTCATGGATTTCAACGTTGTTTTTGAGAAAATCTTGTTTTTTATTGTCTGTGTTGAGACAATATTATGGCATTTCATTCAATTCGTAAGAAAACATAAGGGAAAAACATGCGTCGGAACATCAGAGAAATTAAAATGAAAAAAAAACAAGAGGGCCATGATGGCCCTGAATCGCTCACCTGAGTACCATTGCTTCAACTGATGTCAAGGTTTTTAAACAGACAAGGATTCTGATATAACTTAATCTAAAACATTTTACCCCTGACAATACTACACACCAAATATCTAAGCAATGGGCCATTTGGTTTCAGAGAAGACTTGGGCGCAGGGTCATTTATCACCGTAGGGCAAAGACTTTTAAAATCTTTGTAATGAACCATTAGATGCTACTACATACCAAAAATCTTAGCTCTAGGCCTTATTGATTCATAGAAGAAGATTTTTTAAGATTTTCCTATTTAACTCTATGTAAAACAAGTGACCCCTGGTGTGGGGTCATTTATAACCATTGGGCTATGATTTATACAATCTTGGTTGTGGCCCATAAGATGATGCTACATACCAAATATCTAAGCTCTAGGCCTTATGGATTCATAGAAGAAGATTTTTTAAGATTTTCCTATATAACTCTGTGTAAAACAAGTGACCCCTGGTGAGGAGTCATTTATCACCATAGGGCTATGATTTGTACAATCTTGGTAGTGGCCCATAAGATGATGCTTCATACCAAATATCTAAGCTGTAGGCCTTATGCATTCATGGAAGAAGATTTTTTAAGATTTTTCCTATATAACTCTATGTAAAACAAGTGACCCCTGGTGCGGGGTCATTTATCACCATAGGGCTATGATTTGTACAATCTTGGTAGTGGCCCATAAGATGATGCTACATACCAAATATCTAAGCTCTAGGCCTTATGGATTCATAGAAGAAGATTTTTTAAGATTTTCCTATATAACTCTATGTAAAACAAGTGACCCCTGGTGCGGGGTCATTTATCACCATAGGGCTATGATTTGTACAATCTTGGTAGTGGCCCATAAGATGATGCTACATACCAAATATCTAAGCTCTAGGCCTTATGGATTCATAGAAGAAGATTTTTTAAGATTTTCCTATATAACTCTATGTAAAACAAGTGACCCCTGGTGCGGGGTCATTTATCACCATAGGGCTATGATTTGTACAATCTTGGTAGTGGCCCATAAAATGATGCTACATACCAAATATCTAAGCTCTAGGCCTTTTGTTCAGAGAAGATTTTTAAGTTTTCTATAACCTATGTAAAACAAGTGACCCCTGGTGCGGGGTCATTTATCACCATAGGGCTATGATTTGTACAATCTTGGTGGTGGCCCATAAGATGATGCTACATACCAAAAATCAAAAGGCTAGGCCTTGTGGTTTCGGAGAAGAAGATTTTTTCAAGTTTTTCCTATATTAGCCTATGTGAAATCAAGTGACCCCTGGGGCGGGGCCAATTTTGACCCCAGGGTCATAATTTGTACAATCCTGGTAGAGAGTCATAAGATCATGCTACATACCAAAAATCAAAAGGCTAAGCCTTGTGGTTTCAGAGAAGAAGATTTTTTAAATTTTCATTTTTAAAATCTATTTTTAGCTCCTGTGACCTAATTATGCGATGAACCAGAACCATTTATACAACTTTAGTAGAGCTTCATCCAAGGAACATTCCTGCAAAATATTTTTCAAATTGGCCAAGCCGTTTAGGAGGAGATGTTGTTTGAAGCAATTGTTGACACCAGACGCATGGACGCCGGATAAAAGGCGATCAGAAAAGCTCACCTTGAGCACGTTGTGCTCATGTGAGCTAAAAAAAATGAAGTGTATTGAATATTGAAATTAGCTTAAGAACTTCATAAGGTATCGAAAAATGCAAGGTTTTTGTCTATTTATCAAATTAATTAAGATCCTTAGTTATTTGAATGGGGCTAAATTTCCTGACTGATTTTTACCACTTCGCTAAACTGAGTCTCGACATAAGCCGATAAGAACAAGATTTTCTCTGAAACAAGGCGCTGGATTATCACATCAAAGTTAAATACTGATGCACATATGTCTAGTTCATCTATCTCAACCCACCTTTTCATCGATTTATCAGTCAATGTTTCACGTATTTGCAAATACTTTTTCTTATTTTGTATGATCACAAATCGTCACAAATTCAAGATTGCGGTCATCCTGCATTTTTTCCAGGGATGCATCAAATTAACCATACAGTGCAAAGAGTACCTGCGGACATAGAGTTTAACTGTGTGACGTCCTTTTCCACTCCATTTAATGTAGCTTCGTGATTTTAGCAATTATAGTAGACATTCATGAGGTGACCATTTGTGCCAAATGAAATTAAATTCTGATCATTAACTTCACAGAAGAAGAACTTTGAAATTTTCAATAAAGAGTATATAAGAAACTAGTTGACCCCCTAGGAGCCTCATTTTTCAAGGGATCATCTTTATTTTATCAATTATGGTAAACATTCATGAGGTGTGCCAAAGGAAATTAAATTCTGACCATTAGTTTCATACAAAAAGAATTTTGTAATTTTCTATATAGAGTATGTATAATGAAATATGCCAATCCCCTAGGGGCCTCATTTGTCAAGGTATCAACTTTATTTTAGCAGTTATGGTAAACATTAATGAGGTGACCGTTTGGGCCATTGGAAATTACATTCTGACCATTGGCTTTACATTAGAAGAATTTTGAAATTTTCTATACAGAATATACGGAAATTAGTTGACCCCCTAAGGGCCTCATTTTTCAAGGGATCAATTTGTACACATTCATGTGGTGACCGTTTGTGCCAAAGGAAACTAGAGATTTGTTTCCCCCCACCCCCTTCCCCTCACACACACATATACACTAAGGCACACAGCGACATATGCAAATAGTTTAAGTTACAGGGCTAACTATATTGATAAAGCTCCGCACAGAGTTATGGACTTTGTGTGTGACACTTCCTCTCATCAACTTCTTTCCATAACTGAAATCTTGTTTCAAAAGCATAAGTAGAACAAGAGTTATCTTATGGTCAAGAAATTATGAAAAGGGATAATTACTCCAAAAACAATGAGGTCAGAGTTATGAACCTTGTGCATGACACTTTCTCTCATTAATTTCTTTCCATGAATGAAATTGAATTTCAATAGTATGGCACAAAATTGTATAAAAGCAGAAAAATTCCAACCAGAAACACTGGAAATGGATTATGCTCTAGTGTACTGGTATTCTACCCACCTATGAAGCTTCAAGGTTATATGTCTCTTGTATGAGTTATGCTCCGGACAAAACTTAATTGAATATGAAATCAAACAACAGGCAATAACTCCAAAAATATGATTAACAGAATCAAAGTTCTTGTGCACTGCAATTTTCCTTTGTGAGGTCTATTCACTTATGATGTTTCAAGGTTATATGTCTCATAGTGTATGAGTAATGCTTTCAAAAAAACAAAAACAAAAAAAAAGTATGAAATCTAACAAAAGGCAGTAACTCCAAAAATATTATATGCAGAGCTACAGTTCTTGTGCACTGCACTTCTCCTCCATGTGATCTATCCATCTTTGAAGTTTCAAGGTTATATGTCTTATAGTGCTTGAGAAATGCTCTTGACAAAAAATAATTATGAAATTTAGCAAAGGGCAATACCTCCAAAACTATGATGTGCAGAGTTATGGTTCTTGTGCATGACACATTGCCATCATGAGGTCTATCCACCTGTGAAGTTTCAAGTCAAGTTTATAGCTTTTATAATTTTTGAGTTACATTCTAGACAAAGATAACTCTGAAATTTAACAAAGGGCATTAACTTCAAAAATATGAAACACAGAGTTACAGTTCTCATGCATGACACTTCCCCTCAATAAGATCTATACACCTGTGAGGTTTCAAGTTAATAGCTACGATACTTTTTAAGTTCTGCTCTGGACAAACATAAGTATGAAATTTAACAAAGGGCAATAACTCAACAAAAGGGCCATGATGGCCCTAAATCGCTCACCTAAATTCAACTGCTAGAGAAAAATGCTTAAGTAAGGAAAAAAATTTACACATAATAAATTAATTTTTAATATTTAAATTTAAAATTTAAATATTATTAAATTTTAGTTCTGGTGGCCATCTTGGTAGGCAGACCTAAACGATTTTAGCTATTTTTGCTCAGGACCACCTAGGGATCATTCCTGTAAAATTTCATCACAATCTGCTAAGGGGCTTAGGAGGAGATGTCGTATAAAGATTATTCTATTTTTAGCTCTGGATGCCATCTTGGTTGGCAGACCAGAAAGATTTTAGCTGTTTTTATGCAGTATCACCCAATGATCATTCCTTTTGAGTGTCATTAAAATCTGCTTAGTCACAATAATAAAACCTTTAAACAACATCTCCTCCTAAACCAGGAGGAGATGTTGTTTAAAGGTTTTATTATTTTTAGCTCTGGCCACCATCTTGGTTGGCAGATCGGAACGATTTTAGCTATTTTTGCACAGTTCCACCTAGGGACCATTCCTGTAAAATTTCATCAAAATCTGCTCAGTGGTTTAGGAGGAGATGTCGTTTAAAGCAAAAGCTGACGACACAAGACGACAAAGACTGATCACAATACCATAAAGTGCTCTGGTGAGCTAAAAATTTGATGTGTAGAATTACAGTTCTTGTGCATGACAATTCTCCTCCTTAAGATCTATCCACCTGGGAAGTTTCAAGTTAATAGCTTTGATACTTTTTGAGTTATGCTCTGGACAAAAAATAAGTATGAAATTTAACGAAGAGCAAAAAAATTTGATGTGCAGAGTTACAGTTTGTTTGCATGACACTTCCTCAATGTGTTCTATCTACCTGTGAAGTCTGAAGTTAAATATGATCCTTTGTGAGTTATGCTACGGACTAAAATTAAGTATGAAATTTAACAAAGGGGAATCACTCCAAAAATATGATACACAGAGATGTGTTTCTTGAGCACTGCACTTCTCCTCCATAAGATCTAGCGACCTGTGAAGTTTCAAGTTAATAGCTTTGATACTTTCTGAGTTATGCTCCAGACAAAAAATGTGACAGACAGACAGACAACTCCGACAAAAACAAAATGTCCCCCCCCCCCATATTTATTTATTTCTGACCACTGGCTTCATAGGAGAAGAAATTTGAAATTTCTATATCCTTTGTGCACTTGTAGCGTATTGAAACAACGGGTAAAAAAACTGTTGACTCAAAACTTGGCCAATCTTTACAGCGAATGCCTGTAGCGTATTTAAACAAGTAAAAAAATTGTTGCCTCAGAAATGGACCAATCTTTACAATGAATGCCTGTAATGTACTTAAACAGGTAAAATTTTTCTCTCCTCAAAACTTGGACACCATTTTAGCGTAGGAACCCTGAAAATGATTAATTTTAGAAAAATAATCGCTAAATTGGTATATTTAATTTAAAAAGTTTCATTAAAATGATTTAAAATGTAATTTGATATTCGGGTTATATAAGCATTTGCATTTGTTTATTTAAAGTTTCAGTTTTCTGGAGATCATATCAGTCAAAAAATACTATTGATATACGAACGATATACGATATGCGATATAGGATCTGCGATATTCAATATACAATAGCAAGTTTGATTTTCCTTTACGATTCGATACAATGCGATGCGTTTATAATCTGATACCATACGATATACGATCCATGATTTACATTATGCGATATTGCGATATACGATATACGGTAAGCACGGTTTACATGACATTTTTATACCTGCAAACTTGATTTGACTACAAGTCCAGAAATATGCAAAAACTTCATGTTGTTAACAATATTTATCGTTACATATAACTGGTAATCCGTGTGTTCATCTAAAATAAACATAGCGAGCGACAGGCAATGGGGACATACTAAATTGCGGTCCCCCTGAAAAAGCGACGGACTCTGCGATCTCCATCGAGACCACTGTTAACCGTACATGTAACGAGAGAAAGTTTTTTTTGTTGTTTTTTTAATGAAGATTATTAATAAATATATTTTTATGAGTACGTGTAATAATAACAATCACAACTAGAACCGCAAAGCGGCATCTTGATTTTCGCTTTTAACTTGACTAGTAAGAGTACTGGTTTCACCTGCAGACATAATTGATTGATATTAACTTTATTCTAATATTTTTGTTAATTGATCAAATGAAGTCCGATCTTCAAAAACTAAACATCATTAGAACGATCTTTTCACGAACTAAAACTTTTGTTCATATACTTTCTATAAAATATTTCTAGATTTGAAGCTATTTTGTGCCGATAAAAATAATCGGTATTATGACCTTGACCTTTGCATATTTTCATCGTTATTTACTATGAGTTTATTTGTATTATTTAAATGCATAAACAGTGAAAAAATGATGAAGATTGAACAAAAATAAAGTCAGGAGCTGCAAAAAAGAAGCAACATATGGATTTACAATTGTTTGATAAAAGGATCAAAATTTGGACTGTGGTCATTTGATCAAATGAAGTCCGATCTTCAAAAACTAAACATTAATGGAAAGATCTCCTCACAAACTAAAACTTTTGTTCATATACATTTCTATAAAATATTTTTAGATTTGAAGCTATTTTATGCCGATATAAATAATAATAATTGGTATATGACCTTGACCTTTGCATATTATGGGTGATTTTTTTTCTATGAGTTTATTTGTTTTATAAAAATGCATTAACAGTGAAAAAATGATGAAGATTGAACAAAAAATAAAGTCAGGAGCTGCAAATAACCTTAAAAGTCATGCATTTAAAATGTTGATTTTTCGAAAATATTGGTTATGTTTGACCTCGTACTGTGGACAAACCATGCATTTCTCAAAATCGACATAGCATATATTTTGTGCGTATATGTCTTGCGAATCATATGCAACAAACAAAATATTTCTATCTCATCTCTGAATAAAATGGGCACGTTTTTGGTAGACTTACCCTTATTTCACAGTTTTTGCGAGATTCGAACTTTCAACCTCCTGTAGCACGAAAGTTTTATATACGCAAATTTTTGGAACCTATCATATTTTATTGGGCTATTTACAAGGAACATTATGCAAAAACCGCATTTGAATCGGACCTCAAATAATTGAGATATTGCTTATTAAACATTTTCATATAAAACGCCCCCTGGCGGTAAAATCAAAAAAAAAAATGAACATTATCTCGACGTTAGGATCATCTTCAAGTACGTGGTTATTACTGATAAAAGTTTCATAGATGTGGCTTTTCTCACCTCGGAGCTATGCCGTTCACAAAAAAGGGTTAGAAAAAAAAGAAAAAAAAAAAAAGAAACAGAACGAGAACAAAGGGTTTTCGCACTGCGATGCGAAAACCCAATAAAAAACAAATGATAACAGTACTTTACTGATATCTAGTACTCTGCTACTTGTGTTAATTCACACAATATCTTTTCTTAAAAAAAATATGAATATAATTGATCCATGCCCTTTTATATACGATAGCGACCGCTCATTGAGCGCTTGTGAACCAACACATAGAAGTATAGCATGTGCTAGAGAACTTCTGGTTAACTGTCAAATAGCCGAAAAAAATGAAATGATGCATGAACAACTGCATGCAACCTGCACCTTATATATAGAGAGAAAGAGATATCCATATTGATGCTTCTTTAAACAATTAATTAAAAAAAAAAAAAAAAGAGAGAAGACCGAAAGTAATTAGTGAAGAGGTCGCCGATTTTGTCGCAGCTTATACATGATGATACATGTAGCAGAAAATCTTATTTGCAAACAACATCTAAATTGATCCAATGCTTTTAACCATAATCACAAATTATTTGTTCCTATAAAAGAACTGTTGCTATATTTTACTCGCTGTTTTAACTATAAAAAAATATTTTTATTTGTTTTATCAATCATAAGAATACTCTATGACTTACTCGTATGTGATAACTATATTTTTTAAAAGTCCATTAGTCTTTAATTTGTAAAGAACCCCATCCCCCTCCAGTTAGAGAGAGATCTTTTACTATTAATATCATCATCAACAGGATTCGCTATGGAAATATACTGATATATAGAATGTCTTCTTCGGAATATAATATTTCTATGATGACAATTTAATTTTAGAATAATTATGTAATTATGATATGCATAAAAAGGAATAAACAATATGAATCAATTAATGGAAGAAACTTGTAGTCATGTTGTTGTCTCATAGATTCCTCCGTTGTCTTCGGGACACTCCTTGGTAGGATGAAGAATTTTGAGTTTTCTGTATTAAGAGTCACACTTCATTATGTAAACTCAAAATGTTGTGAATATATACTCTAAAACGCATAGGCAGCAGAGCTGTTGGTCAGACGATATTAATTTAGTTGGTACAGTTTATATTACGTAAGTGCTCTATAGTGTATGTAGGTATATACACATACTTATTCTAAGTTACATGTAAATTATTGTATAATATTTATTATAATAGAGGAACAGTTTATTAGACAGCGATAGCTGTCTTATGCTGAAAAACGAAATTAAGCCTTGCTAATTTGCATATTTTCCACAACAATTTTAACTGTACCTCTTCGCGCTTAGTGCGGATCCATGTAATGCGATTCTGCACTAACGAATACGAGTGGAATATGTTACACAGACGTTTAAATCATAACCGTAACCGCTTTTAGTGTGTTACTGTTTGTTAACATGTTTTCTTTTGCCATTATTTTGCACTGGAAGCATCAATTTTAAGCGTGAAAAAAATATCCGTGACATATCTTAACCAGAACAGCTACCCATCTTACGTACATGAAGATCTACTCCTGTAAAAAGAAAAAGTAGTGCTCCGTATGTATGTAATTGACCTAAAGTAGTCCACACAATATTTTGCATGATGGCGAGTTAGGTTCCTCCCAGGGCATTTCTTAACTTTGAAATAGATAGGCAAACATTCTAGTATCTTAAATAATTAAATACCTGGTCAATTTCTACACATACAAAACAACAGATAGAATTCGCAAGTACTAGAGAAAGAGAATGACCTACTTAGGTATGCAGATCTTTATGAATGAAAGGTTCATGACCTTTACTCCGTAGCAACAGCGGGTGGAGTTTTTGTCATCATGTGACTGCTTCAATAACTTCAGAAACACTGAGTTTAGAATGTTAATCCCGTCGCCGTCTCTCAGCGCATTGTGCGCTTTGATTGACTAAGCTGCCCAGTCACACTGACTACGTACATAACACCCTGGTTCTTTCTGTGATAATGTTCTCACAATAGGCCTGAGACCATCTTTCATGTTTTCTGTCACGTTAATAAGTACCGGTTATAACATTCATGTTGTGTAAAGGTTGACTGTCCCTCCCTCGCCTTGGGGTGGGATTGGGGGTGAGGGGGTGAGTGACTGTATATCGGTACCGGCGATACATAAAGGTGACATATCTGGTCAAAATTAACACATGCTGTGCCCGCTGATAAGAAGGTATGACACGCGTCTGGTGAAATATTATTACGTTGGTTAAATATACACATTCATGCATAAATGTACATACAAGAGAAAAAAAAATCAAATATATTTTAAGCAAACTATACATGTAATAAAATGGATTTTTTCCCATTTAACTTTTATCATGTAGTGAATTTGTGTTTTCACGGACAAGGAGAGATCGGTAATTTGACTAAAACCGTATGCCTCTATTCTCAAAGGCAGTATGTTAATTTTCCATTGTAGGGGTCCTGTTTTTTTTTTGTTTTTTTGGCTGAAAAAAAAAAAAAGCATCGGAAAAGACGGTGTTTTGATACAAGTGAGTCCGGGTGTGACACCCTAGCTAACTTTGCGAATAGACGCATTGGTTCTTTTACGTGTCAGGGGAATAGCACCGACCAATACACGCGAGAGAAGTTCCTGCTTAGAACCAGTACTGAGTTCTCCGAGTTCCCATAGCAACCCAAATTTGCTGAGTGCAAGACAAGGGCGAATCTAGTACAAATTTTATACGTCTTGACGCTATCACCGGAGAAATGTACCCTGGTTGGGTTTCAAATCCAAGACCTCCTGATATTATATTGCTTATTCAAACTGAAAGAAATATGTTCTGTGCGAATTATGACGTTTGCATATGTGGAGAGAGAGACAGACAGAGAAAAGGGTGTGTGTGTGTGTGTGTGTTGTGTGTGTGTGTGTGTGTAAATAAAGTAGGGAATAAAAAAAAAAATACACATTATAACTATAATGTAGGTATATGCGTATGTTATGATCATCTCTTTCAATGTTTTTAATAAGAGAACGCGAGCGAACACTGCAGAGGAAAACATCCCGGAAAATAAGTTATTCAAAGGAAGCGACATCTTGGACAAAATCGGGTGTGTGTGTGTGTGTGTAAATAAAGTAGGGAATAAAAAAAAATACACATTATAACTATAATGTAGGTATATGCGTATGTTATGATCATCTCTTTCAATGTTTTTAATAAGAGCACGCGAGCGAACACTGCAGAGGAAAACGTCCTGGAAAATAAGTTATTCAAAGGAAGCAACATCTTGGACAAAATCGGAGTCTGATTATGCATAATTGGGTCAGATTTAAATTGTTAATTTTCAGACTTGCTAATCATGAAAATTTTTATCAAACACATCAAATAAACTAAGAGGAATGAATGTAGCCCAGCGTATACTTCAATACCAATTTAATGCTTTCGAATATATATTTTTCACACGTGCATTAAATTGCTTAACGACGCATGGCGTCTGTTGCAGAAAGTCACGTAGGCCACTACACATGTATATACCGGTACATAAAAAGTAAAAGAATGTTATTATAACTAAACAAATAATAAGATTATACTACATAATATAATTTATGATTAAAAAAAATTATTTTTAAAAAAAAAAAAAAATAAAGGGTGTCCCGAAACATAGACTGCCAAAAATCTTAGAGTGATTCGATACGATATACGTTATGCGATTTATGATATATGATATACCATTGCTTTATGATAAGATGCGATAAGATCCCGTTCATTATGTGTAATACGATTGAATGCGATAGGATACGATTCGATACGTTACGATGCAATTGAGTATACTATACGATACGATGTGATATGAACGATATACGCTACTTTTGACAACTGATACGATAGCGCCACTGTAGGATATACTGAATTTAATCAGAAACAAGAGGGCCATAGAGGCCCTAAATCACTCACCTGAGTATAGGGTTACTCAAGAAACATGTGTACATTTTGAAATCTGGCCAGTAGTTTTGAAGGAGATGATTCTAAAATATTCATAATTCATTTCCTTCTATTGCCAATGCAACCAGAGTTCTGAAGGAATTAAATTTATTTTAGCAACTTTTGTGAAGGTTCACCAAAGGATAATCACTGCCAAGTTTAATCAAATACTGTCCAGTGGTTTCAGAGGAGATGTCGTTTAAAGGTTTCACTTTGTGAAAACTGGCCATAGTTTTGAAGAATATGATTTTTAGAGAAATCATTTTTTTAAATTTATTTTTTGTTGCCATGGCAACCAGTGTTCCACATGGATCAAGTTTATTTTAGCAACTTTTGTGAGGGTTTCACCAAAGGATCATCCCTGCCAAGTTTAATCAAATTCTGCCCAGCGGTTTCAGAGAAGCTGTCCTTTTAAGGTTTCACTATATACATATAAGGAAATTTAGCTCTGCCCCCGACGGCCATGTTTTTTTATGGATCGGAATAATTTTAGCAATCTTAGTATATGGTTACCCAAGGAACATCTGTACCAAAATATTTTGAAATCTGGCCAGTAGTTTTGAAGGAGATGATTTTTAAAGTTTTCATATTTTTTTTCTTTCTATTGCCTTGGCAAACCAGAGTTCCACATGGATCAACTTTATATTAGCAACTTTTGTGAAGGTTCAGTCCCAAGGATCATCCCTGCCAAGTTTAATCAAATTCTGTCCAGCGGTTTCAGAGGAGATGTCATTTAAAGCGAATTGTTGAATATGCACAATGATGGACGCAGGGCGATCCTAATAGCTCACCATGAGCACTTTGTGCTCAGGTGAGCTAAAATATCAATAAAAACAACACACGACGACCGACACAGGGTGATCCTAATAGCCCACTTTGAGCATGTTGTGCTCTGATGAGCTAAAAACATAACAAACCCAATAGGTCTTTCTGCTTGAGGCAACGTTTTGTTTCATTTGCATAATTTGCTTATAAATAATTTTATTTTTGTGAAAAATATCTTATATTTTGTTTCGAAAACACACCTGAAAACAATGGCATATCAGCCACAGGGGTTTGGCACGAAAGGGGGGGGGGGGGGGCATAAAATCACTATATATAATACAAGGGATACAACTTCCGATTGATCTAAACCCATACCTTCATCAGGAAAAAGCCAACAACTCAACCATTTATGAAGGTATCTTTGAATTCTTTGCACCTATCGCAAGCGTATACATTTATGTAACCAAAAGTCACCACTTTTTTACCCATGCGAACTCAGGTATTCAACAATGAAACTCGCAATGCGAAACTAACCCCCGTTTTCCAAAATCTCGACACGCGTTCGTACAGGGTCGCTCACTCGGTCTACCAGTGTAAACAAGCGTTTCTGCGGCAAGACAATGTAAACCGATGCAATTATTCCATAAAACATATTAATTACTCACATCAGCATGCAGAAACTTTCCTCGGCACAAAAGAAATTCAGTAGAAATCGTCAATTTCAACCGTTGACCTACTCTCACTTCCATTTAGCCATTATGCAAATTACGTGCGGTAAATACCGGAAATATAGCTTTATTCCGTTTTATGCCTATGAGTTAACGGGCAGATCGGGAACCAGGAAGTTGTTTGTTTACCTCTACAACCAATCGCATTCAGCGTAGCATTACTGGTCACGTAATTTGCATAAAGGCTAAAATGGAAGTGAAAGTAGGCCAGCGGTTGAAATTTGCGATTTCTGCTGAATTTCCTTTGTACCGAGGGAAGTTTGTGCATGCCGATGTAAGTAATCAATATGTTTTATGGAATAATTGCATCGGTTTATATTGTCTTGCCGCAGAAACGCTTGTTTACACTGGTAGACCGAGTGAGCGACCCTGTACGAACGCGTGTCGAGATTTTGGAAAACAGGGGTTAGTTTCGCATTGCGGTTTTCGTTGTTGAATACTTGAGTTCGCATGGGTGAAAAAGTGGTGATTTTTGGTTACATAAATGTATACGCTTGCGATAGGTGCAAAGTATTCAAAGATACCTTCATAAATGGCTGAGTTGTTGGCTTTTTCCCCGATGAAGGTATGGGTTTAGATCAATCGGAAGTTGTATCCCTTGTATTATATATAGTGATTTTATGCCCCCCCCCCTTTCGTGCCAAACCCCTGTGATATCAGCTTCATTTACAGTAATAAATGTATGTATATTTGTATAAAATCATAATTACGACCGAAGGTTAATGTAACGAAGCCTTATCTAGTGTTCAAAGACTTGACAGTTTGACCCTTGATATAGCCCATATATACATCTGGAACTTTTTAGGTTAGTCCCTTCATCTCCTTTCTGAACAATGACATGTCAGCATGGTTGGGGAAGACAAGCATATGGTTTCTATATGAAATGTAATGGCACCCCATTCTATGCTCACAGCAATTTGGCCTCCCAAGTCACTGACATTTTGTATCAAATACAGTTGATTTTTTAGCATATTCTTCATCAACTGCCAAGCATTTTCAAATGGACTCAAATCTGGGGACAGTGGGGGCCAACTAAGCTGGGGTGACTGGTTTCTATGCTTCCAATCCTCTGAATGTCAAGACCTATGACAGGGAGCATTGTCACCCTGGAAGAGACAGGAATTAACACCAAACACTTTCGCTATGACTTGCAACAGAATGCCATCTAAAATTTGAATGTATTGTTCAGAGTTCATTTTACAATTTACAAATGCTGAAGTCCCCACCTCATAATATGTAATGCAAACCCAGACCATAATTTTGATAGCTGACTGAGGCCAATAGGCAACGTATCCTAACACTCAGGTCGCAACTTCTCTGCAGCCTTTCTCCAAACTTTTATTTTCCCATCAGGTTTGATAACAACCAACATTTCATCACTTAATATAACATTTTTCCATTGGTTGTCAGTAGTCTAATGAACTTTACCCCTTCACCATGCTAATCTCTTTTTCTTATTGACAGTCCCAATTCCTATGGTTTTTCTGACTGATCCTCGTTTATATCCCCAAAAATCCAGCCTCCTCTAAACAGTCCTTTAGATACTTTCACAGGTGTCAATTCATCAAATTTGCCAGTAATACACTTCAAAGTAGATCCCCAATTTGTTTTTACAATCTTTGACAAAGTACGGTCACCACAGCTCAATGTTACTTTTGGCCTGCCAGGTCGATGTACACCTTCTGTGTCTCCTTTTATCTCCAACACTTTAAAATCCTAGAAATAGTGCTCTCACAATTATTTAATCTTCTTGCATCATCTCTAGCACATAATCCACTTTCAACTAGCTCAATAATATTCCTTTTTGTCTCACTAGAAATTTCATGACCATGCTTACCCCAGGGTCATGATTTGAACAAACTTGGTAGAGGTTCATTAGACAATGCTACACACCAAATATCTAAGCTCTAGGCCTTGCAGTTTTGCAGATGAAGATTTTCAAAGTTTGCATTTTTAAAATCTATTTTTAGCTACTGTGACCCATTTTTTCAACCAATCAAAATAATTTGAACAACTTTGATAGAGGACATCATAAGGATGATTCCTGTGAAGTTTGGTCAAAATCCCTTCAGCGGTTTAGGAGGAGATGTTAAAAGGAAATTGTTGATGCCGGACACACGCACGCACAGACACCAGACAAAAGGCGATCACAATAGCCCACCGTGAGCACGTTGTGCTCAGGTGAGCTAAAAATACCCCGGTGTGCATGTTCATGTCCTGAATAATACGAATTTGTATATTCGTGAAGTTTCAAGTGTGTAGTTACGTGCGTCACAAGCATAAAATTCCATATTTTTTTCAAAAACAAAGGCCCATAACTATATTGACTTCAATGGCGGTTCAATAAAAATACCCAGGTGCACAAGTTCATCAAGTTCATGTCCTGAATAATATATCCATGAAGTTTTAAGTCTGTAGTACAAATACTTTCGTTTTTGGTGGGGGGCATAAAAACTTAACACAAAAAATTCTAAGTCTGGAAAGGGCCATAACTTCTAGGGTTACCTGCTCATTTGAAATGCGTTTTTTTAATACTGAATGAGTTATAAGAGTTTGATGTGAATATGACTGACAGTTTTTGAGAAATTGACCTTAACAAAAAATTTTGCCAGCCAAATAAATTCTTAGTCAAACAAAAGGGCCATGATGGCCCTGAATCGCTCACCTGAGCAACATATGTTGGATTTTTCATATTGACCTATTTTTTGACCCCACATGACCCACTTTCGAACTTGTCCAAGATTTTATGGAAACAGACATTCCGACTAAGTTTCATGAAGATATGGAGATATGGCCAAAAATGTGGCCTCTAGAGTGTTAACAAGGTTTTTCTAAGATTTGACCTCATGACCTACTTTTTGACCCCACACAACCCAAATTGGAACTTGTCCAAGATTTTATCGAAACAAACATTCTGACCAAGTTTCATTAAGATTGGGCCAAAAATGTGGCCTCTAGAGTGTTAACAAGGTTTTTCTAAGATTTGACCTCATGACCTACTTTTTGACCCCACATGACCCAAATTCGAACTTCTTCAAGACATCATGGAAACAAACATTCTGACCAAGTTTCATGAAGATTGAGCCAAAAATGTGGCCTCTAGAGTGTTAACAAAGTTTTACTAAGATTTGACCTCATGACCTACTTTTTGACCCCACATGACCAAAATTCGAACCTGTCCAAGATCTTATGGAGAGAAACATTCTGACCAAGTACACACTAAAAACCTAATCTCCAGACTTATGGGTTTTCACAAGAAGAATTTTGAAGGTTTTCATATATAACTCCATGTAAAAAAAAAAGTGACCCCTGGGGCAGGCCTAATTTTGACCCCAGGGCCATAATTTTAACAATCTTGGTAATGGCCGATAAGATGATGCTACAAGCCAAATATCTAAGCTCCAGGCCTTATACTTTCTTACAAGAAGGTTTGCTCATTATAACTCTATGTAAAATCATGTGACCCCTAGGGCAGGGCGAATTTTGACCCCAGGGTCATAATTTGAACGATCTTGGTAGAGAGTCATAAGATCATGCTACATACCAAAAATCAAAAGGCTAGGCATTGTGGTTTCGGAGAAGAAGATTTTTAAAATTTTCATTTTTAAAATCTATTTTTAGCTCCTGTGACGTAGATTTTTGACCAATCAAAATAATTTTTCTAAACTTTGGTAAAGGGCCCCATAATGAACATTCCTGTGAAGTTTTATCAAAATCCAGTGAGTAGTTTAGAAGGAGATGTTGTTTAAAGAAATTGTTGACAACGGGCGCACGCACGGTCGATGGACAAAAGGCGATCACTAAAGCTCACCATAAGCACATTGTGCTCAGGTGAGCTAAAAAGGGCAATAAGTGTGCCAAGATGATTTTTAGAGGTACCTGCCCTTTTTGAACAACTTGTAACGATACCTCTGAGCGCACATATGGTGTCAGGGTAATAGAGTGGAAACAAAAAAATATACACATTTTTGACCTTTGAACTCTAAGAATGACCCTGACCATAGAATTACAGACCTGGGGATTGCACGCAACACATCATCTCATGATGGTGAACATTTCTGCCAGGTTCTTTTAAAATCCATCAAGGAATGTCAGAGTTATGGAGCGGAAACCTCTGCTTTTATAGCAGGTGACACAATAAAACGGAAAATGGTGATGACTTGAATATTATTGTCAGCTGGATATTTTTTTCTTTCTTTTCTTTTTTAAATACATTCAAATCCCGGTTACTCAAATACCTGGCATTACTCAAAAAACTTACCTGGTCGTGATCCAGTCCCTTCTTGTTTCTATATAAAAACACCCTATGTTATACAAATTTGTATTATTCAAATACATGGCCTCATCTGAAATTATTTTTTGGCCTGCGCAAATAGTTTCCGTTGAATTTCACACCTGCTACTTGATGTCACCATCAAAAACATTAATTATTGACACACCATTTTGAATACAGTTGATAGGCACAAACATCTATCAATTACCAGAATGTTTTAAGGCATTGGGGACTGCCATTTACAGTTTGTTTTGGTTGTTAATTGATTGAATGTTTGACAAATTCAATCTTTAAAGGTTTAAGGTTTTATGATTGCAATTAATATGTGTTTTAATTCATAATTAAATTCAGTAAACTTCAAAATATTGATTTTGAATATATATCTATTATATACACTATTGTGCATACCTTATTGAGCATGCTTTACTTGATATAAAACGCTGGTCCCCAGGATTTCAAATAACCAGGATTCTACAACATTCAAAATATCACCATGTATCTAATTCAAACTTAATTATGGAAATCAATTTTGTGTGCAGATATCAAATATAGACTTTAACATGCCTTGGGCCTGACAAAAGAGTTGTGAGTGATCAGCAACCCATCACTTTCTCATTCATTTAAAAATCTATTGTGTGCTTATTCATATTACAGAATATTTAGAACAGTGTGGTCAAGTATAGTGAACAGAGATAATTTGACATACCTGGTCTTTTAGGGATGTGGTTAGGTGGGTTGGAGGGGAAATTAGAATTGGTTGGTGGAGATATTTTAGGCAATTTCAAGTATGTTTTAGAAGGATAAAACCCAATTAAATACATTGTATTTGTTGGTGGTACAGGTACCCTAATTCTGTGCTGTCGCCCCTCCCCCCTGATATTTCATGAAATAGCCCTTAAAAATCCAGGAATCAATTTTGATGAAGTTCAATGCTGTATGTTACTACCTACCTCATCATGATAAGCAACTTTGCGGGCAGGTGGTGTTGTTGCTTTCTGCATTATTTTCAGAGCATCATCATAATTCCTGTCAATACAAATCATCTGCACTTCAAAAAATGGAAGAAACATCAAATTCCAAACCTAAAATGGTAGCAGAATTTACAAACTGCTGACTACAGTTTAAATGATATATATGAGATGTGTTTAAAACATTTGTGGACTAAAGCTGTAATTTCTTATTCAGTGCAGTAAAACAAACCTATTCTATATGGTTTGAAAAGGCATCTAACAATCTATAAGTTAGTTATAATTTTATCTTGAGTATCAATTTCCTTCATGAACTATAAGTTGTTCAATACCCATGTTAAGTTTTGCTCAGATCTAGACAAAATGTAACAAATGATACAGATGTTTATTTGTTTTAAGTGGCATAAACGCTTTTCTGATGAAAGAGACAGCACAGAAGACAAATACAGGTCCAGAAGGCAGACTTAAATTGGTGCAACAAAGTGTCAAACATGAGTGACGCATTCGGAGAAGATTGACTTTAAACAGTGCAGGGGTAGTCAGACATAACTAGACCCAGTACAGGAAGAGTATACAATAAGATTTATCTTATAATTGGTTCTCTTATATTAAAACTGGTAAATAAATTGTTGCCTCAGAAACAGCCAATCTTTACAGCGATTCCCTGCAACGTTATGAAACGGGTGCCTGTTTTTTTCAGGTTTAAAACCAGAAGCGAGGTTCGGCATATTTTTAGGAAATAGTATGTTTGACAATGTTAAGTTAACCTAAATACGTTTTTTTTGTTTGTCGCTGTTTTTCAGCACCAAACATATGAACTACTGAAACACATGAAAACATATGTAAAGACTATAATACACCATACAGGACACTTACGAATGTTAAATATTGTGATATAACATAAAATAAGATTAACGTTGAAACTGGTTACAGGACTGGTGTGTAGTACAGTAATTCATGTAATTGGTTTTGTAAAATAATATATACACCTGTA
This sequence comes from Solen grandis, assembly GCA_021229015.1. NCBI lineage: Eukaryota > Metazoa > Mollusca > Bivalvia > Adapedonta > Solenidae > Solen > Solen grandis. The sequence goes on along the minus strand of CM037787.1, from coordinate 53,062,440 downwards.
GCGTAAAAATGCATAAATGAGACAATCAATAATGAACAATCAATATAATCAATTAGTTTAAATAGTTTTTTTTAATGATTTACCAAATGGTAATCCACAGAAATCATGATAATAAACATTCAAACCTGCTAAAGGTGATTTTATTAAATTTAGAAATTTCAGGTTATTTGATTTTTTGGTTAAACTATGCAAATTTATGTTTTTATTGATCTTTTTCTGATTAAATTCAATATATTATTCTTACCTCCAGAAAATTGAAACTTTAAACACTTATGTAACCAGAATATCAAATTACTATAAAGTCATTTTAATAAAATCATTTAAGTTAAATATATCAGTTTGGCATACCTGTCAAGTCTCACGCTTAAATCGTGATTCTCAATATTTTAAGTTCATGGTCACGATTTCACGATTTTTGGCCATTTTCTCACGATTTTTTATAAAAAAATACCAAAAACATTGTGGGTCAGAAATTTTGTCTAATTTACCTTCTCTAATCATTAAAACAACACAGGATGCAAGCCCCAATATACAGCCCACCCTGTGACGCTTGTCTAGGGGCATTCCAATATACAGGGTACGTCACAAAACTGGTTATCGCCGGTCTTGCTTATACTCGTATATCCCAGGGCATTCCAGGGCTTCCCGAGAGAAAATCCACCAATCACAATGTTGCTTGAATTTCCGAATCCCTCCGAGTCATATACGGGAATTATCGGTAACTATTACTTAAATTCCCGGACATTGCATGATCACCATTCGCGCACTTAATGTCGACTGCAAAACATGAAGACTCCAGAAAAGAAGAAAAAGAGTTATGCCTCAAAGTACAACAACGCGTGGGAACTGGAATTTTCCTGGCTTTCAAAATCTGACACAGGACCCAATTTTGCTTTCTGCAAACTGTGTAGGAGGTATGTTGCATTCGTTTCATTTTTTTTATTGTCGTAGGTTTAAGATAATTGAATGGTATTTCTATGTAATTAAAATTTATATATCGATTGTATTTAAAATTTATATATCGAATGTTTAAAATATTCGACGTAACAACATATTTTGAAAGTAATACACATGGAGTGCAGCAAAAAACATCAAATTAACGCGGATTTACCCAAATTTATTCGTCAGCGTATTATTGATACCACTTTTTGCGCATGCGCCATCTAAACGACATTTTGATACTATGGCAACAGCATTTGATTTGTAAACAGACACTTAAATGTTAATTATGAATCACTGAAGCATACTTCGACGTTCCTTCTTTTCATAACAATAAAAGTACTAACTGATTATTGTAATCTTTGTTATAATCGCCGTGAAAAAGACCGCTCACAATTATTTTTAAACCGAAAGTACATTACAAATCGAATGTCTACATGGTATTTTTACTGTTATCAATCGGTCATTCACATATAACACAGCCACTATATGATGATTAGAATGATATAATTGCATACCAATATATTTAATCATATATAAAAACTGACTGAATTTATATAATAGATCTAGATCTAGCTAATATTTATCCAGACTTGTTAAAGTCAAAGACATCAAAATTTTAGGTAGATCTAGATCTATCTGTTTTAGTCAGTTCTTTGTAGGATTTGAACCTTTGACCTCACATTTTTTAAAATAAAGTAATTCTTTTTCTATTGATATATTCTGAGTAATATACTTAAATGCTTACTCAAACCTCATGTATACATATGTGTCATTTCAGGAGCTTTTCAGTTGGACATGCCGGCAAGAATGATGTGAAGAAACATGGACAGACTGTGATTCACAACAAGGCAGAGAAGTCCGAGCTCCATACAAGTAGTGTCAGAAGTTACTTCACCAGTGTGGAAGAGAAATCTGATGTCATCAATGCAGAGATCATCTGGGCACAGGTTGTTTTTCATGTTGATTTCTTTATTACATTTATGCTATGCATAGAAACCTATTTATCATGTATCATGAAATAAATTTTTAAAAAATGTAATTTTTTCTTATTAATTTTGTAAAAGCATGGTAACACAGGACACAAGAAATTCATACTTAATGATCTCAAAAGGCACCAGAATGCATAATTTAATGCATTTAAAAAAAAATTCTCCCAAACCCACACTCCCATCCGGTCTTCGCGACACGTAAAAATCTCACTCCTTGCCATTCTGAAATGTTGACAGGTATGGGTAATAATTTTTCTAAAATTAATTATTTTCAGGGTTCCTACGCTAAAATGGGATCAGGTTTTGAGGAGAGAATTTTTTTTATCTGTTTCAATACGTTAGAGGCATTCACTGTAAAGATTGGCCTGAGGCAACAATTTTTTTTACCCCTTTCACTATGTTACAGGTGCGCAAAGGATATCTTTCAACAACAATGATGACATGTGCGCAGGTGCAATAAAAATACTGGCACAATAGCTCAGTTGTAGAGTGTCCACTTTTCGTTCGGGAGGTCTAGGATTCGAATCTCAGCCGGGGCACTTCCTCTGGTGACCACATCAAACCAAAGACGTAAAAAATCGGTACCAGATGCACCCTTGTGTGGCACTCGGCAAAATGGAGTGTTATGGGAACTCGGAGTACTCAGTACTGCTTCTACCCAGGAACTTATCTCCCTTGTATCGGTGCTATACACCAGGCACATATAAGAACCAAGGGGTCTATTCACAAATAGCTAGGGTATTGCATCCGGACATCTTTGTATCTAACTACTATCTCTTCCGAATCTGTCTCTTTAGCAACAAGAGGGCCATGATGCCCCTTTATCACTCATCTGAGTATCACTGCTCTAAAGGCAACCTTAAGTATTATGGACCATATCAAGGTATAAAATTCTTGGTTTATAATCATTATGTATACATCTGATCAAAATTGCTTTATAAATGTGGATGCTAGAATGTAAACAAAGTTAAATATTTCATTTTTTATACTTCATGGGCCATAATTGGAGATAATGGTCCAATACTATGTCAGCCTTTAGCAATCTTGGTAGAGGGTTACCCAAGGAACATCTGTATTAAAACATTTTGAAATCTGGTCAGTAGTTTTGAGGGAGATGATTTTTTAAGTTTTCTTTAATTTTTTTTCTTTCCATTGCCATGGCAACCAGAGTTCTACATGGATCAAATTTATTTTCGTAACTTTTGCAAAGGTTCTTCACCCAAGGATCATCCCTGCAAAGTTTAATCAAATTCTGTCTAGCGCTTTCAGAGATGTCGTTTAAAGCAAATTACTGATGACAGACGACGACTGACGCCGGAACTCGTACTCAGGTGAGACAAAAAACAGGACCCATGTATGGGAAATCCTTGATCCTCATTATAAAAGTTAAAAGTTATAAAGCTAGTCCACAAACATTTTGACAGCCCTCATATACATGTATTTTTATTTTTGAAGCTAGTGTGCAAATATAATATTATAGACAGTAAATCAGGGGATCAAGAGTTTGTAATGAAATTCTTTTATTGATGATTTTTGATAACAGATCTGATTTCTTTTTTGTCCATTTTACAGATTATTGCTACCTTATTTGTATCATATCATTTAGTAAATACAGCAGATAAATCAGATATACTGGATGAAGTTATAAGACCTTGTGTTATAATTTTATGTATAAAATAACTAGCAATAAGGATTTCTGTCTAGCATTTTTGCAAGTGCCCCCTTATATCCAAAATAAGCACATTCAAGTCTAATGACACATACCCCTACTTAATTATGACTTGACAATTTTTTGCCCCAATAACTCTTCATAAATTAGGTCAAGCCCACAACCTAAGGTGCACCCTTTCATTTTTATGTGATCAGCCCAGACAGGCAAACTAAGCACCAAGACCTTTCAACTCAAAAGGTCAGAGCTAGGGAATCAACTCTTGTGATGGCAATTTTGCCTCATTTAGGCAAATATTATTGGCAAATAAATTTCACAGTGTTCAGTTTGGCAAGGTTCTACTGTAGATATACCTTTCTGTAAAATTTCAACTGAAATTAACTTTGAGGTATATATGCTACACAAAATTTTGAGTACATTCAAATTAAAGGACAAAATCTCTGCTGAAACTGTACAACAGAAGATTTAAAACCCCTAGCGCACAAGTTCACTTACTGATTTACCTTCCTATAAAATTTAAACACTCCAATTGAAATACTTTGGGAGATATGCTTGGCACAGATTTGTTGACAGACAGACCACCCTGGCAAAAACCTGTACATTTGAGGTAGATATTAAAAGTTATGGTTGAATCCATTACCAGTTGCAGACAATCAGGAAAATGACCTTAGCAACACGTGAACTAGATGAGCCTGCATTAAATTCATTACCTCATCAGATTCTACACTGTTCTCTATTAATCTGTTCCTTCTGAGGCTGAGAATTGCATTTAGGCTGATCTAACCTTATATGGTCTCACAAAGGGTTTTAAGATTTGGACAACACTATGGATACACTTACTCATGCCGTATCTCCATCTCTGCCGACTCACAGTACACTGATGCCAAATCATCAACATGCTTGTAGTGAACTTTGATGGCCTTGTCAAAAATCACTTGCGCCTGAAATTATGACAAAATGTTGATAAACCAAGGAATAACGACACATACATAAAGTAAACTTAACAAGAGGGGCATAAAGGCCCTGGAATCGCTCACCTGAGAAGCAGGTGTTAGTGGATGGAAAAGAAACAGCAATATTTTATCATATTATGGAAAATGGGTTCTGCCACCGCCCAGCCATATTTTTTGGTTGGATCCAAATAATTCAAACAGCCTAGGTAGAGAGTGACCCAAGGAACATCTGTGCTGAAACAAAAATGTTCCCTGGAACACATGTGTCACCTGCTGAAGCTTGATGGAAAAAGTGTGACAGATAGACGGACGACAGAAAAGTGATCCCTATGTGTTACCTCTGCTTACAGCAGGTGACACAAAAACTTTGAAATCCAATATGTATTTTTGGACACAAAGATTTTTCAAATTTGTACTATAAACAAACAAGGAAAACGGGAAACTGGCGGTCATGTTTTTTTACCAATCCAAAAGTGCGTTACAATCATGATAGAGAGAGACGCAAGGAACAGCTGTAAAAAAAAACTTGGAAATCCCGCCAGTACTTTTGGAAAAGAAAATTTTTCAAATTTGTTCTAAACACATATAAGGAAAACAGGCTCCACTGTCTAGTAGCCATGTTTTTTTGACAGATCTTTTTAATTTTTACAACCTTGGTAGCAAGCCACAAAAGAATTATTTGTACTTTTGGACAAGAAGAATTTTCAAATATGTACTATATACATATAAGGAAAATGGGCTCTGCCCCCTGGCGGCCATGTTTTTTGACCATTACAAATAATTTTTACAATCTTGGTAGACAAGAAGGTCTTTCAAATTTGAACTACATGTGTAAAAGGAAAACGGGCTCTGCCCCTTTCTACCAATCCAAATAATCTGTGCAAAAAGAACTTGGAAATCCAGCCAGTACTTTCAGAGGAGAAGATTTTCACATTTAGTTCCACCCAAGGAACATTTCTGTAAAGTATCATGAAAATTGGCCCAGTAGTTTAGGTGGAGATGTCGTTTAAGTTAAATGTTGATGACGCAAACCGAACGCCTGACATTCATTGATCACAATAGCTCACCTTACATCAGACTATTTAATAGCTAAATATAGTTTACACAAAAGAACACATGAATTAGTTTGTTGTGCTGCTTGTAAGCAACTGACTTTGTAGTATTTTTTCATTGTGAAAACTAACAAGAGCTGTCAGAGGACAGCACGCTCGTCTATTCAAAATGCTTGTTGGTAAATCAAATGAAATCTATTTCAATTCTTGCCCTTCACATACCCTGTACATAATAATAGTCAAAAATGATAAACCTTGATAGTCTGATACCCCTTAATATTTTTATGAAGTCTAAAATCAATCCCATGCCTAGTTTCTGAGACATAAGCACAATAACACTCAGCATGCAAAACTTTAACCAAAAATCCAAGTTAGAGAAGGGCCACAATTTGCATAAAATTCAGTTCAAAAGTTATTCTCCTTGGTTTTCTGATGCCCCTGAAGACACTCCTTAACTTTCTAGTCAATTCCACAAGCAATTTCTGATATATAAGCTGGATAGTAGCTTGAATGCAAAAATTTAACCAAAATTCTAAGTTAAAAGTGGGGCCATAATTTTCAATATATTCCATCAAGTGTTATCTTCCTTTATAGCATGATACCCCTAAATGTATTTAAGATGTTTCAAATCAATCGCATGCTTGGATACTGAGATATAAGCATGTAGTACCTTGCATGCAAAACTTTAACCAAAATTTCTAAGTTAAAAAGGGGCCATAATTTGTTAAATATTCTATCAAGAGTTATCTTCCATGATTGTCTGATGCCCCTAAACATATTAAACTTTCAAGTCAATACCATGAATGGTTATTGAGAGACAAACTGGAGAGAGTATCTTGCATGCAAAACTTTAACCAAAATTTCTTAGTTAAAAAGGGGCCATAATTTGTAATATATCCCATCAAGAGTTATCTACCTTGGTTGTCTGATGCCCCTAAACATATTCATAAACTTTCAAGTCAATACCATGAATGGTTATTGAGATACAAACTGGATAGTAGCTTGCACGCAAAACTTTAACCAAATTTCCTATTGCATACAAAACTTAAACCAAAATTTCTAAGTTAAAAAGGGGCCATAAATCAAATTAAATTCAGTCAAGAGTTATCTATCTTGGTTGTCTGATGCCCCTGAACATATTTATAAACTTTCAAGTCAATACCGTAAATGGTTATTGAGATATAAGGTTGATAGTAACTTGCATACAAAACTTTAACCAAAAGCTGCAAAGCCAATGCCGACGCTGATGCAAGGGCGTCTACAATCGCTCTCATATTCTTCGAATAGTCGAGCTAAAAAGAGTTACAAAGCATTACAGATAGTCTACAGATAATTGTCTACATTGGTAAACATTACAAGAAAAGATTTCCAGCATAAAGAAATACATACATCTTCTATCTGGTCTGCATTTTCATAATATTTGGCAAATTCACACCACAATGTATGGGGTTTTCCCGATGCTATCTTTGGATCAACAGTTTGTACTGCTTCTGTATATGTGTTGATTACCTGAAAAAAGAGTCAATTTAAAAACATAAAGACAAACCCTTATAGTCAATCTTTTTACTCAATTAAAATAATGTTATCTTTTAAAGCAGCTTGTTCACAGATGATTGATAGAAATAAAAAAAAGTTTCCTTGTTAAAGTTGGTGAAGACTTTGTTTCCTGACAAAAAAACTTGGCAAGAGTAGGTAACATTGCACAGTAAAATTATATTTTCATAAACGCCTACTATGGGGGCATCAGTTACATAATTATCCTTTGCAAACCAAGTCAATCTTTACAGCAAATGCCTGTACTGTAATGAAACAGGGAAAAAAATTGTTGCCTCAGAAACGGGTCAATCTTTACAGAGATTCCCTGCAACATTATGAGACGCATGTCTTTTTTGAAGGTTTTAAATCTGATGCATGATTTGACATACTTTTAGGAACAAGAGGGCCATGATGGCCCTGGATCGCTCACCTGAGTAAAGGGTTACCCAAGGAACATCAGTCTGTATTAAAACATTTTGAAATCTGGCCAGTAGTTTTGAAGGAAATGATCCCTGCAAAGTTTTATCATATTCTGTCCAGCAGTTTCAGAGGAGGGGTCTTTTTAAGTTTCAATATATACATTTAAGGCAAATTAGTCCTGCCCCTTGCAGCCATGCTTTTATGAATCAGAATAATTTTAGCAACTTTTGTGAAGCTTCACCCAAGGATCATCCCTGCCAAATTAAATCAAATTCTGTCCAGTGGTTTCAGAGGAGATGTTATTTAGAGATTTCACTATACACATATAAGGCAAATTAGCCCTACCCCTGGTGGCCATGTTTTTATGAATCAGAATAATTTTAGCAACTTTTGTGAAGCTTCACCCAATGATCATCCCTGCCAAAATTAATTAAATTCTGTCCAGCGGTTTCAGAGGAGATGTCATTTAGAGATTTCACTATACAAATATATGGCAAATTGGCCTCGCCCATGGCAGCCATGTTTTTTTACAGATCGGAATAATTTTAGCAACTTTTGTGAAGCCTCACCAAAGGATCATCCTTGCCAAATTTAATCAAATTCTGTCCAGGGGTTTTAGAGGAGATGTCATTTAAAGATTTGACTACGGTACATACATTTAAGGCAAATCAGACCCGCCCCTGGCAGCCATGTTTTTTTTCGGATCAGAATAATTTTAGCAATCTTGGTAGAGGGTTACCCAAGAAACATCTGTACCAAAACATTTTGAAATCTGGCTAGTAGTTTTGAAGGAGATGATTTTTAAAGTTTTCATAATTTTTTTCTTTCCATTGCCATGGTTACCAGAGTTCTGCATGGATCAAGTTTATTTTAGCAACTTTTATGAAGGTTCACCCAAGGATCATCCCTGCCAAGTTATATCAAATTCTGACAAGCGGTTTCAGAGGAGATGTTGTTTAAAGCAAATTGTTGACGACACACGTCGCTTGACGACGGACGACAGGTGATCCTAATAGCTCACCATGAGCACTTCTTGCTCATGTGAGCTAAAAACTATGTTTGACAACATTGAACTTAACCTAAATACATTTTTTTGGTTGTCTCTGTTTTCAGCACTGAAAAATAAACCTTCATTTGTGGACACAGTTGAACTACTGAAGCGTATGAAAATGTAAGTATAAGCTATAATGCACCATACTGGATGCTTACGAATGTTAAACATTTTGGTATAACATAATGTTGAAAATAGTTAAAAATACACTTTTCAATATTACACATGTGTAGTTCAGTATAGCATTTAATCAGTTTAGTTTAATGTAGAAACATCTGAAACATAAAAAGGTGTAAATGAGACAATCAATAATGATCAATAACTAAAAATAATCAATGTAATCAATTATTAGTTGAAGTAGTTTATACTGATGATCTATTAATTGGTAATCCACAGGATCATAACAAGACCTAATGGTATTATGGACAGGGTGTTTTAGCAGATTAACCAAAAGATAAACCTGTCCAACGACCGCTTTTATCATCAAAAGACAGTCAAAGGTCAAGATCAAAAAGCCAACTATATAATCTAATGGTCACTCCACTAATGCAACTGTCCATATATTGAGGCAATCCAATGAAGGACATAGAAGTTGAAGCAGATTTAAGAAAAGGTCTTTTTTCAGGCTTTTTCTCATCAAAAGGAGGTCAAATATCAAGGTCAACTGCATAATGAAGAGGTCCTTTCACTTAAGCAACTGTCCAAATATTGAAGCAATCTAATGAAGCACATAGAAATTAAAGCAGATTAATCAAAAGATAAACCTGTCCAGATGCAGATATTTTCATCAAAAGTAGGTCACAAGGTCAACTACTTTTTTTCTATAGGTCGATCCACGTAAGCATTGAGTGACAGATAGTACAATGTATAATGTTAGCCGTTTAACCCTTTCCCTCATAGAGGACACCATGAAAAGACCTATGCGAACAACATAAAACCAGATCAGCCTGCGAGTAACTCGCAGGCTGATCAGGTTTTATGCTGTTCGCTGCTCCTCAGTGGTCTGGAAATGAGGATTTTGTAATTAAATTTGGTAAGGTTTAACTGTGGTTTTCTGCAGATCAGGCTTTATGTGGTACCTACTGAGTGCGTCAAAATGAGTCTATATGAGGGAAAGGGTTAACTTATCTAGTGTTGAAATTAAAACAAGAGATGAATTTTAAAATTTTCATATTTATTTTTTTCGTAGCCATGGCAACCACAGTTCTACATAGATCAAGTTTATTTTAGCAACTTTATACATTTACATTATACTATTATTATTATTATTTTATACTATATACATTTATGGCATCCATGTTGTTTTTTTTACAGATCAGAATAATTTTAGCAATCTTGGTAGAGGGTTACCCAAGGAACATCTGTATTAAAACATTTTGAAATCTGGTCAGTAGTTTTGAAGGAGATGATTTTTTAAGTTTTCTTTATTTTTTTTATTTTTTTTATTTCCATTGCCATGGCAACTAGAGTTCTACATGGATCAAGTTATTTTAGCAACTTTTGTAAAGGTTCTTCACCCAAGGATAATCCCTGCCAAGTTTAATAAAATTCTGTCTAGCAGTTTCAAAGACAATGGACATCTTAGTATCACAAAATTAATTAATACTAGATTTCATTCGTTCATACGAATGATAGGACTTTCTGCTACATTTGTCAAACACAAAAAGGGAAAAAAGTAAAAGGATATCAAATTCCTGCCTTTAACTTTTTTTTGTAGGACCATAACTTCCATAAACTTTGAAAAATAAACCAATTAACTTGGAGGATATGGAAAAAGTAATTGAAAATCATTTTTTATATCAATTTCATTTAACTTAGCCTATTTCTATAATCTATACAGTCGACATTGTATTAAGAGACCGCTCAAGGGACTGCCAAAAAGTGGTCGCTTAATGAAATTGTCTCTTAATAGATTTTGTTTGGAAATCCAGGCAAACAAGTCATAAATATACAAACTGTAAGCTAAATTGTATCAAAACGTTAGATTATATTACAACATAAATACGATGTAAACTACACAATGTTTTGTTATTTTATACCAATAAACATCATCATGTTTATTTTTGTCATATCTTACGATTTTTTAGCTGTTATGTTGGAATAATACCTTGGATCATTGGCTGAGGTTTGCATTTGGTATTCGGTGGAAAAACACAACATTTGACATCGAATTCATGTATTGATTCGGACAATTTCAAGAAAAATATTATTTAGCAATGAGCTTCTTTATGTCTCTGTCTAACATAAATCCAGAAACCCCCGATAAATTTATTTCAACCGTGCGCCCTCGTCGAGTATCATAAAACGCAAAGTATATACTTATGTATATAACAAAACAAATTTATTGAAAATGCTTACAATTTGATTGTCACATAATTCGGTCTAGCTTAAGAGATATAAGCAATGATTGAACTTAACATTTTTCCCAAAATGGAAGAGACATTGTTCCATAGGATCAAATGCTGTACCTTCAGTAAGAATTCATGCAAATCAAACAAAAAATAAGGACTACAGGTCTTAAAACCTATTTAATTTCACAAAAAAAACAACTTTGGCCTTATAAGGTCACATGACGTCATATGACGTTTATCTTCTCAAAATGTAAAGAAGACTTGGAGACTTATACTGGAATTTGACGTCAATGCTTCAAATCTGCGTCATATGACATTCGTCCTCACAGAATAGAAAGAAGTCTTAGAAACTAATATTCAGTCTAAATATCAGCTTTCTAGCTCATCTGGAAGCAATTTTATACGTATCTGAAATTTGAAGTCAATGGTTTGAAGCTTGGATTCGCCAAAAAACATTGCCTTTTCGAATTTGGAACACAAGAGACAGGGGTACATAACTAGAGCACGACATATGCATTCTGTGAAATTTTGATGAAAATTGGTCCAGAAATAATGGCTGTATACTGCGTAAAACCTTTTTGTCCTGGCGTCAAATCTGACGTTATATGACATCATATTAATATGAAATACATTGCATTCAAAAGTTCATGGATTAATGTATATGCCATTAAATTTCCATGGTCCTGGGAACTTTACAACATATTAAAATTAACGCGTAGATATCAGAAATTCTTTTTGACCTTTTAACGTCACTTGACGTCAAATAACGTTCATCTTCACAGAATGGATAGGACACTTGGAGACTTATAACCTATCCAGCTTTCTAACTCATCTGGAAGCGATTTTATACATATTTGAAATTGGACGTCAATTGTTCGAATCTTGGATTCGACATAAAACCTTTGCCTTTTCGAATTTTGAAAAACAGACACCGGGATGCACAACTAGAGCGTAACATACACATTCTGTGAAATTTTGATGAAAATCGGTCCAGAAATAATGGCTGTAGCTGGCGTACAAATATTTTTAGACGACGACAAGTTTGACGTCAAAACATGTCATAGGCAAATGAAAATCATTGAAGTGCAAAATGTTCAATCTGAAGCATGTGCTATTAAATTTTGTAAGGTGCTTGGATGTTTTCAACATAAAGAAGTTAACACGTAAAAATTAGATAATACTTTTCACTTCATGACATCATATGACGTCCATCTTCAGGGAATCTAAAGAAAACTTAGAGACTAATATCCTGTCCAAATATCAGCTTTCTAGCTCATCTGGAAGCAATTTTATACGCATTTGAAATTTGACGTCAATGGTTCGAATCTTGGATTCGCCATAAAACCTTTGCCTTTTCGATTTTTTTGAAAAAACAGACACCGGGATGCACAACTAAAGCGTAACATACACATTCTGTGAAATTTTGATGAAAATCAGTCCAAAAATAATGGCTATAGACTGCGTACATACTTTTTTACCTAACGTTATATGATGTCATATGAATATGAAATTTATCGCATCCAAAACCTCATGGTTTGAAATATATGCCATAAAATTTTATTTTTTCTGGGCCAATGGCAACAAACCGAAATAAACACAAATATAAGAGGAAGAAAAAAAGAATAAGAAGAAGAATAATAAAAAACACTAGAACTATCACTGAAGGTGATTCATACCCCCACCCCCATCTTTGACACAGGATGTATTCACATGACACATAAAACGAATGTTCACACATAGGATTTGGGCTTATAAGCATACCAAAAAAAAATATTATCACTAAAGGTGATCAATACCCACACCGGAAGTCTGTCATGTGTAGGAATACAGTTTCAAAAGTTTGCGTGAATGAAAGACTACATGTTTGTAAGGTTTAAAGTTAGTGTGAGCAATGGTTCAAAAGTTTTGGACAATGCTAAAAAGTTTTGACAGACAGACAGATAGACAGAGAGACACACATACAGACACACAGAAGAAAACAATTTGCCCCCAAGATCTGTAGCTGAGGAGAATAAAAATGCAGTCTAATTATGGTTCACACCCATATTTATTGTTTGCAAAAACCTGTCTTTAAGAATTTACATTGTGGTTTTCTTATGCACTGCACTTCCTCTCATCAAGATCAATCTACATATGAAGTTTCATCAACCTAGCTACTTTAGTATTGGAGTTATGCTCCGGACAAAATCAAAAGATTAAAAATGACAAAGGGCAATAACTCCTTTCAAAATACATGCAGAGTTATGGTTCTTAGGCACTGCACTTCCTCTCATGAAGGTCTATCTACATATGAGGTCTATCTACATATGAAGTTTGATCAACATAAGTACAGTAGTTTTGGAGAAACCGGAAAAAAAAGACAAAAATTAACAAAGGGGAAAACCTTTAAAAAACATGTAGAGTTATGGTTCTTATGCACTGCACTTCCTCTCATCAAGATCAATCTACATATGAAGTTTCATCAACCTAGCTACTTTAGTATTGGAGTTATGCTTCGGAAAATTAAAAATGACAAAGGGCAATAACTCCTTTCAAAATACATGCAGAGTTATGGTTCTTAGGCACTGCACTTCCTCTCATGAAGGTCTATCTACATATGAGGTCTATCTACATATGAAGTTTGATCAACATAAGTACAGTAGTTTTGGAGAAATGCTCCGGACAAAATCAAAAGACAAAAATTAACAAAGGGGAATAACTCCTTTAAAAAACATGTAGAGTTATGGTTCTTATGCACTGCACTTCCTCTCATCAAGATCAATCTACATATGAAGTTTCATCAACCTAGCTACTTTAGTATTGGAGTTATGCTTCGGAAAATTAAAAATGACAAAGGGCAATAACTCCTTTCAAAATACATGCAGAGTTATGGTTCTTGTGCACTGCACTTCCTCTCATCAAGATCAATCTACATATGAAGTTTCATCAACCTAGCTACTTAAGTATTGGAGTTATGGTCCGGACAAAATCAAAAGATTAAAAATGACAAAGGGCAATAACTCCTTTCAAAATACATGCAGAGTTATGGTTCTTATGCACTGCACTTCCTCTCATCAAGGTCTATCTACCTATGAAGTTTCATCAACATAGGTACAGTAGTTTTGGAGAAATGCTCCGGACAATTATTTGTAGACCAACTGCCGGACCGACCGACCGACAGGGTGACTCCTATATACCCCCCCCCACCCCCCCAAATTTCATTTGTGGGGGTATAATAACAAACCCAATAGGACTTTCTGTCTGTAGGCAGAAAGTCCTAATAATCCTGGACGCCATCTTACAAATGGGCCTTAACAACAGACTTGAACTGGGGAACACTCCTAGCAATTCTTATATGTTGCGGCATTACATTCCAGAGAGAACATCACTGATCAACAAAATACTTTTTTCCAAAACTTTTTACCCTAGGCAAACAATATCTACCAGTGTTAACAAAAGAGTCACTGGCAGAGTCATCCTCACCATTTACCTGGTGAAGTAGCTATGACTTGAATGCAATGAAATGAAATGCTCTTTAAGGTAATCAGGAGTCTTACCACTGAATATCTTAAAGACATGACATAAAATAATTTGATCTACCCTTTTAGAAACTGGTAACCAATTTAGCTTGACATAATGACTATGGTCTGAGATCTTGGGTCCAATCCCAATACAAATCTTATCTTATTTTGGGTAACCTGAAGCTTACTTTTTAGTTTCTCAGTCAAACTATGATACCATACCGAGTATCCATAATCAAAATTACATTGAATCAGTAAAGTTGCAAGTAATCTTTTGCAATGAGAATTTAAGAACTTGCCTTTTCTATAGAGGAACTTTAACCTTGAATTTGCTTTCTTTATTGTTGACCTAACCACTAAATCAAAAGAAAGACTCTGATCCAGAGTAGCACCAAGATACTTAACTGAGTCCTTGGCTGCAATAAGGTGACACATTAAGATTTGGATCATCCTTTAACCTTGGTTTGGAGCCAAACAGTATGGTCTCTGTTTTACCCAAATGCAAAGAGAGCTTATCACATACCAACCATTTACTAAGAATTTCCATTACAGAGTTCAGAGTAGCTTCAATCTCTAACCAAGTCTTCCCAGCAGCCAAAATAATCATCAGCATAGAGACCCAATTTACTCTTTTCAGCACCAGAAATGTCATTGACATTGACATATATAAGAACAAGAGCTGTCAGAGGACAGCACGCTCGACTATTCAAAATGCTTGTTGGTAAATCAAATGAAATCTATTTCAATTCTTGCCCTTCATAGTAATAGTAAAAAATGATATACCTTGATAGTCTGATAACCCTTAATATATTTATGATGTCTAAAATCAATCCCATGCCTAGTTACTGAGACATAAGCACAATAACACTGTGCATGCAAAACTTGAACCAAAAATCCAAGTTAGAAAAGGGCCATAATTTGCATCAGTCCAAAAGTTATTCTCCTTGGTTTTCTGATGCCCTTGAAGACACACCTTAACTTTCTAGTCAATTCCACAAGCAATTTCTGAGATATAAGCTGGATAGTAGCTTGAATGCAAAAATTTAACCATAATTCTAAGTTAAAAGGGGGTCATAATTTTTAATTTATTCAATCAAGTGTTATCTACCATGAAATTATGATACCCCTAAATGTATTAAAGATGTCTCAAATCAATCCCATACCTGGATACTGAGATATTAGCATGAAAGTACCTTGCATGCAAAACTTTAACCAAAATTTCTAAGTTAAAAAAGGGGCCATAACTTGTAATATATTCCATCAAAAGTTAACTACCATGAAAGTATGATACCCCTAAACGTATTAAAGATGTTTCAAATCAATCCCATGCCTGGATACTGAGATATTAGCATGAAAGTACCTTGCATGCAAAACTTTAACCAAAATTTCTAAGTTAAAAAAAAAGTTTGTAACAAATTCTATCAAGAGTTATCTACCATGAAAGTATGATACCCCTAAACATATTAAAGATGTTTCAAATCAATCGCATGCTTGATACTGAGATATAAGCATGAGAGTATCTTGCATGCAAAACTTTAACCAAAATTTCAAAGTTAAAAAAGGGGCCATAATTTGTAATATATTCCATCAAGAGTTATCTACCTTGGTTGTATGATGCTCCTAAACATATTAATAAACTTTCAAGTCAATACCATGAATGGTTAT
>CM037787.1:53015669-53046212 GCA_021229015.1 Solen grandis | reverse complement strand
TCCCAAATTCAGCAAAAAGAGGGCCCTGGCCTCACAGTAGAGCTAAATTTTAAACTTGAATCTTTCAAATGTGGTACATATGTTGATGTATGCATAGATGTGCTATGACATGTAAATTTATGTCATTGATGGAAATTATGAAAATACAAAATAAAGCAAGGCCTAGACCATAGATATTTAGTGTATGGCATTATCCAATGGACCTCAATCAAGTTTGTACAAATCATGACCCTGGGATCAAAACTGGCCCCATCCCAGGGGTCTTTGGGTTTTATAAAAACTTATAAATGGAAAATCTAATTGTAAGAAACAACAAGGCCTACAGATTAGATATTCGATGTGACATGACATATTGCACCTTTTGTTCACATCATGGCCCTGGAGTCAAAATTGGCCCTGCCCCAGGGGTCACATGGTTTTATATAGGCTTTCATTGGAAACATTACTTTCTGATATTTAAAGCTACAGCCTTCAAATTTGGACCATTACAGTTTTATGTGTGGCATTAAATTTTGAACTTGGATGACCTTGATCATGACCCAGCAACCTTTTGAATTTTTAAGCTACAACCTTCAAATTTGGACCACAGGTACTCTTTAGTGTGTGGAATTGAAGTGGTCCTGCTATATATTCATATATATTCTATATTCAGTATTATACTTTTTAGGACTATAATAAAAAGACTCTTACAGGCAATGGAGGCAATGTTTCTCAGGTGAGTGACTTCAGGGCCAAGATGACCCTCTTGTTTTATTTCTAATTTTGGACCACTAGTACAGATTTGTGTATAGAATTCAAATTTAACCTCGGATGAACCTGGTCATGACACAGTGACCTACTTTTAAATATTTAGCTATGACTTTAAAATTTAAACCACAGGTACTGTTTGTTGTGTGGAATTAAACTTTGACCCTTTAATGACCTTACCATGACCTATTGACCTATTTTAGTATTTCTCAAGCTATGGTCATCAGATTTGGACCACTGGTACAGTCTGTATGGATGTTGCAAGGATAAACAAGAAGAGATTAAAACAAAATGTTTTAATGGACGGCTTATAATAAGCATACTGTCCCCCTCTATTTCTCTTTTCTACTGTTTTGACCTTATAACCTAACCTGTCTATGCACAGGACCTTTATTTTAAATATAAAATTAAAATGAATCAAAAAATAATAATAATGATCTCTCTTAATATTAATATTATTTATATAGAGAGAGGCAGTTATTACTTTATAATTTTCCCTGCTAGAGTCCCACGTCTCTCTAGGCTTTAAAATTATTACTCCCAATTAAGTAGCATTTTCCATATATTTTTTGGCATCTTGTGGATGCATTTAAATTTAAACTTTGAATTCTGACAGCAAAAATATTTACATCTAAGATGAAAACTGCATGGGTAAAAAAATCAATGGAGTGGTATTTTTTTAAACTTTCTTTTTAAACTAGGAATTTAAATTTAAAAAAAAATCGACCTTTCCATATATTTTTTTAGACGGCGATATCGCCGTCTTATGCTGAAAATCGAAATCGGCCTTGCTAATTTGCATATTTTCCACAACATTTTTTACTGTACCTCTCCGCGCTTAGTGCGATGCAATTCTGCTTTAACGAATACGAGTGGAATATGTTACACAGGCGTTTAAATCATAACTGTAACCGCTTTTAGTGTGTTACTGTTTGTTAACATGTTTTCTTTTGCCATTATTTTGCACTGGAAGCATCAATTTTAAGCGTGAAAAAAATATACGTGACATTTCTTAACCAGAACAGCAATCCATTTTACGTACATGAAGATCGACTCCTGTAAAAAGAAATAGTAGTGCTCCGTATGTATGTAATTGACCTAAAGTAGTCCACACAATATTTTGCATGATGGTGAGTTAGGTTCCTCCCAGGGCAGTTCTCAACTTTGAAATAGATAGGCAAACATTCTAGTATCTTAAATAATCAAATACCTGGTCAATTTCTACACAGACAAAACAACAGATTTAATTCGCTAGTACTAGAGAAAGAGAATGACCTACTAAGGTAGGCAGCTGTTTATGAATGAAAGGTTCATGACCTTTACTCCGGATTATTATGTTACAAACAGAACCTCTGTAGCAACAGCGGGTGGAGTTTTTGTCGTCATGTGACTGCTTCAATAACTTCAGAAACGCTGAGTTTAGAATGTTAATCCCATCGCTGTCTCTCAGCGCATTGTGCGCTTTGATTTACATACAGAGGCTGTTTATATATATATATATATATATATATATATATATATATATATATATATATATATATTTTTTTTTTTTTTTTTTTTTTATCAAAAGGTAGCAAATACAAATTAACAAAAGCAAAATAAAGGATGTATAAAATTACTATTTAAAACAAACTATACAAATTTAACTCAAGAATTTCCAAAAAATAAGAATTTACAAAAGAAAAGGGGGGGGTGGGGGTGGGGAAGTACTGATAGACGCTCTTACCAATTGAGCTGTTTCCACAAGTGTAAAAGACAAGTGTAAATAAGGCTATAGATAATCAACCTGATCAAAACAGCAGGACTAGCACTACACAGACAATTGTACTGTATTGATATCAACACCATGTGTTCTTTGCATTATGGTTACATATTAACAAGATAAACATTACGCATTACTTATCCCACCCATCATGCAATAATTAAACTACTATGTATAATTACAAGCTCAATACAGAGGACATGAAATGTGCAATGTCCAGACCGACGAGCGAGGCAATAATTAGGTTATGACCGATATGTATGTAAACATCATTAAAATACATGTATCTACTGACTAACAATCTATCACATATGATAAATGACACTGGAAACTATTTAAAACAAACACAAATCACATATTTGAAACCCCTAAACAATCACATAGAAAAATATCGGTCACTGAAAACTGTAAACAATTTTACATTCGACTGCAATACCAGTTTTGTACATGCGCAAACGGAAGTGTAAACCCATTTTAATTAAAAAGTAATTATATACATACTGAATACCTCAAAAAAAATCAAAATAACCTACCTGGTATCTTTAAAGGCAGAGCAAGTTGTATTGTTTAATCAGATTTCTTTTATGTTGATCAGAAAACAAGTTTTTAGAATTTATACAAATCATTTTTGATGGTTCTTGAGTTGGATATTACTCAGGTGAGCGATACAGGGCCATCTTGGTCCTCTTGTTAGATATAGACAATTAAACCTCAAGAAAACGGCAGAAACCAGCAAAAATGTGTTCATGTTGTTTCATTTTCCATCTCGCTTAAACAAATAAATTGACAAAAATGCCAGACCCAGGCATTTTCACGCACCAGACACAGACCTCTTCCTCAAAGGTTGAGGTCACAAAGGCAGGTATATACAGAGTACATTCTAGGATCACCACAGAAGGGGCCACTGACCCATGCCATCTCTGAAAAGGGGCCACCTGAATTTGTAATGGGTCATACTATTGCTTATGGTAATCAAAACAAACAATGTACTTACAGTTAGTGTGCATGCGTCTCTTCTGTTTTTAGGCACTTATGACATGGTGGGTACAGGGACAGTGCTCACAGATGAGATCACTTACTTAAACAAGTGTCAGCAGAGTTTCAGACAGAATTATATGTTCAATATTTAAACCATAATAGGCAGTATTAGTCTTAAATGATATATGAAGAACTGTTCAATACACAGTAACTTAGCAAACATCAAAATTCTACTTTAATGATCAGTCAGTGTTCAATTTTGCCTGGCTATTTCTGCTGACATGTTCAAATGATTGGTACCTTACGCATGTCAAGTGTACAGGTATGAAAATTATTGGTGTTGTGGGTCATAGAGTTTGTTATGTTTTGTTTAATACACAGCAAACATTGCATCCTTCAAAATTCTACTTTAATGATCAGTCAGTGTTCAATTTTGCCTGGCTGTTTCTGCTAACGTGTTCAAATGATTGGTACCTTACGCATGTCAAGTGTACAGGTATGAAAATTATTGATATTTTGGGTCATAGGGTTTGTTTTGTTTTGTTTAATACACAGCAAACATTTCATCATTGTTTATTTTATCATGGTCAGGCTAGTGGTAACAGGGTTTTGAAAGCCACTCAGTTTGAGTTTTTGTGTGTACAATTTGGATGGGTACTGGAACTGTTTGCTATCGACATAGTGGGTGGGGTAGTGTCATTTATATTAACAGACTCGGTCGGGATTACGCTTGGGTACATGAGAAGCAACATCCTCAGGGACACATGGTTCTAAGCTTGGTTGTTCATTATTTTAAATATTCTTTTTTTTTTTACGAAGAAATTGGCGATATAAAGCGTCTGCTTGCGTTTTGACATTTTTCATTAGCCATTTGTGTGACTTAAGGCAAACTGCCGACCAATGAAAGCATATCTAAAAATATCGCAGACTGCTCAGATTTAAAAATCAATAAAGTGTGTGGAGAATAGACACAGTCTGCTAAATTTCTAACTGGAAATAACTTACTGGATCCACATAGATATGAGTGGAGATTTAGATACGATAAACAAACTGTTAGCGCACTGAGTATCTTAGAAAGCGCCTAGGGCAAAAATGATGTGCCACAGGGGCATATACATATTTTTGAAAGGGGCCAGTTGAATATTAAGCGGGCCTTTTGCGCAAAAACGCAGCCTAGATGGAACTCTGTATATATATATAATAATCACACTGTCCCTCTGTAACGTAACACGAGGATCAATTCTTTTGTACTGCAATCAGGATACAATAGAGATAGTCTGCCCAGATGACCTAATTCTCAGATAAAGATGATATAAAAGAAACCGGTCCCTGTCTTTCAAGATCAGGTGCAAGACCCAGGTCTATAGCATAAAGGTCAAGGTCACAATCACATGTCAAAGGTTGAAAAGTGGCGCTTTTTTCTATGCCTGGGCTCTTAATGTCGTTTAGGATTTTGAAATAATTTGACACAATTAGACTTCCAGATATGTAATATATATGCACAATCCATGTCTGTAGCCTTAAAAAGTCATGACCACAATTAGTCAAAAGGAGAAGATAGTCCTGTCATTCACATGACCCAGGTTTTAATGATGTTGATTTCCTTTAGGGGTATTTGTCATGGTGACTTTGACAGGTCTTGTTTTGGCTGATGACAAGTATGTTCCAAGGAACACTTCTTGTGAATATTATTTAGGGATCATTTTGCATATATTTATTACTGGTATATACTAATATACATTATACTAGTCAACAAAGTATCAGACAAACTGATCTTATTATAACGTGGCTTTCCAGTGATCAAGCTTGGCATTTAGTGGCCAACATGTATGATATAGGTATTGTTTTGCCTACAGCAATTCAGTGGTTAAAATGTTGACATTCAATCAAAATATTGATTGTCTGTCCGTCATCCACAATTGTTTCAAACTTCATCTCCTCTGAAACCACTGGGTCAAATTTGATGAAAATTGCCTGTGATGTTCCTTGTATGAAGCTCTACCAAACTTGTTAAAATGGTTCCGGTCCGTTGCATATCTGGGTCAGAGGAGCTAAAAGCTAAAAATAGATTTTTAAAGTGAAATCTTTGAAAATCTTCTCCAAAACTGCAAGGCATAGAGCTTAGATATTTTGTGTGTGCCATTGTCTCTTGAACTTTTATCAAGTTTGTTCAAATTATGGCCCTGAGGTCAAAATTTGACCTGCTCCAGGTGTCACTTGATTTTACATAGATTTATATAGGAGAGTTATAAGATCTTCTTGTCAGAAACCACAAGATCATGGGTTTAGATATTTGGTGTGTAACATTGCCTTCAACAGTGGACCTTAAGCAAGTTTCAAATCATGGCTCTTGGGTATAAATTGGTCCCACCCTAGTGGTTACTTGAATTTATAGCTATGACCATCAAAATTTGGACCACAGGTACAGTTTATGTGTGTAATTCTGATTATTTTGTTGTACTTCTTCTTTTGTATTTAGTATGACTGTTTTATAAAAGGTAATATTTCTCTGGTGAGTGATTAAGGGCCTCTGGTGAGTGATTAAGGGCCATCATGGCCCTCTTGTTTAAAGGTATAGGTTTATTACCTTTGCCTCCACCATTATGGAACTGCACATGTCTCAAATCAGTCAATAAATCTGTCAAGAATTAAACTAATAAGAGTAAAATATAGATGCTGTTATTAAAGTAGGAAGATTATTTTTGAATATTATTGTTTGATCACAGAAGAATTTTTTTTGAAGAGAAGCTGTATGCTGTATTTATGTATATTGCAGATGATCTTGATCTAGAATTGCGGCTGTCAAGAATGGAATCATTGATGGACAGGCGACCTTTACTGTTGAACAGGTATATACATGTGTGTTGTAGGACATTTTTCTTACCTCTTAGTTTGGAGAGAAAAAATCCAGCATAATGTTCAAAGTAAGAATACGATAACCACCATGATGAAAATTGACTTAATGGATATGATGATGATAATCATGATGGATGTGCTTAATACAATGGTGACTATGACAATGTTAGCTTGATGGATATAACTATGACAATGTTAGCTTGATGGATATAACTATGACAATGTTAGCTTGATGGATATAACTATGACAATGTTAGCTTGATGGATATAACTATGACAATGTGAGCATGATGGATATAACTATGACAATGTTAGCTTGATGGATATAACTATGACAATGTTAGCTTGATGGATATAACTATGACAATGTGAGCATGATGGATATAACTATGACAATGTTAGCTTGATGGATATAACTATGATAATGTTAGCTTCATGGATATAACTATGACAATGTTAGCTTGATGGATATAACTATGACAATGTTAGCTTGATGGATATAACTATGATAATGTTAGCTTGATGGATATAACTATGACTGTATTGATGGTTATGACAACTACAATAATGATTATAATGTTGAACCTGTTGGATATAATGACTACAATGATAATTATATATGGTGAACCTATAGGATATAATGACTACAATAATAATTATACTGTTGAATGTATTGGATATAATGACTACAATAATAATTATAATGGTGAACGTATTGGATATAATGACTACAATAATAATTATATATGGTGAACCTGTTGGATATAATGACTACAAAAATAATTATATATGGTGAACCTATAGGATATAATGACTACAATGATAATTATATATGGTGAACCTATAGGATATAATGACTACAATAATAATTATAATGGTGAACGTATTGGATATAATGACTACAATGATAATTATATATGGTGAACCTATAGGATATAATGACTACAATAATAATTATAATGGTGAACCTGTTGGATATAATGACTACAATAATAATTATATATGGTGAACCTATTGGATATAATGACTACAAAAATAATTATAGTGTTGAACATATTGGATATAATGACTACAAAATAATTATAATGGTGAGCCTATTGGATATGACTACAATAATAATCATAATGGTGAACCTATTGGATATAATGACCACAATAATAATCATAATGGTTAACCTATTGGATATAATGACCACAATAATAATCATAATGGTGAACCTATTGGATATGATGACCACAATAATAATTATAATGGGGAACTTATTGTATATGATGACCCCAATAATAATCATAATGGTGAACCTATTGGATATGATGACCACAATGATAATCATAATGGTGAACCTATTGGATGTGATGACCACAATAATAATCATAATAGGGAACCTATTGGATATGATGACCACAATATTGATCATAATGTTGAACGTATTGGATATGATGACCACAATGATAATTATAATGGGGAACTTATTGTATATGATGACCCCAATAATAATCATAATAGGGAACCTATTGGATATGATGACCACAATAATAATCATAATAGGGAACCTATTGGATATGATGACCACAATGATAATTATAATGGGGAACTTATTGTATATGATGACCCCAATAATAATCATAATAGGGAACCTATTGGATATGATGACCACAATGATAATTATAATGGGGAACTTATTGTATATGATGACCCCAATAATAATCATAATGGTGAACCTATTGGATATGATGACCACAATGATAATCATAATGGTGAACCTATTGGATGTGATGACCACAATAATAATCATAATGGTGAACCTATTGGATATGATGACCACAATAATAATCATAATAGGGAACCTATTGGATATGATGACCACAATAATAATTATAATGGGGAACTTATTGTATATGATGACCCCAATAATAATCATAATAGGGAACCTATTGGATATGATAACCACAATATTGATCATAATGGTGAACCTATTGGATATGATGACTACAATAATAATCATAATAGGGAACCTATTGGATATGATAACCACAATATTGATCATAATGGTGAACCTATTGGATATGATGACTACAATGATAATCATAATGGTGAACCTATTGGATATAATGACTACAATAAGTATCATAATGGTGAACCTATTGGATATGATGACCACAATAATAATCATAATGGTGAACCTATTGGATATGATGAGCACAATAGTAGGGCTGTGGATGGTTGGGCAAGTGACGATCCGATCTGATCCACGATCCAGGAATGACGATTCACAGATCGGATCACAAATCACTGGTTTAAACCTTAAAGAATCCTTAGACAAACAGAACAAATATAACAAGAAATTTAAACAGTTTTATGGATAATAACAAAAGTGAAACCTGTAATGAATATATATGGTATGTTTAGACTAAGCAACTCTTTAAAATCCGCAGTAAAGAACATGGAATTCAAATGCCAAATGATAAGATTCAATATCAATTTTCTGCTTTGATAAAAACGTGTTTATATTCTACAAACAAGAATTGCTTACTTTCAATTTTGGTAACATTAACAAAAGCCTACCTGTATTTTTGACATTGTATCATTTTTAAGTGATTTGACAGGTTAGTTGTACAGCTAGTATATGCAACATTTAAGTTGCAGGTTTTACTAATAGCCTTTTTCATCTTGGGTATATATACTTCGGTATTTCAACACATTTGATTTGAATTTCTGTAAATTTGTTTTACAAAATGCAGACGATTCATTCAGGAAAGTTAACATCAGTTTCAAATTCCAAATAATATGGATTACTTACAATATCACTCGATTCTTAAGCTTTATAAACATTAAATCTATTAAATATAATATTCAAAAATTAGTTACCGGAATGATTTTGGAAACGTGATGTATTGATATCAAAGATTTACATCCGAGTTTTCCTCAACTTACAGCGTTGCTTAGCACAACTTATAGGACGTATTTTCGACTTTTGAAAAATATGATGAAAACTTACGATAATGCTTGATTTTTTATTTAAAAATTAATTAAAATTTTGGTAACGCTGCGCGTTATTACAGTATGCCGAAATCGTACTGATGATTTAAATTCAAATCTTTACTGACGCACAGCATTGCTAGCTCTACATGTTTGTCATATTTTACTTTTGGTTTTGTAAAAACAAAATTGGGTTTGAAAAACGTCGTTTATATTCACTTTCATTTCATTATATTTTTTTTTTCATTTTATAGAAAGTATTTAAGGTAGGTGTTTTAGAAAAGATCGCAATCCAGCGATCTTCGCCATGGCGAATATTCGTACTCGATTTTTAGACAGAATTCATGGATATCCGTGTACTCGGATGAACCTCTTGGATATGATGACCACAATAGTAATCATAATGGTTAACCTATTGGATATGATGACCACAATAATAATCATAATGGTGAACCTATTAGATATAATGACAATAATTATAATGGTGAACCTATTGGATATGATGACCACATTAATAATCATAATGGTGAACCTATTGGATATGATGACCACAATGATAATCATAATGGTGAACCTATTGGATATGATGACCACAATAATAATTATAATGGTGAACCTATTGGATATGATGACCACAATAATAATTATAATGGTGAACCTATTGGATATGATGACCACAATAATAATTATAATGGTGAACCTATTAGATATAATGACAATAATTATAATGGTGAACCTATTGGATATGATGACTACAATTATATCTAGATGTCATTCGTTTAAACGAATGATAGGACTTTCTGCAACATCTGCTTTATATAGTATATATAGAAGATGACATAATAGATAATCTGTCCAAATTGCAACTTTCTATCTCCTCTATTTCTATATAAAATAGCACAAATAGAACACATTCTGTGAATTTTAATAAAAGTCCGCCCATATCTTGCACATGTAGTTTACATACAAAATTTATACTATGTCATATGACATGAAAGAAAAATGAAACAGTGTTCAAATGTAAGTTTCTAACTTTCATCACACATAGAATTTCATCACTCCAGCTCAGTTGTAACCTTGTTTAATTTTAGCCTCAGTAGGAAGAAGTATTGAATATTTGTATAGTGCTATATCCTTTCGACACCTGTAACGTAGTTAAACGTATTTAGCGATTTTGGCGTGTTTGGGCTTCCGTAGTTTTGCCATAAATTCCTGGAATTTCGAACTATGGTGATATTTTGAAAGGTAACATCCCAGCCTACAAACTGATGCAATATGAATATCGTTAGCATAACAATGCAGTTTTTAGATGGTCTAAAATGTGGGGCTGCGTGTGAACTTTTCAAGGCTTGCAAACTGCTCGCTAGCTACATAGTGTTGCAAATACGGATTTTTGTCTTGTGCCGTTGTACATGTATTAACCTCAATGCTTATTTTGGAAACAGTCAACATTCGACAAAAAAAAATAAATCAAGATATAGCCCATCAATTGCAATTTGATATATTTTTTTTTTTTTTTTTTTTTTTTTTAAGTCGTTGCGCAAGTATTTAAGCTTGGTGACCCCTGCGCGTGACCTTTTCCATATTTTTATGATGCATGATTATGAAATATCTTATTTTCCATGTAACTTTCTTATATGAACTCCAATTTCAATAAACTTGGTACCGTTAGAAAGCTCTTAAAACATGCAAAAACTTATTTTTGATATTGACTGTTAAACCTCAAGAAAACAGCATATTATCAGCAAAATTAGCTTCATTTCGTTTAGTTTTTTTGCTTATAACTTTGTATTGCGTAAACCAATTTTAATAAACTAAATATTTTTGGAAACGTCAATTATTCAGCTATAATTCTTATCCATACATATATTTACAAAAATCGATATTTATTGAGATATGGCTACATATATGCAGTAGGGGTGAAATCAAAATTTCCTCACGTGCCTAATAACCCATAAAAATTTCATCGTCCTAGGACTATTGCAACATATTAAAATAAGCGTTTAGTTAGGAAGAAGAAAATAATAATAATAATAATAAAATGACGTCACGTGACGTCATATGACGTTTATTTTCACAAAATGTTTAAGACTCTCAGAGACCTATATACTGACCAAATAGCTCTTTTCTATCTCAAATAGGACCGATTTTATAAGCATTTAAAAATGTACGACCTTGGTTCGAATCTTGAATTCGCTATAGAACCTTGGACTTTTCGAATTTTGAAAAACGGACACCGGGATGCACAACTAGAACTTAATATACACATTCTGTGAAAATTTGATGAAAATCGGTTCATAAACAATGGCTGTAGACCGTGTACAAACTTTTGTTGCATATTTCAAGTGTGACGTCATATGACGTCATAGGCATATGAAAATCATAGAAATCAAAATCTCAGCCTTTGAAGCATGTGTCATTAAATTTTCATTGCCCTTCGACAATTTCAACATATAGAAATATTCTTGTTAATATTAGAAATACATTATCATATAATGACGTCACGTGACGTCATATGACATTTATTTTCACAAAATGTTTAAAACTTCTAGAGACCTATATACTGACTAAATATCAACTTTCTATCTTAAATAGGACAGATTTTATAAGCATTTAAAAATTTACGACCTTGATTCGAATCTTGGATTCGCTATAGAACCATGGACTTTTCGAATTTTGAAAAACGGACACAGGGATGCACAACTAGAGCCTAACATACACATTCTGTGAAATTTTGATGAAAATCGGTCCAGAAATAATGGCTGTAGACAGCGTACAAACTTTTTCACCTGACGTCAAATCTGACGTTATATGACGTAATATGAATATAAAATTCATTGCATCCGAAAGCTCATGGTTTGAAATATATGCCATAAAATTTTCATTGTTCTCAGTCAATGGCAACACCTCAAAATTAACACAAATATAAGAGGAAGAAAAAAAGAATAACTAGATGTCATTCGTCTAAACGAATGATAGGACTTTCTGCAACCTGTGTTAATGCAAAAAGCAGGAGATAGAAGTTTCATGTAATGACTCACCTCTGGTAGTATTTCATGTTCATGCTGATTAATTGACATTATATTCCGCGAAAAATAAGCGTTTAGTTACGAAGAAAAAAATAATAAGTAGCAGTAGTAGTAGTATGCGTATGACGTCATATGACGTCACGACTCAAAATATATTAAGAAATTCTGCAGAACTGCAAACTATGTAAGTTTCAACTTTCTATCTCATCCCGAAGTTCCTTAGCCCTAAAATGAAATTTTTGGTCCTATGTTCGAATCTTATTTCAGCCACAATACTTCGGATTTTCGGAATTAAGGTTAGCTGACAAAATATTCACACCTTAGTTTCAAGGTGTACCATCTGTGAAAATTACAAGAAAATCCGACAATAAATGGCCGCTGTAGAGCGCGAACACCATTTTTCATTATTTTTAGCTCTGACGTCATATGACGTCATAGGGTGCTGAAGATGCTTTTGTTCAAAAGCGCATACATTACTGTCATAACTCTGAAATATTCATTATTCTGAACAACTGGCATCATGTCGAAATCATTGCCCTAAAATAAAAATTAAGAAGTATGCTTATGACGTCACATAACTTCATATGACGTCACGACTCAAAATATATGTAGAAATTCTGCAGAACTGCAAACTGTGTAAGTTTCAACTTTCTATCTCATCCTGAAGCTCTTCAATCCTAAAATGAAATTTTCGGTCCTATGTTCGAATCTTATTTCAGCCACAGAACTTCGGTCTTTCGGAATTTCAGTTAGCTTACAGGATATGCACACCTTAGTTTCAAGATGTACCATCTGTGAAAATTTGAAGAAAATCCGACCATAATGGCGGCTGTAGAGCGCGAACACCATTTTTCACTATTTTTAGCTCTGACGTCATATGACGTCATAGGGTGCTGAAGATGCTTTTGTTCAAAAGCGCATACATTACTGTCATAACTCTGAAATATTCATTATTCTGAACAACTGGCATCATGTCGAAATCATTGCCCTAAAATAAAAATTAAGAAGTATGCTTATGACGTCAAATAACGTCATATGACGTCACAACTCAAAAAAATATGTAGAAATTCTGCAGAACTGCAAACTGTGTAAGTTTCAATTTTCTGTCTCATCCTGAAGCTCTTCAATCCTAAAATGAAATTTTCGGTCCTATGTTCGAATCTTATTTCAGCCACAGAACTTCGGTATTTCGGAATTTCGGTTAGCTGACAGCATA
This sequence comes from Solen grandis, assembly GCA_021229015.1. Taxonomy (NCBI): domain Eukaryota; kingdom Metazoa; phylum Mollusca; class Bivalvia; order Adapedonta; family Solenidae; genus Solen; species Solen grandis. The sequence goes on along the minus strand of CM037787.1, from coordinate 53,032,645 downwards.
TGCACACCTTAGTTTCAAGATGTACCATCTGTGAAAATTTGAAGAAAATCCGACCATAAATGACGGCTGTAGATCGTGAACACCATTTTTCACTATTTTTAGCTCTGACGTCATATGACGTCATAGGGTGCTGAAGATGCTTTTGTTTAAAAGCGCATACTTTACTGTCATAACTCTGAAAAATTTATTATTCTGAACAACTGGCATCATGTCGAAATCATTGCCCTAAAATAAAAATTAAAAAGTATGCTTATGACGTCACATAACGTCATATGATGTCACGACTCAAAATATATGTAGAAATACTGCAGAACTGCAAACTGTGTAAGTTTCTACTTTCTATCTCATCCTGAAGCTCTTTAATCCTAAAATGAAATTTTCGGTCCTATGTTCGAATCTTATTTCAGCCACAGAACTTCGGTCTTTTGGAATTTCGGTTAGCTGACAGGATATGCACACCTTAGTTTAAAGATGTACAATCTGTGAAAATTTGAAGACAATCCGACTATAAATGACGGCTGTAGAGCGCGAACACCATTTTTCACTATTTTTAGCTGTGACGTCATGTGACATCATAGGCTGCTGATAATCATTGAAATCAAAATTTCCTCACGTGACTAATAACCCATAAAAATTTCATCGTCCTAGGACTATTGCAACATATTAAAATAAGAGTTTAGTTAGGAAGAAGAAAAGAATAATAATAACTAGATGTCATTCGTCTAAACGAATGATAGGACTTTCTGTAACCTGTGTTAATGCAAAAAGCAGGAGATAGAAGTTTCATGTAATGTATCACCTCTGGTAGTATTTCATGTTCATGGTGATTAATTGACATTATATTATAAATAAGCGTTTAGTTACGAAGAAAAAAAGAAAGTAGCAGTAGTAGTAGTATGCTTATGACGTCATATGACGTCACGACTCAAAATATATTAAGAAATTATGCAGAACTGCAAACTGTGTAAGTTTCAACTTTCTATCTCATCCCGAAGTTCTTTAGCCCTAAAATGAAATTTTTGGTCCGATGTTCGAATCTTACTTCAGCCACAATACTTCGGTTTTTTGGAATTAAGGTTAGCTGACAAATTATTCACACCTTAGTTTCAAGATGTACAATCTGTAAAAATTTGAAGAAAATCTGATCATAAATGGCGGCTGTAGAGCGCGAAAACCATTTTTTACTATTTTTAGCTCTGACGTCACGTGACGTCATAGGGTGTTGAAAATGCTGTTGCTTAAAAGCGCATACGTTACTGCAATAACTCTGAAATTTTCATTATTCTGAACAATTGGCATCATGTCGAAATCATTGCCCCAAATTAAAAATAAGTGGTATGCTTATGACGTCCTCTGACGTCACGATTCAAAATATTTGTAGAAATAATGCAGAACTGCAAACTGTGCAAGTTTCAACTTTCTATCTCATCCTGAAGCTCTTCAATCCTAAAGTGAAATTTTTGGTCCTATGTTCGAATATTACTTCAGCCACAGAACTTCGGTTTTTCGGGATTTCGGTAAGCTGGCAGGATATGTACACCTTAGTTTCAAGGTGTACCATCTGTGAAAATTACAAGAAAATCCGACCATAAATGGCGGCAGTAGAGCGCGAACACCATTGTTCAATATTTTTAGCTCTGACGTCACATGACGTCATAGGGTGCTGAAGATGCTTTTGTTCAAAAACGCATACTTTACAGTCATAACTCTAAAATCTTCATTATTCTGAACAACTGGCATCATGTCGAAAGCATTGCTCTAAAATGAAAATTAAGAAGTATGCTTATGACGTCACATGACGTCATATGACGTCACGACTCAAAATATGTATAGAAATTCTGCAGAACTGCAAACTGTGTAAGTTTCAACTTTCTATCTCATCCTGAAGCTCTTTTATCCTAAAATGAAATTTTCGGTCCTATGTTCGAATCTTATTTCAGCCACAGAACTTCTGTCTTTCGGAAATTCGGTTAGCTGACAGGATATGCACACCTTAGTTTCAAGATGTACCATCTGTGAAAATTTGAAGAAAATCCGACCATAAATGGCGGCTGTAGAGCGTGAACACCATTTTTTACTATTTTTAGCTCTGACGTCATATGAAGTCATAGGGTGTTGAAAATGCTGTTGCTTAAAAGCGCATACTTTACTGCAATAACTCTGAAATTTTCATTATTCTGAACAATTGGCATCATGTCGAAATCATTGCCCCAAATTAAAAATAAGTGGTATGCTTATGACGTCCTCTGACGTCACGATTCAAAATATTTGTAGAAATAATGCAGAACTGCAAACTGTGCAAGTTTCAACTTTCTATCTCATCCTGAAGCTCTTGAATCCTAAAATGAAATTTTTGATCCTAAGTTCGAATATTACTTCAGCACAGAACTTCGGTTTTTCGGGATTTCGGTAAGCTGGCAGGATATGAACACCTTAGTTTCAAGGTGTACCATCTGTGAAAATTACAAGAAAATCCGACCATAAATGGCGGCAGTAGAGCGCGAACACCATTGTTCAATATTTTTAGCTCTGACGTCACATGACGTCATAGGGTGCTGAAGATGCTTTTGTTCAAAAACGCATACTTTACAGTCATAACTTTAAAATCTTCATTATTCTGAACAACTGGCATCATGTCGAAATCATTGCCCTAAAATTAAAATTAAGAAGTATGCTTATGACGTCACATGACGTCATATGACGTCACGACTCAAAATATGTATAGAAATTCTGCAGAACTGCAAACTGTGTAAGTTTCAACTTTCTATCTCATCCTGAAGGTCTTTTATCCTTAAATGAAATTTTCGGTCCTATGTTCGAATCTTATTTCAGCCACAGAACTTCGGTCTTTCGGAAATTCGGTTAGCTGACAGGATATTCACACCTTAGTTTCAAGATGTACCATCTGTGAAAATTTGAAGAAAATCCGACCATAAATGGCGGCTGTAGGGCGTGAACACCATTTTTCACTATTTTTAGCTCTGACGTCATATGACGACATAGGGTGCTGAAGATGCTTTTGTTCAAAAGCGCATACTTTACTGCCATAACTCTGAAATTTTCATTATTCTGAACAACTGGCATCATGTCGAAATCATTGCCCTAAAATGAAAATTAAGAAGTATGCTTATGACGTCACCTGACGTCATATGACGTCAGGAATCAAAATATATGTAGAAATTCTGCAGAACTGCAAACTGTGTAAGTTTCAACTTTCTATCTCATCCTGAAGCTCTTAAATCCTAAAATGAAATTTTCGGTCCTATGTTCGAATCTTATTTCAGCCACAGAAGTTCGGTCTTTCGGAATTTCGTTTAGCTGACAGGATATGCACACCGTTGATTCAAGATGTACCATCTGTGAAAATTTGAAGAAAATCCGACTGTAAATGACGGCTGTAGAGCGCAAACACCATTTTTCACTATTTTTAGCTGTGACGTCATGTGACGTCATAGGCTGCAGACAATCATTGAAATTAAAATTTCCTCACGTGACTAATAATCCTTAAAAATTTCATGGTCCTAGGACTATTGCAACATATTAAAATAAGCGTTTAGTTAGGAAGAAGAAAAGAATAATAATAATAAAAAAATGACGTCACGTGACGTCATATGACGTTTTTTTTTCACATAATTGTTATACACCCAGAGACCTACTAACTGACAAAATTTCAACTTTCTATCTCAAATAGGACAGTTTTTATAAGCATTTAAAAATTGTCGTCCTTGGTTCGAATCTTGGATCCGCCATAGAAGCTTGGACTTTTCGAATTTTGAAAAACGGAAACCGGTATACACAATAAGAACGTAATATACATATTCTGTGATAATTTGATGAAAATCGGCCCATTAATAATGGATCTGGTCCGTGTACAAACTTTCGTAGTCAATTTCAAATGTGACGTCATATGACGTCATAGGCTTCTGAAAATCATTGAAATAGAAATTTCAGCGTCTCAATCATTTGTCATTAAATTTTCATTGCCCTTCGACAATTTCAACATATAGAAATACACTTGTTAATATTAGAAATGCATTATCATATAATGACGTCACGTGACGTCATATGACGTTTATTTTCACAAAATGTTTAAGACTCTTAGAGACCTATATACTGACCAAATATCACTTTTCTAACACAAAAAGGACCGATTTTATAAGCATTTAAAAATTTAGGACCTTGGTTCGAATCTTGAATTCGCTATAGAACCATGGACTTTTCGAATTTTGAAAAACGGACACCGGGATGCACAACTAGAACTAAATATACACATTCTGTGTAAATTTGATGAAAATCGGTTCATAAACAATGGCTGTAGACCGCGTACAAACTTTTGTTGCATGTTTCATGTGTGACGTCATATGACGTCATAGGCTTCTGAAAATCATTGAAATCGAAATTTCAGCATCTGAAGGATGCGGCATTAAATTTTCATTGCCCTTCGAAAAGTTCAGCATATAGAAATAATCTTGTTAGAATTAGAATATTCTAACAAGATTATTATATAATGACGTCACGTGACGTCATATGACATTTATTTTCACAAAATGTTTAAGACTCCCAGAGACCTATATACTGACCTAATATCATCTTTCTATCTCAAATAGGACCGATTTTATAAGAATTTGAAAATTTACGACCTTGGTTCGAATCTTGGAATCGCTATAGAACCTTGGACTTTTCGAATTTTGAAAAACGGACACCGGGATGCACAACTAGAACTTAATATACACAATCTGTGAAAATTTGATGAAAATCGGTTCATAAACAATGGCTGTAGACCGCGTACAAACTTTTGTTGCATGTTTCATGTGTGACGTCATATGACGTCATAGGCTTCTGAAAATCATTGAAATCGAAATTTCAGCATCTGAAGGATGCGGCATTAAATTTTCATTGCCCTTCGAAAAGTTCAGCATATAGAAATAATCTTGTTAGAATTAGAATATTCTAACAAGATTATTATATAATGACGTCACGTGACGTCATATGACATTTATTTTCACAAAATGTTTAAGACTCCCAGAGACCTATATACTGACCTAATATCATCTTTCTATCTCAAATAGGACCGATTTTATAAGAATTTGAAAATTTACGACCTTGGTTCGAATCTTGGAATCGCTATAGAACCTTGGACTTTTCGAATTTTGAAAAACGGACACCGGGATGCACAACTAGAACTTAATATACACAATCTGTGAAAATTTGATGAAAATCGGTTCATAAACAATGGCTGTAGACCGCGTACAAACTTTTGTTGCATATTTCAAGTGTGACGTCATATGACGTCATACGCATATGAAAATCATAGAAATCAAAATTTCAGCCTTTGAAGCATGTGTCATTAAATTTTCATTGCCCTTCGACAATTTTAACATATAGAAATATTCTTGTTAATATTAGAAATACATTATCATATAATGATGTCATGTGACGTCATATGACATTTATTTCCACAAAATGTTTTAAACTTCTAGAGACCTATATACTGACTAAATATCAACTTTCTATCTTAAATAGGACAGATTTTATAAGCATTTAAAAATTTACGACCTTGGTTCGAATCTTGGATTCGCTATAGAACCATGGACTTTTCGAATTTTGAAAAACGGACACCGAGATGCACAACTAGAGCCTAACATACACATTCTGTGAAATTTTGATGAAAATCGGGCCAGAAATAATGGCTGTAGACCGCGTACAAACTTTTTCACCTGACGTCAAATCTGACGTTATATGACGTCGAATGAATATAAAATTCATTGCATCCGAAAGCTCATGGTTTGAAATATATGCCATAAAATTTTCATTGTTCTGAGTCAATGGCAACACCTCGAAATTAACACAAATATAAGAGGAAGAAAAAAAGAATATTAAGAAGAAGAAGAAGAAGAATAAAAAAACAGTACAAACCCAATATGACTTTCTGCCTGTAGGCAGAAAGTCCTAATAATAAAATGACGTCACGTGACGTCATATGACGTTTATTTTCACATAATTGTTAGACACCCAGAGACCTACTAACTGACAAAATTTCAACTTTCTATCTCAAATAGGACAGTTTTTATAAGCATTTAAAAATTGACGTCCTTGGTTCGAATCTTGGATCCGCCATAGATGCTTGGACTTTTTGAATTTTGAAAAACGGACACCGGTATACACAATAAGAACGTAATATACACATTCTGTGAAAATTTGATAAAAATCGGCCCATTAATAATGGCTCTGGACCTTGTACAAACTTTCGTAGTCAATTTCAAATGTGACGTCATATGACATCATAGGCTTCTGAAAATCATTGAAATCGAAATTTCAGCGTCTGATTCATGTGTCATTAAATTTTCATTGCCCTTCGACAATTTCAACATATAGAAATACTCTTATTAATATTAGAAATACATTATCATATAATGACGTCACGTGACGTCATATGACGTTTATTTTCACAAAATGTTTAAGACTCCCAGAGACCTATATACTGACCAAATATCACTTTTCTATCTCAAATAGGACCGATTTTATAAGCATTTAAAAATTTACGACCTTGGTTCGAATCTTGAATTCGCTATAGAACCATGGACTTTTCGAATTTTGAAAAACGGACACGGATATGCACAACTAGAACTTAATATACACATTCTGTGAAAATTTGATGAAAATCGGTTCATAAACAATGGCTGTAGACCGCGTACAAATTTTTGTTGCATATTTCAAGTGAGACGTCATATGACGTCATAGGCATATGAAAATCATAGAACTCAAAATTTCAGCGTTTGAAGCATATGTCTTTAAATTTTCATTGCCCTTCGACAATTTCATCATATAGAAATACCCTTGTTAATATTAGAAATACATTATCATATAATGACGTCACGTGACGTCATATGACGTTTATTTTCACAAAATGTTTAAGACATCCAGAGACCTATTTACTGACTAAATATCAACTTTTTATCTTAAATAGGACAGATTTTATAAGCATTTAAAAATTTACGACCTTGATTCGAATCTTGGATTCGCTATAGAACCATGGACTTTTCGAATTTTGAAAAACGGACACAGGGATGCACAACTAGAGCCTAACATACACATTCTGTGAAATTTTGATGAAAATCGGTCCATAAATAATGGCTGTAGACCGCGAACAAACTTTTTCACCTGACGTCAAATCTGACGTTATGTGACGTCATATGAATATGAAATTCATTGCACCCGAAAGCTCATGGTTTGAAATATATGCCATAAAATTTTCATTGTTCTGAGTCAATGGCAACACCTCGAAATTAACACAAATATAAGAGGAAGAAAAAAAGAATAAGAAGAAGAAGAACTAGATGTCATTCGTCTAAACGAATGATAGGACTTTCTGCAACCTGTGTTAATGCAAAAAGCAGGAGATAGAAGTTTCATGTAATGACTCATTTCTGGTAGTATTTCATGTTCATGCTGAACAATTGACATTATATTCCACGAAAAATAAGCATTTAGTTACAAAGAAAAAAAATAAGTAACAGTAGTAGTAGTATGCTTATGACGTCATATGACGTCACGACTCAAAATATATTAAGAAATTATGCAGAACTGCAAACTGTGTAAGTTTAAACTTTCTATCTCATCCTGAAGCTCTTTAATCCTAAAATGAAATTTTTGGTCCTATGTTCGTATCTTATTTCAGCCACAGAACTTCGGTCTTTCGGAATTTGTTTAGCTGACAGGATATGCACACCTTAGTTTCAAGATGTACCATCTGTGAAAATTTAAAGAAAATCCGACCATAAATGATGGCTGTAGAGCGCGAACACCATTTTTCACTATTTTTAGCTGTGACGTCATGTGACTTCATAGGGTGCTGAAAATCATTGAAATCAAAATTTCCTCACGTGACTAATAACCCATAAAAATTTCATCGTCCTAGGACTATTGCAACATATCAAAATAAGCGTTTAGTTAGGAAGAAGAAAAGAATAATAATAATAATAAATGATGTCACGTGACGTCATATGACGTTTATTTTCACATAATTGTTAAGACACCCAGAGACCTACTAACTGACAAAATTTCAATTTTCTATCTCAAATAGGACAGTTTTTATAAGCATTTAAAAATTGACGTCCTTGGTTCGAATCTTGGATCCGCCATAGATGCCTGGACTTTTCGAATTTTGGAAAACAGACACCGGTATACACAATTAGAACGTAATATACACATTCTGTGAAAATTTGATGAAAATCGCCCAATTAATAATGGCTCTGGACCGTGTAAAAACTTTCGTAGTCAATTTCAAATGTGACGTCATATGACGTCATAGGCTTCTGAAAATCATTGAAATCGAAATTTCAGCATCTGAAGCATGCGGCATTAAATTTTCATTGCCCTTCGAAAATTCCAACATATAGAAATACTCTTGTTAATATTAGAAATTCATAATAATATAATGACGTCACGTGACTTCAGATGACATTTATTTTCACAAATTGTCTAAGACTCTCAGAGACCTATATACTGACCCAATATCATCTTTCTATCTCAAATAGGACCGATTTTATAAGAATTTGAAAATTTACGATCTTGGTTCGAATCTTGAATTCGCTATAGAACCATGGACTTTCCGAATTTTGAAAAACGGACACTGAGATGCACAACTAGAACTTAATATACACATTCTGTGAAAATTTGATGAAAATCGGTTCATAAACAATGGCTGTAGACCGCGTACAAACTTTTATTGCATATTTCAAGTGTGACGTCATATGACGTCATAGGCATATGAAAATCATAGAAATCAAAATTTCCGCCTTTGAAGCATGTGTCATTAAATTTTCATTGCCCTTCGACAATTTCAACATATAGAAATATTCTTGTTAATATTGGAAATACATTATCATATAATGACGTCACGTGACGTCATATGACATTTATTTTCACAAAATGTTTAAAACTTCTAGAGACCTATACACTGACTAAATATCAACTTTCTATCTTAAATAGGACAGATTTTATAAGCATTTTAAAATTTACGACCTTGGTTCGAATCTTGGATTCGCTATAGAACCATGGACTTTTCGAATTTTGAAAAACGAACACAGGGATGCACAACTAGAGCCTAACATACACATTCTGTGAAATTTTGAATGAAAATCGGTCCAGAAATAATGGCTGTAGACCGCGTACAAACTTTTTCACCTGACGTCAAAAATGACGTCATATGACGTCGTATGAATATAAAATTCATTGCATCCGAAAGCTCATGGTTTGAAATATATGCCATAAAATTTTCATTGTTCTGAGTCAATGGCAACACCTCGAAATTAACACAAATATAAGAGGAAGAAAAAAAGAATAATAAGAAGAAGAAGAAGAAGAATAATAAAAAAACAGTACAAACCCAATATGACTTTCTGCTTTAGGCAGAAAGTCCTAATTATAATGGTGAATTTTTTAGCTCACCTGAGCATGAAGTGCTCAGGTGAGGTATTGTAATCAGATGTCCGGCGTCCATTGTGCATCGTCAACTTTTGCTTTAAACGACATCTTCACCTAAACCGCTGAGCAGACTTTGATGAAATTTTACAGGAATGATCCTAAGGTGGTACTGAGCAAAAAAAGCTAAAATCATTCCAATCCGCCAACCAAGATGGCCCCAAGAGCTAAAAATAGAAAATCTTTAAACAACCTCTCCTCCTAAACCACTAAGCAGATTTTAATGACATTCAATAGGAATGATCATTGGGTGACACTGCACAAAAATAGCTAAAATCTTTCCCGTCCTCCAACCAAGATGGCCCCCAGAGCTTAATATAGAATAATTTTTAAACGACATCTCCTCCTAAACCTAGCAGATTTTATGAAATTAAGGAATGAACAAAATAGCTAAAATCGTTCCGATGGCCACAAGAACTAAATATTAATAAAATTTAAATACTATATGATTTATTATATGTAAAATTTTTTCTTTACTTAAGCATTTCTCTCTTGCAGTTGAATTCAGGTGAGCAATTTAGGGCCATCATGGCCCTCTTGTTTGATATGATGACTACATTGTAAGTTCACCATTATGCTGATTATGGTTATCATTGTAATCATATCCATCAAGATATTTATGCAGTCCACTATCATGATTACCATAATATTTCATGGTGAAGTTTATGGATATGATTATGGATGTGATGACTGCAATGATTACCATGATAATCATATTGTTGAACATTTTAGATATGATTATTGATAATGATCTTGAGATAATTACCGATGATGATATCTGATGACAATCGATAATTACCCTGATGATTATTATGATGATGATAACAGTGATCCTGATGATAATTACCCTGATGATGATGATGATGATGATGATGATGATGATGACAGTGATCCTGATGATAATTACCCTGATGATGATGATGATGTTGATGATGACATGATCCTGATGATAATAACCCTGATAATGATGATCTTGATGACAATGATCCTGATGATAATTACCCTGATGATAATGATCTTGATGACAATGATCCTGATGATAATTACCCTGATGATAATGATGATGAATGATCTGATGATAATTACTGATGATGAATGACTGATGAAATGATCCTGATGAATTACTGAGATGATGATGATCTTGATGACAATGATCCTGATGATAATTACGCTGAAGATGATTATCTGAATGACAATGATCCTGATGATAATTACACTGATGATGATGATCTTGATGACAATGATCCTGATGATAATTACCCTGATGATGATGATCTTGATGACAATGATCCTGATGATAATTACCCATATGATGATTATCTTAATGACAGTGATCCTGATGATAATTACCCTGATGATGATGATCTTGATGACAATGATCCTGATGATAATTACCCTGATGATGATTATCATGATGATGATGATGATGATGATGATCTTCATGATGATGATGATCTTCATGATGATGATGATGATGATGATTATTTCATTTCAGTGTTCTCCTGAGGCAGAATCCCCACAATGTACATGAGTGGCATAAGAGAGTAACCCTTTTTGAAGGGAAACCCAGAGAGGTAGGCATTGCTGAAAACTTTACTTTTTAGCTTATTCCTTTTTTCAAACCCTGTTAAGATGTATTGAACCACAAGAACATTTCATGCTTTACAAACTGCTTAATTCATACAGACAATGTATTGAAATGAATTTTTTTTCACTTTTTGAGGCCAGTCCTGGTGGAAGAGTGGCTAGAGCATCTGCCTTGGAATGGGAGGTCATGGGTTCGATCCCACTGTTAATGGGATCTTAAACCTGATCAATCAAACTCTTTTTATGCCCTTGCAACTCTGTTGGGGGCATATAGATTTTCGGTCTGTGCGTGCGTCTGTCTGTCCATCCGTCTGTCACACCTTAGGTTTACCTTTGCATTTAAGTTTTTAGCTCACCTGAGCACTTGTGCTCTGGTCAGTCGTCCGTCGTCCGTCATCAACAATTGCTTGTGAACACTCTAGAGGCCACAGTTTTGGCCCAATCTTCATAAAACTTGGTCAGGATGTTTGTCTACATGATATCTCGGATTAGTTCGAAATTGGGTCATTTGGGGTCAAAAACTAGGTCACCAGGTCAAATCTTAGAAAAACCTTGTGAACACTCTAGAGGCCACAGTTTTGGCCCAATCTTCATGAAACTTGGTCAGGATGTTTGTCTACATGATATCTCAGATGAGTTTGAAATTGGGTCATGTGGGGTCAAAAACTAGGTCACCAGGTCAAATCTTAGAAAAACCTTGTGAACACTCTAGAGGCCACAGTTTTGGCCCAATCTTCAAGAAACTTGGTCAGGATGTTTGTCTACATGATATCTCTGATGAGTTCGAAATTGGATCACATGGGGTCAAAAACTAGGTCACCAGGTCAAATCTTAGAAAAACCTTGTGAACACTCTAGAGGCCACAGTTTTGGCCCAATCTTCATGAAACTTGGTCAGGATGTTTGTCTACATGATATCTCAGATGGGTTTGAAAGTTGGCCATGTGGGGTCAAAATCTAGGTCACCAGGTTAAATCTTAGAAAAACCTTGTGAACACTCTAGAGGCCACAGTTTTGGCCCAATCTTCATGAAACTTGGTCAGGATGTTTGTCTACATGATATCTCGGATGAGTTCGAAATTGGGTCATGTTGGGTCAAAACTAGGTCACCAGGTCAAATCTTAGAAAAACCTTGTGAACACTCTAGAGGCCAAAGTTTTGGCCCAATCTTCATGAAACTTGGTCAGGATGTTTGTCTTTATGCTATGTCGGATGAGTTTGAAATTGGGTCATGTTGGGTCAAAAACTAGGTCCCTAGGTCAAATCTTAGAAAAACCTTGTTTACACTCTAGAGGCAACAGTTTTGGCCCAGTCTTCATGAAATTTGGTCAGGATGTTCGTCTACATGATATCTTGGATGAGATTAAAATTGTGTCGCTTAGGGTTAACAACTAGGTCACCAGGTCAAATCTTAGAAAAACCTTGTGAACATTTTTTACTTGGAGAATGTTTGGTTACATCAAATCTCGGATGAATTCAAAACTGGGCATCATAGGGTCAAAAAAAAGTAGGTCACCAGGGCAAATTTTAGAAAAATCTTGTGAACACACCAGAGGCCTACATTTTTTCTCCAGTCTTCATTAAACTTGATATGAATGATGACTGCATGAATTCCCAGTTGAGTGCAAATTCAGGTAGGATCAAAATGTAGGCCACTTAGTCAAATGTTAGAAAAACACTTTAGATGCCAGATTTTTTGTCATTTTGCCTAACACGGCCATCTTAATCAGGTGAGTGACATAGGGCCATCTTGGCCCTCTTGTTTTTCTATGAAGCTGACTTTACATCTTGATGAAACTAGGTCGGCATGTACATCTTGATATGATCTTTTTAATATATATGCAAATTCATGCTGTGACCTATATTTCATGGTTGGATGAACATCCTGAAATTGATTGTTCTTCCTCAGATTTACCTTTGTGTTAAAGTTTTTTTTTCTATGAAGATGACTTCACATCTTGATGAAACTAGGTACATATGTAATATGTACATCATGATATGATCTATTTAATATTTATGAAAATTTATTGCTTTGACCATTATTTCATGATTGGATTAATACTTTTAAACATGACATACATGTACATCATGATATGGATTATTTTCTGGTAGTATTTATTTAATTTTATGGCTGTGACTTGGTAAAATTGGTTATTCTGCCACAGGTTTACCTCTGTGTTTAAGCTACTTTTTCTGTAAAGGTAAATTCATCATGAAACTTTGTACAAATGTACATCATTATATAAACTTAAAAAAAATACAAGCAAATATTTGGTTCTGACTATATCCTGGAAGGGCATTAGTGTCTCAGACACATTTTCTTGTTTAGATTTTTTTTTTTTTTTTTTTTTTGCAAACATGAGTCTGTCCTCTCTGCCTGTAAATTTCACCTGACCAAATTAATGGAAATATTAAATGTCCTAGTTCAAAAAAAATGACATATTTTACTGGACCAAGGTACTTAACATAAAAACATCCTATTGTAACATAAAGTGTAGAATACCATAGATAGTGGGTATTTCTATAATAGGGTTTGCACAGACCTGGAAATGTCATGAAAAATGAGTTTTGACTGAAAAACCATGGAATCTTGAAAATACCAATTTTGTCATTGAAAAATCATTGAATTTCTATTAACCAGTCAGGAAAAATATAATTGATCCTAGAAAAATATCAATCATAGCTATTAAAAATAAGAAAAGGCGCAGCAGTTTGACAATAAAATCCCAAAACAGACCATAAAAGTCTGATTCTAATGCCGCAAATATAGTATGAAAAGAATAAGTACAGTAAACCTTAAGTATGAATGCATATTCAGGGGAGAGAACCAGCCTATGGATATCTTCTGTTATTTTCGCTTGTTGGATTGCTTCTCGTGTGGTAATTAGTGTGCATTAGAATTGATTCAAAATGGATATAAAGACTGGCTGAAGCCATTTGAATCAGACAATCATAAAGCATTGTGCACAACAAGACATGTGACAAGCTTATTGAATTGTCAAATATGGGTGAAAGTCCTGTAAGGTCGCACATGAAAAGTGGAAAATATATCGCCAATAATGAATTGCACAGAAAAGGCATATAGCACAGTTAAAAAGAATTCTTTTTTCAAAGCTGTAAAAACTGATGGAGTTTCATATCCCCCTGGGCCCACCCACTCAAGAATAGTGTGTCAAACCAAATTGAACTTGAGCTTACTGCATCTCTTGCATCCCTTTATAAATTGTAAAAAGAACCCTTTACTTAATCGAAGAAAAATCGAGTTGGTCATTCAAGTTATTACTTATATATGAACAATGTAAGATTTTATTGGTGTGTGAATGAAATATTGGTCTGAAGATTGATGGTGACATTTGATTCAACAAGTTAAAAGTGGCGGAAATATTCAATTCATTTTATACTACAATTGCTTCAAATCCAGTAAAAATAACTTCCCTTTTGTGATAATACTTTTGGCAGGAGTTTTGTTTATAATTTGTATTCATCAAAAGGAGTTAAGCCAAATAGTTTTTCTCTTTTGTAAATTCGTTCAGTTCCAAGCTACCGGGTTAGATGGCATCCCCTCTTGTTTGTTATATGCCCAGAGGGCGGTATTGTGTTATGCCACTGGTCATCCATCCATCTGTCTGTCCGTCCGTTAGCAATTTTGTGTCTGTTCTGTATCTTAAGAACCACTGGAAGGAAATTGAAATTATTTGATAGAAATGTCAACCTTACTGAGAGGATGTGCAGAGCATAGTTTTGGGATGTCTTGGTTCAAGGTCAAGGTCACACTTGAAGGTCACTTGAATCACTTAAGCAGATTTAAACTTTTTGCCAGAAATGACAAGCATACTGAGATGAAGTGCAGATATAGTGCAAGTTTCAGCTGTATTAGGTCAAGGTCACAGTATGAAGCAATATGTCATACTGATGTGAAAATATTTTGTGTCTGTTTATTAGTCCCCTACCAATGTTTACAGAAGAGGGAACTGTAAGTTTGCCCTCCTTTCTTATCTGTCCGCATCTAAAGGGTTATTCATTGTCAAGTTGAGGAATATCTGACCTCAAACAATTTTTTTTTAGCTCACCTGAGCACAAAGTGCTCAAGGTGAGCTATTGTGATTGCCCTGTGTCCGGCGTCATGCTTCGTCAACAATTTTCTTTAAACGACATCTCCTCTGAAACCGGTGGACAGAATTTAATGAAACTTGGCAGGAATGTTCCGTGGGTGAGGCTCTACAAAAGTTGCTAAAATAAAGTTGATCCATGAAGAACTCTGGTTGCCATGGCAACGGAAAGAAAAATAATTTGAAAACTTTAAAAATCATCTCCTACAAAACTACTGGCCAAATTTCAAAATAATTTGGTACAGATGTTCCTTGGGTGACCCTCTACCAAAGTTGCTAAACTTATTTGGATCTGCCAAAAAACATGGCGCCAGGGGCGGGGCTAATTTGCCTTATATGTATATAGTGAAATCTTTAAACGACATCTCCTCTGAAACAGCTGTACAGAATTTGATCAAATTTTGCAGGGATGATCCTTATATGACCATCTACCAAAGTTGCTAAAATTATTTGGATCTGCCAAAAAACATGGCCGCCAGGGGCGGAGCTAATTTGCCTTATATGTATATAGTGAAATCTTTAAATGACATCTCCTCTGAAACAGCTGCACAGAATTTGATCAAATTTTGCAGGGATGATCCTTGGCTGACTATTTACCAAAGATGCTAAAATTATTTGGATCTGCCTTAAAACATGGCCGCCAGGGGTGGGGCTAATTTGCCTTATATGTATATAGTGAAATCTTTAAACGACATCTCCTATGAAACAGCTATAAAAATTTGATCAAATTTTGCAGGAATGATCATGTGGCAAAACTTAACTTACTAAAGTAATTTAAACTAAAGTTTGTTATTTAAACTTGATACATAAGGAACTCTGTTTTTCTTGGCCATGTTTAATACAGGTTAATATGTAACCCTGTACTCAGGTGAGCGATCTAGGGCCTTCTTAACCAATCATCTCTAAAATTTGTGACAATGTTAAGTGTCATAAAATTTTGAATTTTGGCTGATATTTGCCCGTTAGGACAGGAGTTATGCCTCTTTTGAAATGATAAAAATGGCTTATTTGGCTTTGTTAGCACTCTAAGAAATTTCTGAAAACCTCAAATTTCACTGTTTACGCCTCAGCATCTCTATTTCTAAAGCAGTATGTTTGGCATGTTTGGCATTGAAGGCTATTTATCTCAAGTGAGCGATTTAGGGCCATCATGGCCCATTTGTTTATGAGTTTCAGTCAGGATTCAGGAAAGGGTTCTCCACAGACTTGTGTCTTATTTAATTCTTAGATTATAGAAGATTTGAAATGGACAAGGATAACATGGTTGGCATGGTTCTGTTGGATTTACAGAAAACGTTTGATACCATGGATCATTGCATTCTGTTGATGAAACTTAAGGCTATTGGTCTCTTGGAAGTTCAATGGTTTTCATCATATCTGTCTGACAGACATCAATTAGTTGATGTCAGTGGTAGACAATCATCTCAGGCAAAATTCTCATGTGGTGTTCCTCAGGGCTCTATTCTTGGTCCCTTACTTTTTAGCTCGACTATTCGTAGAATATGAGAGCTACTGTAGTCACCCTGGCGTCGGCGTCGGCATTGGCGTTGCAGCTTTTGGTTAAAGTTTTGCGTGCAAGTTACTATCAACCTTATATCTCAATAACCATTTATGGTATTGACTTGAAAGTTTATGAATATGTTTAGGGGCATCATACAACCAAGGTAGATAACTCTTGATGGAATTTAATATGAATTATGGCCCCTTTTTTAACTTAGAAATTTTGGTTAAAGTTTTGCATGCAATAGAAAAGTTGGTTAAAGTTTTGCGTGCAAGCTACTTTCTAGTTTGTATCTCA
>CM037787.1:52965569-53015569 GCA_021229015.1 Solen grandis | reverse complement strand
CTTACTCTCTTATTGACTTTCAGAATGTTAAGATTAGTCTATTTTATTTTGTTTAACCTATATTTTTCAGTCAAGCTAAGGCTTGTGAACAACTTTTGGTAGCACAAAAACTGCATGTGCTGGTTACTGTAGTGTATAGCAATTCAAGATACGCTCAAATGAGCCCCAGTTTATTAGGATCTTAGGAAAATTGCTACCCCTATTGAATCAGCGGTCAAGTCTTAGCAGATCTGGTTTTATGCTGTTCGCATAGGTCTTTTCATGGTATCCTCTATGAGGGAAAGTGTTAAAAGCTTTACACCATTTATTTCTATCCAGAGCTTAGCTTTGTTAAAATGTAGCAGAGCTAGGTCCTCTGCCAGGAGGCCATGTTTTCTTTGGTCAGCCTCTGTGTTTTGTTCCATTGTTTAACCATGAATCCCAGATGTTATGGATCCCTTCATCAGATTTCTTCTTGACTATACATGGCCATACAAATGTACCACCACAACCTTCTTCTACTGGTCTCTATAGCAATATGCGCAATTCTGGTCAGCGTCAGTAGGTCAGTATAAGACCTTCCTTCCCAGATTTTCAGATGTTTTCAATCTACTTTCATTTTCTGTTGTTGTTGGCCAGGTCTCCCTTCCATAAAGCATGGAGCTTCTGACACACATGTCAAAGACATGACCTTTCATTCTTAGGGATGCAGATGTTGACTGCAGGAATGGAGAGAACTCACGGAATTTCTTCCACCCACATCAGATGGGAGTGGTGATGGCAGCTTTTGCACCACCTCAACTGTCTATCATCTTTTCTAGGTAGCAGAAACTGTTACAAATAAACTTGAGCCATCCCAGTTGACTGTGTTGCTGCCACCCAGTGAATATGTTGAAGCTTCAATTCGACCCAATCAAACTTGCTGACAAATCCCTTGACAGCTGATAGGGTACCAGTGATCTTGCTGCATCTTTTATGGGTCCACAGATTGCAGCTTGTACAGAGGATGGAGTTGGCACCTACACCCTGACTGCTCAGGGTAATTCACCTGTTGAAATGGTCTGCGTGTTGCTAGAATTTGCAGAGGATAAGGTTACATTTGTTTTAGCTGTGTTTACCTTAAGCCCTTTACTGCAAATACAGTGATTCCAACTAGCAATGTTCCTTCTTAGATCAGTTTTATTGCCTGCAACCAAGGTGAGGTTGTCAGCATAAAGGATTTCCCAAAGGAGACACTCTCTTGTTGAACTTGATAGAATATCCATTACAATGGCAAATAGCATTGGGCTGATCACTGATGAACTCCGACCTTGACTGGAAAGCTTTCAGTCAGGCTAGAGCTTGTTCTTACTGCAGTGTTGACTAGAATTACTTATTAAAAACTGTATCACAAACAAATCCATGAGTTAAGCCATTGATCACATTATATCCCAGTTTAGCTATTGGATAATTTAATTACACTGTATTTCTGTACACATAAGTAAGGTCCATTGAAACTAGCCATAATGCAAACAAGTCAGTCTGACAATCAATCCTAGAATTAAAGCTAAAAACCAAAATGTCATTTTTCATTTTTATTAATGCTTAAATTCAAAATTAATTCAGTAACAAAGAAGAGCTGCATTGTTAAAAATCATTCTGGTGAATTATGCAGTATTTAAAGTCACTGAAGATAATAAATAGGCTGGATATATCTTGATACATTTATGATCCTATTTTGACATAAGCTTTGTAACAAGATAAACATTGACATTTCCAAGTCTGCACATAATTATTTGCTTGGTTAACATCAAAGTTGTGACAAAAAATGCCTGATAAATAGTAAAAGGCAAATTCATCTGAGTGTGAGATGCTGATGAATGTAAAAATAGATTTGGTAATGATAAGTCTTTAGAAGTTATAATCAAAATCAACCAAGTGTAGTTGAAAAACAACACGGACATATATTTAAAAAAACAAACTAAGGGCATTACTCAGTTAAGGTTCATCCAAACACAAAGTACGATGAATTGCTTGTGAGATATCTCGTAGGACTTTTTTTGTCTTTCTTCATTAATACTATTAAGTTTTGTGAAGTTTTATTAAATCTGTTGAATAGTAGCTGAGAAATAGCAAGACTTACTTACTTCCCCTTAGAAACACGTGAAAGAAATACTTAGACCATACAGTGCACAAAATTTGCATAAAGATTGCTTGAAATTTATAAGACAACAATTTGTTGCAAAAATTTGAACAAAATTATCTGGGTCATAATACATCCATAAATTAGTAACTATCACGGTAACCATGGATGTTTCATTGAAATATCTCAACAAGAGGGCCAAGATTATAAGCCCATGAATCACTCACCTGAGAAATATTCCCTTCATTGCCTTTTAAAACACAGTTATACTGAATACAAAACTGATGCAGAAGTACAGCAAAATAATCATAATTCCACAACAAGAGGGCCATGATGGCCCTGGATCGCTCACCTGGTATCATTAGGCTATGTAAAATCAAGTGACCCCTGGGGCAGAGCCAATTTTGACCCCAGGGTCATGATTTGAACAAACTTGGTAAAGGTCTATTAGCCCATGTTACATACCAAATATCTAAACTCCTGACCTTGTGGTTTTTGAGAAGAAGATTTTTTTTTTTTCCAAAATAAGTCTATGTAAAATCAAGTGATCCCTGGGGCGGGGCCAATTTTCACCAAATATCTAAACCCCAGGCCATGTGTTTTCTAGTTTTCTAAAAGGAAGAATTTTCAAGTTATTTCTATATTAGCCTATGTAAAATCAGGTGACCCCTATGGCGGGGTCAAATTAGACCCCAGGGCCATGATTTGAACAAACTAAGTATAGATCCACTAGACAATGCACGAGTCATGATTTGAACAAACTTGGTAGAGGTCTATTAGCCCATGTTACATACCAAATATCTAAACTCCAGGCTTTGTGATTTCTGAGAAGAAGATTTTTTTCGGGTTTCTCCTATATTAGTCTATGTTAAATCAAGTGACCCCTGGGGTAGGGCCAATTTTGACCCAGGGTCATGATTTGAACAAACTTGGTAAAGGTCTATTAGCCCATGTTACATACCAAATATCTAAACTCCAGACCTTGTGGTTTTTGAGAAGAAGATTTTTCTAGTTTTTTCCCAAAATAAGTCTATGTAAAATCAAGTGATCCCTGGGGCGGGGCCAATTTTCACCAAATATCTTAACCCCAGGCCATGTGTTTTCTAGTTTTCTTAAAGGAAGAATTTTCAAGTTATTTCTATATTAGCCTATGTAAAATCAGGTGACCCCTATGGCGGGGCCAAATTAGACCCAGGGCCATGATTTGAACAAACTAAGTATAGATCCACTAGACAATGCATGAGTCATGATTTGAACAACTTGGTAGAGGTCTATTAGCCCATGTTTCATACCAAATATCTAAACTCCAGACCTTGTGGTTTTTTGCTTTATTCTAGTTTTTTTTTCCTCCAAAATAAGTCTATGTAAAATCAAGTGATCCCTGGGGCGGGGCCAATTTTCACCAAATATCTTAACCCAGGCATGTGTTTTCTAGTTTTCTAAAAGGAAGAATTTTCAAGTTATTTCTATATTAGCCTATGTAAAATCAGGTGACCCCTATGGCGGGGTCAAATTAGACCCAGGGCCATGATTTGAACAAACTAAGTATAGATCCACTAGACAATGCACGAGTCATGATTTGAACAAACTTGGTAGAGGTCTATTAGCCATGTTACATACCAAATATCTAAACTCCAGCTTTGTGATTTCTGAGAAGAAGATTTTTTTCGGGTTTCTCCTATATTAGTCTATGTTAAATCAAGTGACCCTGGGGTAGGGCCAATTTTGACCCCAGGGTCATGATTTGAACAAACTTGGTAAAGGTCTATTAGCCCATGTTACATACCAAATATCTAAACTCCAGACCTTGTGGTTTTGAGAAGAAGATTTTCTAGTTTTTTTCGAAAATAAGTCTATGTAAAATCAAGTGATCCCTGGGGGGGCCAATTTTCACCAATATCTTAACCCCAGGCCATGTGTTTTCTAGTTTTCTTAAAGGAAGAATTTTCAAGTTATTTCTATATTAGCCTATGTAAAATCAGGTGACCCTATGGCGGGCCAAATTAGACCCCAGGGCCATGATTTAATATGATCCACTAGACATGCTGGTCATGATTTGAACAAACTTAGGTCTATTAGCCCATGTTACATACCAAATATCTAAACTCCAGACCTTGTGGTTTTTGAGAAGAAGATTTTTCTAGTTTTTTTCCAAAATAAGTCTATGTAAAATCAAGTGATCCCTGGGGCGGGGCCAATTTTCACCAAATATTCTAACCCCAGGCCATGTGTTTTCTAGTTTTCTAAAAGGAAGAATTTTCAAGTTATTTCTATATTAGCCTATGTAAAATCAGGTGACCCCTATGGCGGGGTCAAATTAGACCCCAGGGCCATGATTTGAACAAACTAAGTATAGATCCACTAGACAATGCACGAGTCATGATTTGAACAAACTTGGTAGAGGTCTATTAGCCCATGTTACATACCAAATATCTAAACTCCAGGCTTTGTGATTTCTGAGAAGAAGATTTTTTTCGGGTTTCTCCTATATTAGTCTATGTTAAATCAAGTGACCCCTGGGGTAGGGCCAATTTTGACCCCAGGGTCATGATTTGAACAAACTTGGTAAAGGTCTATTAGCCCATGTTACATACCAAATATCTAAACTCCAGACCTTGTGGTTTTTGAGAAGAAGATTTTTCTAGTTTTTTTCGAAAATAAGTCTATGTAAAATCAAGTGATCCCTGGGGCGGGGCCAATTTTCACCAAATATCTTAACCCCAGGCCATGTGTTTTCTAGTTTTCTTAAAGGAAGAATTTTCAAGTTATTTCTATATTAGCCTATGTAAAATCAGGTGACCCCTATGGCGGGGCCAAATTAGACCCCAGGGCCATGATTTGAACAAACTAAGTATAGATCCACTAGACAATGCATGAGTCATGATTTGAACAAACTTGGTAGAGGTCTATTAGCCCATGTTACATACCAAATATCTAAACTCCAGACCTTGTGGTTTTTGAGAAGAAGATTTTTCTAGTTTTTTTTCCAAAATAAGTCTATGTAAAATCAAGTGATCCCTGGGGCGGGGCCAATTTTCACCAAATATCTTAACCCCAGGCCATGTGTTTTCTAGTTTTCTAAAAGGAAGAATTTTCAAGTTATTTCTATATTAGCCTATGTAAAATCAGGTGACCCCTATGGCGGGGTCAAATTAGACCCCAGGGCCATGATTTGAACAAACTAAGTATAGATCCACTAGACAATGCACGAGTCATGATTTGAACAAACTTGGTAGAGGTCTATTAGCCCATGTTACATACCAAATATCTAAACTCCAGGCTTTGTGATTTCTGAGAAGAAGATTTTTTTCGGGTTTCTCCTATATTAGTCTATGTTAAATCAAGTGACCCCTGGGGTAGGGCCAATTTTGACCCCAGGGTCATGATTTGAACAAACTTGGTAAAGGTCTATTAGCCCATGTTACATACCAAATATCTAAACTCCAGACCTTGTGGTTTTTGAGAAGAAGATTTTTCTAGTTTTTTTCGAAAATAAGTCTATGTAAAATCAAGTGATCCCTGGGGCGGGGCCAATTTTCACCAAATATCTTAACCCCAGGCCATGTGTTTTCTAGTTTTCTTAAAGGAAGAATTTTCAAGTTATTTCTATATTAGCCTATGTAAAATCAGGTGACCCCTATGGCGGGGCCAAATTAGACCCCAGGGCCATGATTTGAACAAACTAAGTATAGATCCACTAGACAATGCATGAGTCATGATTTGAACAAACTTGGTAGAGGTCTATTAGCCCATGTTACATACCAAATATCTAACTCCAGACCTTGTGGTTTTTGAGAAGAAGATTTTTCTAGTTTTTTTTCCAAAATAAGTCTATGTAAAATCAAGTGATCCCTGGGGCGGGGCCAATTTTCACCAAATATCTAAACCCCAGGCCATGTGTTTTCTAGTTTTCTAAAAGGAAGAATTTTCAAGTTATTTCTATATTAGCCTATGTAAAATCAGGTGACCCCTATGGCAGGGTCAAATTAGACCCCAGGGCCATGATTTGAACAAACTAAGTATAGATCCACTAGACAATGCACGAGTCATGATTTGAACAAACTTGGTAGAGGTCTATTAGCCCATGTTACATACCAAATATCTAAACTCCAGGCTTTGTGATTTCTGAGAAGAAGATTTTTCTAGTTTTTTTCGAAAATAAGTCTATGTAAAATCAAGTGATCCCTGGGGGGGGCCAATTTTGTAAAATCAGGTGACCCCTATGGCGGGGCCAAATTAGACCCCAGGGCCATGATTTGAACAAACTAAGTATAGATCCACTAGACAATGCATGATTCATGATTTGAACAAACTTGGTAGACGTCTATTAGCCCATGTTACATACCAAATATCTAAACTCCAGACCTTGTGGATTTTGAGAAGAAGATTTTTCTATTTTTTTTCCAAAATAAGTCTATGTAAAATCAAGTGATCCCTGGGGCGGGGCCAATTTTCACCAAATATCTTAACCCCAGGCCATGTGTTTTCTAGTTTTCTAAAAGGAAGAATTTTCAAGTTATTTCTATATTAGCCTATGTAAAATCAGGTGACCCCTATGGCGGGGTCAAATTAGACCCCAGGCCATGATTTGAACAAACTAAGTATAGATCCACTAGACAATGCAGAGTCATGATTTGAACAAACTTGGTAGAGGTCTATTAGCCCATGTTACATACCAAATATCTAACTCCAGCCTTGTGATTTCTGAGAAGAAGATTTTTTTCGGGTTTCTCCTATATTAGTCTATGTTAAATCAAGTGACCCCTGGGGTAGGGCCAATTTTGACCCCAGGGTCATGATTTGAACAAACTTGGTAAGGTCTATTAGCCCATGTTACAACCAAATCTAACTCCAGACCTTGTGGTTTTGAGAAGAAGATTTTTCTAGTTTTTTCGAAAATAAGTCTATGTAAAATCAAGTGATCCCTGGTGGGGCCATTCACCAAATATCTTAACCCCAGGCCATGTGTTTTCTAGTTTTCTAAAGGAAGATTTCAAGTATTATATTAGCCATGTAAAATCAGGTACCCTAGGGGGGCCAAATTAGACCCCAGGGCCATGATTTGAACAAATAATTAAGATCCACTAGACATGCATGAGTCAGATTTGAACAAACTTGGTAGAGTCTATTATCCATGTTACATACCAAATATCTAAACTCAGACCTTGTGGGTTTTTGAGAAGAAGATGTTCAGTTTTTTTTCAAAACTAGTCTAGTAAATCAAGTGATCATGGGGCGGCCAATTTCACCAAATATCTTAACCCCAGGCCATGTGTTTTCTAGTTTTCTAAAAGGAAGAATTTTCAAGTTATTTCTATATTAGCCTATGTTAAAATCAGGTGACCCCTATGGCGGGGTCAAATTAGACCCAGGGCCATGATTTGAACAAACTAAGTATAGATCCATAGACATGCAGAGTCATGATTTGAACAAACTTGGTAAGGTCTATTAGCCCATGTTACATACCAAATATCTAAACTCCAGGCTTGTGATTTCTGAGAAGAAGATTTTTTTCGGGTTTCTCCTATATTAGTCTATGTTAAATCAAGTGACCCCTGGGGTAGGGCCAATTTTGACCCCAGGGTCATGATTTGAACAAACTTGGTAAAGGGCTAGACCATGTTACATACCAAATATCTAACATCCAGCCTTGTGGTTTTGAGAAGATTTTTTCAAGTTTTTTTCTAATAAGCCTATGTAAAATCAGGACCCTGGGTGGGGCCAAATTTGACCCAAGGTCATGATTTGTAAAACTGTGGACCCATGACCATGCTCAACCAAATATCTAACTCCAGGCCTTGTGGCTTCTGGAAAGAATTTTCAAGTTTATTTCTATATTAGCCTATGTTAAATCAAGTGACCCCTGTGCGGGGCCAATTTTGACCCCAGGGTCATGATTTGAACAAACTTGTAGAGATCCACAAGACAATGCTACTACAACCAATTAATATACTTAACATATGCCTTGTGGTTTCTGAGAAGAAGATATTTTTCAAGTTTTTTTCCTATATTAGCCTATGTTAAATCAAGTGACCCTGGGCGGGGCCAATTTTGACCCCAGGGTCATAATTTGAACATTCTGGTAAGAAGTCAAAGATCATGCTACATACTAAAATCAAACCCTAGGCTTGTGGTAATTACGAACAGGAAGATTTCAAAATTTTGTCCATATACCTAAAGTTAATAGTGACCCACTGGACAAGGGCCAATTTGAAGGGTCATAGATTTGAACAAATCTTGGGTAAGAGGTTATTAAGCATGCTACATACCAAATATCTAAACTCCAGGCTTTGTGTTTCTGAGAAGAAGATTTTTTCAAGTTTTTCCTATATTAGTATGTAAAATCAAGTGACCCCTGGGTGGGCCAATTTTGACCCCAGGGCCATGATTTGAACAATCTTGGTAGAAAGTCATAAGATCATGCTACATACCAAAAATCAAAAGGCTAGGCCTTGTGGTTTCGGAGAAGAGATTTTTAAAATTTTCATTTTTAAAATCCATTTTTAGCTCCTGTGACCTAGATTTTTGACCAATCAAAATAAATTTAACAACTTTGGTAAAGGGCTCCATAATGAACATTCCTGTGAAGTTTTATCAAAATCCAGTGAGTAGTTTAGAAGGAGATGTAGTTTAAAGAAATTGTTGATGACAGACGCACGCAAGGACGACGGACAAAAGGCGATCACAAAAGCTCACCATGAGCACGTTGAGCTCAGGTAAGCTAAAAACTGTATGTGTGGTCCAAATTTTGATGGCCATAGCAATAAAATCAACTGACCCCTAGGGTGGGACCAATTTTGAAACAAGAGCCATAATTTGAAAATTTGGTTCAGGTCCACAAGACCATACATATTACATACCAACTATCTAAACAAATGACCTTGTGATTTCTGACCAGAAGATCTTTTAAAGACTCTTTGATGGTCTATGTAAAATCAAATGACAGGGCCAATTTTGACACCAGGGTCATGATTTGAACACTTGGTAGATGTCCATAAGGACATGTTACACACTAAACATCTAAACTCCAGGCCGTTTCTGACAAGATTTTTTCTAGATTTTCCTATGTAAGTAAATGTAGTGCCCCCTGGTGTGAGGGCCAATTTTGACCCAGTGCCATAATCTAATTAACTTTTTTTTTTTTTTTTTTTTTTTTTTTGAGGTTCTATATAGAAACCCCATTTCTAATCATGATCTATTCAACTTGGTGGATGTCTATAAGGCCATGTTAGACACCAAATATCTATCTAGGCCTGGTGGTTTCTGACAAGAAGATTTTTCTAGATTTTCCTATTATAGCCTATGTAAAATCAAGTGACCCCTGGGGCTGGGCAAATTTTGACCCCAGGGTCATAATTTGAACAAACTTAGTAGAAGTCCATAAGACAATGCCATACACCAAATATCTGAGCTCTAGGTCTTGCAGTTTCGGAGAAGAAGACTTTGTTAAGGATTTCACAATGGACTGGAACCATCTGAACAACTTTGGTAGAGCTTCATGCAAGGAACATCTAAGGCAAATTTCATCAAATTTGGTTTCAGAGGAGATGTTGTTTAAAGATAATTGTTGATGTTGGACACACGGATGCCGGACAATAAGCCATCACGACTGCTCACCATGAGAATGCTGTGCTCAGGTGAGCTAAAAACATACTTTGAAAGCACAAGTTTTTAATGAGCATACAAAACAAGAGGGCCAAGATGACCCTGAATTGCTCATCTGAGAAATATTGCTTTTTATTACATAGTCATACTGAAAACATAATCCAGAAGTACAGCAAGGTAATCGTAATTCCACAAAAAACCTGTACCTTTGGTCCAAACTTAATGATCATAGCTTTAAAATCAGGTCATGCATGTGAATGGACCAATTTTAACCCCAGGGCCACAATTTGAGTGAACTTGGTGGATGTCCAATAGGCCATGTTACATACCAAATATTTAAACTCTAAACCTTGTGGTTTCTGACAAGAAGATCTTTTCAGGTCTTCTCCTACACAAGTTTATGTAAAATCAAGTGACCCCTGGGGAGGGGCCAATTGTGACCACAGGGCCATGTGTACAAACATGGTAGATGTCCACTAAATACTGTTAAATACTAAATATCTAAACTGGCCTTGTGGTTTCTGACAAGAAGATTTTTCTTGTTTTTTATTCCCTATTTAAGCCTATGTAAAACAAAGTGACCCCTGGGGTGTGGCCAATTTTGACCTAAAGGCCATGATTTCAAGAAACTTGGTATAGGTCCACTAGGCCATGATAAACACCAAATATCTTAACTCCAGGCTTTGTCGTTTCTATTTCCTTTTTCCTATATGTCATTTTTCCTATTTAACTCTGTGTAAAATCATGCAACCCTTGTGGCTGCCAATTTTGAACCCAGGGCTATGATTTGAACTTGGTAAAGGTCAACTAGACAATGCCACACACTAAATATCTTAGCTCTAAGCCTTTCAGTTTCTGACAAGAAGATTTTTCTAGTTTTTCCTTTATAACTATGTAAATCAAAGTGAACTCCTGTTGGGGGAGGGGGTGTTGCAATTTTGACCCTGAGATCATGATTTGAACAAACTTGGTAGTGGTCCAAAAGACAATACCATACACTAAATACCTAAGCTCCAGGCCTTGCAGTTTCGGAGAAGATTTTTTAAGGTTTCACTTTTAAAATCTATTTTTAGCTCCAGTGACCTTGATATACAATGGACCGAAACTATTTGAACAAATTTTGTAGAGCTTCATGCAAAGAACATCACAGGCAAGTTTCATTAAAATATTGCCCAGTGGTTTCAGAGGAGATATAGTTTGAAACAATTTTTGGACGCCAGAAGCTGATGGACGGTGGGCAGCCATTGATCCTAAAAGCTCACATGAGCACATAGTGCTCAGGTGAGCTAAACAAGATGGCCATGTTGGCCCTGGATCGCTCACCTGTGTATAGGGTTACCCAAGGAACAACAGTCTGTATTAAAACATTTTGAAATCTGGCCAGTAGTTTTGAAGGAGATGATCCCTGCAAAGTTTTATCAAATTCTGTCCAGCAGTTTCAGAGGAGAGGTCATTTTAAGTTTTCAATATATACATATAAGTCAAATTTATCCTGCCCCTTCCAGCCAGATTTTTTTATGGATCAGAATAATTTTAGTAACTTTTGTGGAGTATCACCAAGTGATCCTCCTTGCCAAATTAATCAAATTTTGTCCAGCGGTTTCAGAGGAAATATTGTTTAAAGATTTCACTAAGTACATATAAGGTAAATTAGCCCCGCCCTAGCAGCCATGATTTTTTTTATGGATCGGAATAATCTAGCAACTTTTGTGAAGCTTCACCCAAGGATCATCCCTGCCAAATTTAATCAAATTCTCTCCAGTGATTTCAGAGGAGATGTAGTTTTAAGATTTCACTATGTACATATAAGGCAAATTATCCCCGTCCCTGGCTGCCATGTTTTTTTATGGATCGGAATAATTTTAGCAATCTTGGTAGATAGTTACCCAAGGAGCATCTGTACCAAAACAATTTGAAATCTGGCCAATAGTTTTGAAGGAGATGATTTTCATAAATGTTTTCTTTCAGTTGCCATAGCATGACATGGATAAAGTTTATTTTAGCAACTTTTGTGAAGGTTCACCCAAGGATTATCCCTGCCAAGTATGATCAAATTCTGCCCAGCGGTTTCAGAGGAGATGTCGTTTAAAGCAAATTGTTGATGATGCACAACGGACAACGACAGACTACAGATGCAGGGTGACCACAAAAGCTCACCATGAATACAAATGAGCATGTTGTGCTCAGGTAAGCTAAAAACTTAGGCTACCACTGAAAATGATAAACAAGAGGGCCAAGATGGCCCTGTGTCGCTCACCTGAGTAAGATGGCTGTGTTAGGCATAGTGACAAAAATCTGGCATCTAAAGCGTTTTTCTAACATTTGACTAAGTGACCTACATATTGATCCTACCTGAATTTGCACTCAACTGGGAATTCATGCAGTCACCATTCATATCAAGTTTAATGAAGATTGGGCCAAAACTGTGGCCTGTAGAGTGTTCACAAGGTTTTTCTAAGATTTGACCTGGTGACCTAGTTTTTGACCCCACATGACCCAATTTCGAACTCATCCGAGATATCATGTAGACAAACATCCTGACCAAGTTTCATGAAGATTGGGCCAAAACTGTGGCCTGTAGAGTGTTCACAAGATTTTTCAAGGATTTGACCTGGTGACCTAGTTTTTGACCCCACATGACCCCCAATTTCAAACTCATTCGAGATATCATGTAGACAAACATCCTGACCAAGTTTCATGAAGATTGGACCAAAACTGTGGCTTAGAGGTTCACAAGTTTTTCAAGATTGACTGGTGACCTAGTTTTTGACCCACATGACCCAATTTCGAACTCATCCGAGATATCATGTAGACAAACATCCTGACCAAGTTTCATGAAGATTGGGCCAAAACTGTGGCATGTAGAGTGTTCACAAAGTTTTTCAAGGAATTGACCTGGTGACCTAGTTTTTGACCACACATGACCCAATTTCGAACTCATCCGAGATATCATGAAGACAAACATCCTGACCAAGTTTCATGAAGATTGGGCCAAAACTGGTGTTCACAAGCAATTGTTGACGATGGACGACGCACGATGCACAAAAGGCGATCACTACAATGCTATTTTTCAGTGACTGTGGTTGAACGTTATTTACCAGTCAACATACCGCTCATGGCAATAATATGGCCCTGTCATGCAGAAAAAACACAGACTTTAATGTTTGTCACCCAAGTTTAATCATCCATGTCTGTATCTTTTTTAATATTAGACAAAAACACACAAGCCTTTGTCTCAATAAGGCAAAGATTTGTGCCAAGTCCCCTAGAACTTTTGTGAAGTTAAAGTTCAGACAAGGACATTGGCCCTCACTTTTTACCCCTAACCTCTTATAAAGACCTTCTTCATCATTTGAGCTAGAAATATGGTTCATTCACATGACCATCTGTCTTAGCAAGGCAAACATATAAAATCCCTCAAAATCTTTGTGAAGTTAGAGCCAAATTGGCATTGATTTTAACCTCGGATATGACTTTTGAGCTAGCACATGACATTTTTGAAAAGGTAGTAAGTAAATAAGCATTGATCTTTTACCTTTGACCTCAGATGTGAGCAACATTCCATCTCAATGAGGCAAGACAAACGGACCGATCAACGAACAAAGTGACTCCCATATAGCACTCCGAACAAGGGGTTGTCATATTAGGCTACGACTCCAAGCACTAAAATATCAATGACACGAGGGACAAATCCTCATAAAGATCACCAAAATGTGCTTCGCTTCAAAAAATATGTGGATTTCAGTGACACATATGAGGGTTAAACATCCACATGTGGAGTAGAAAATCAGCAAATTGAATAGTGAGTTTTCAGATTGTTAAATTATTTGTGTTAAATATCAACTGCTTTTGAAAAAAAATAGAAATGCTATTCGACCATTCTATATTTCCTTGATAGTTACCCATTCATGTCTTTTCATTTGATGCAGTCTCTTTTGAGATATTTTTATTGTCATGGGTTCAGGTGTGTCAAACACCGAACATGATGATGAGGAACATGTCCTGAAACAGGCTCAAAACACCAAACAATCAAATAATCTAACCGCATAATAGTGTAAAACATACATAAAAAGGCTAGTTAGACCAGTTTTTGAGCATTGGCAACAAAGGAAGGGAAACCCTGTCAAAATTCAATTTGTGATCCATATGTGGATATGCGCTCCATATCCACCATTAAAGTTCAAAACAATGTATGGGCTATAAGCAATCAATGAGCTGGACACAATATTACAAGTTTACAACCCTGGAAATATCAACATAGTCAGATGTACTGCATTGTCAGTGTGTTGATCTTTTATTTGGACCACTTCCCTAAGAATCGACCCATACATCCTGAATGTGCACAAATTATCGTAATTATAAAACCTGGTACACAGGGGAGCACAAAATACGTTATGAATTTGACAATTTGAAAATAAATATATTCAGTTAACCATGTATGTCAAGTCACGATAAACATGGGTCCTGAAGGGACTTTAGAAGTAATTTTTGCATAGTTTATGTTATATACCAAATTAAAGAGAAAAAATGTGTCCTTAATGGTTATGTTTAATATGTATGTGCATATAAAAGACATTCAATTGATTGAGAATTAATTCGAAAACTCAGACAATGTAAGAATATTGCTATGAATTGCCTTTTTATTTTAAAGGAGCCATCTATTCCAAATATGTTTCAATTTTGTAAACTGGAAGTCAAGTTTTTGAGATATTATGATTTGATATGTTTTCTTCGTAAATTCTTATAACAAGAGGGCCAAGATGGCCCTAATGATGCTCACCTGAGAAAAACTGCCTTCATTGCCTGTACAAGTTACTATATTATGAATAGTTGTACTGAATACATAATCCACAAGATCATTTATAATTCCACGAATTAAACAGTGCCTGTGGTAAAAAATGAAAGGAAAACTTGACTGAGAAAATATGGCTTTAAACACACAAATTTAAACATTAAAGAAGGCATAACTCCTAACCCAACAAGCCGATATCAGCCATAATCAAACTTGGCCAAGGTATTATGATAATTAACATTGTCATAAAGTTTGAAGATGATTGCTTAAGAAATGAAGATG
This sequence comes from Solen grandis, assembly GCA_021229015.1. Taxonomy (NCBI): domain Eukaryota; kingdom Metazoa; phylum Mollusca; class Bivalvia; order Adapedonta; family Solenidae; genus Solen; species Solen grandis. The sequence goes on along the minus strand of CM037787.1, from coordinate 53,000,789 downwards.
CTAGAGTGCAAACAAACTGAAAATTGGCATTTTTAATATTAAAGTGGCATAACTCCCATTCTAATAGAGACCCATATCAGCCAAATCAAACTTGGCTTGGCCGAGATATTATGGTAGTATACATTGTCATAAAGTTTGAATATGATTGCTTAAGAAATGAAGATGCTAGAGTACTAATTGTGGATGACGGAAGGACGGATGACGGACATTCACTGATCCTAATCACTCATCCTGAGCACATGTGCTCAGGTGAGCTAAAAAGTTAGGACTACTAGTGTAAAATTATATTTTGTGTGTAGTGTAACAGGGTTTAACTTGAACTCACTGTTACTTTACGCTATCTCTCTTTCTCTTCTTTCACTGTCATTTGGGAATTAGCGAAGACTGTAGACAGTTTAATATCTTCTTTATTTTACTACTTAATTCTACAAATATAAAATAATCTTATTCTCTTTCTACCTAAGTATGTCCAACTGACCCTCTCACATACAAAAAAAAATTGTTACTCGATGTGACACGGATAACTGAGCAGGAAAATAGTACATATAGCTGGTTCCTAAAATACATGTCACTTATACGATCAAACATAGTAAACTGTAAGAAAAACAAGATTTATAGGGATGTCTAAAGGAGAAAACAATTCCAGTGTTACAAAAGGTGTAGTAAACAAATAAACATTCAGTTATGTAATAATGTCTAGAAGGTTTCAGAACAAAAGGACTAAAACAGGTTTTCAATTAAGATATTATGTATCAAATTACAACACAAACTTCTCTTTAATATCTGTAAGTTATTTAATATGAAACATGGTAAATACAAAAAACCGTCATTGCCTTGTGTAGTCTAGTTATGCCTTTTAAGTGAACAAAACTTTGTAAAACCACAGGTCAATGGTGTTTTTTTTCTTTTCAAAATGATAAGTTGGCGATTCTCCATTTATTGTACTTTAATGGTGGATATACATATGGATCAATAATTTAACTTTCTCTTCATTTGTTTCCGATTTCCAAAGACTGGTCTTTTTATATATCTTTTACACCATTACGCGGTTAGATTATTTGTTTGGTGTTTTGAGCCAGTTTTGAGACATTTTCCCCATATCTAACCCAAACCCATGTCAACAAGAATTTCTCAAAGGAGACTGCATCAAATGAAAAGACATGAATGTGTAACTATCAAAGAAATATAGGAGAGTCAAATAAAATTTTGATTTTTTTTCAAAAGCAGTAATGCTGATATTTTACACAAATAATTCGAAATCTGAAAATGCTGCTTTTTTTTGCACCATATATGAATGTTTAACCCTCATATGTATCACTGGAAATCCACATATCTTTTTAATCGAAGCACATTTTGGTGATCTATATAAGGTTAGTCCACTGTGAATGAAGTGAGTTATATCAAAATCTCACAAAGCATGTAAATCATATAAATGGAATAGAAAATATTAAGTGTAAAAATATTCAGTAATATATCAAACAAACTTGTTAAACATTCACACTTTCATCAAACTTTCCCCAGCCATGATGTATCATATATAAATGATAAAGTTTCTCCAGTTCTGCAACATCAGTCTCAGTGTGGGGCACATTAAACAATACTTCTCACATTTTTCCAGTCCTTGCTATATTCAATAATGCAAAGTACACCAAAAACAATAAATTATAAAAGGTAACTAAGGAACTTGATAATGCTCTCTGATGTTCATCACTAACTTCAAAGAAGGATTTTTGGGGAGCTCATTATTTATAAAGTCAAGGAAACCAGCTGAACATATTTTAGAGTCTAGAGCAGAACAAGTCCAATTACAGCAGGTTTAACATAAGTTCCATTTTCCAATCTGATATCAAGGAGTGTGATGGACTACACTGCCAAAAAGTCTGTTAGTTCAAAACAAATTTAAAGCATTCTGAAATTTCTTTAGTGTCAAACACTGCCATTTAGTGTCTGTAGATGAACCACTTTGAAGTATTGCTTTATCACCAACACCTGTTTCAATACACTATATGTATACTGTCCAAATCTGGAAGATGTCACAATGTTTAAAATTCTGTGTACGGTTTCCTGAAGAATGTTACAGGTAGAGGGGTACAGTGGGTGGAATCAAAGTCGTCCATGTAACGAGAGGCCTGAAATGGAAAATAAATAAACTAATCAATTTTAGCAACTTTTGTGAAGCTTCACCCCAGGATCATCCCTGCCAAATTTAATCAAATTCTGTCCAGCAGTTTCAGAGGAGATATAGTTTAAAGATTTCACTATATACATATAAGGCAAATTAGCCTCGCCCCTGGCGGCCATGTTTTTATGGATCGGAATAATTTCAGCAACTTTTGTGAAGCTTTACCCAAGGATCATCCCTGCCAAATTTAATCAAATTCTGTCTAGTGATTTCAGAGGAGATGTCGTTTTAAGTTTTCACTGTATACATATTAGGCAAATTAGCCCCGCCCCTGGCAGCCATGTTTTTTTATGGATCGGAATAATTTTGGCAGCTTTTGTGAAGCATCACCAAAGGATCATCCCTGCCAAATATAATCAAATTCTGTCTAGTGGTTTCAGGACATGTTATTTAAAGATTTTGCTATATACATATAAGGCAAATTAGCCCCGCCCCTGGCGGCCATGTTTTTTTTTTTATAGATCAGAATAATTTTAGCAACTTTTGTGACGCATCACCCAGGATCATCCCTGTCAAATTTAATCAAATTCTGTCCAGCAGTTTCAGAGGAGATGTCCTTTAAAGATTTCATTATATACATTTAAGACAAATTAGCCCCGCCCCTGGTGGCCATGATTTTTTATGGATCAGAATAATTTTAGCAACCTAGGTAGAGAGTTAACCAAGGAACATCTGTTGCAAAATATTTTGAAATCTGGCCAATAGTTTTAAAGGAGATGATTTTTGAAGTTTTCATATTTTTTTCTTTCTGTTGCCATGGTAACCAGAGTTCCATATGGATCAAGTTTATTTTAGCAACTTTTGTGAAGGTTCACCCAAGGATCATCCTTGCCAAATTTAATCAAATTCTGTCCAGCGCTTACATGCCATATTTTCAGTATGTCTACCAGGGAGGTTTTGAAATTTTCACAGGGAGATTTGGTGTCCAGCCAGGGAGATTTTACGACATATATCGAAGAGACGTTCTTAATAAAAATATAAAGAAAAATACACATTTGATTACCCCTTCATTAAAGTCATTGACAGTTTATATATATACTGCTGAATGCATTTAATGAAAATACCATTAAAATATATCTAAAATAATCACAAAACTTATTAATAAATCTAATTCAAATAGAAACTTAACTTTCCACAAGCACGTTTCACATTAAATGCAATACTACCTTGTAACAGATCGGAGATCATGCTATTTACATCAAACACATTTAAATTGATACTGTATCTTTGATTTATTTAATGATTTCTGGTCATATGATTTTAATTAATGGGGATATAATAACATTTTCACCTTCCATCTGTTTTCTTTTTTTTCTAAATTAAATTTCTTTTAGCTAAAATATCATTTAGCTTAAAATATTTCTCATGTACGGTATGGTGATATGAAGTGGTTACCCAACTCTTCCAATCAGAACATCTCATTATAGTAAATTATTTAGCAAACTATATCCGTTGTTTATCAAATCAGCATCGGTGTGAAAATTGCACTTCATTTGCAATTTACCGCTAGCTGAGGTGTACTTTCTGGAATGTGTTGATGTGTCTATATGAAAAGCTTTGTTAAGAATTAAATGACTGGTAAACAGCTGATCTAATTATCATTTATTGTTTACACTTCCGGTAAGCTAGCCAAAAATGTGGCCTCAAGCATGTTCACAAGGTTTTTGACCTCACATGACCCATTTTCGAACTCATTCGAAATAAAATGTAGACAAACATTCTGACCAAATTTTATGAAGATTGGGCGGAAACTGTGGCCTCTAGAGTGTTCACAAGGTTTTTTCTAATATTTGACCTGGTGACCTAGTTTTTGACCCCACGAGACCCATTTTTGAACTCATCCAAGATATAATGTAGACAAACATCCTGACCAAGTTTCATGAAGATTGGGCCAAAACTGTGGCCTCTAGAGTGTTCACAAGCAATTTTTGACAATGGACGACAGACAAAAAGCAGTCACAAAAGCTCACCCTGAGCACAAGTGCTCAGGTAAGCTAAAAAGTCAACTAAATCTCAAGTTATCATTCCGACAAGGTTTGTCTACCAACAGACTGACAAATATGTGACCTCTTCTTAAAACAAAAGGGGTATATAAAACCACAGCCTATATATACTTTGATCATATAAATAAGCAATGGGTTTTTTTTTTTGAAGCCCCGTAACTCAAAAGAGGGAAGGATATTTGGTTGTCAAATCTGTCCAAATCAGACTCCAGTTAGGCCCGCATCCAGAATTTTTCAACTGGGGGGGCTAAAGACATGATTGTGTTGTTAGTGCTATGAGGGTCTGGCATGCTCCCCCAGAAAAAAATAATTCTAGGACAACTGAGATGCATTCCAAGGGGTATCTGGGGGAAATATGGTACTGTTTTATTGTTAGATATAAGATTTATATATTGAAATCTCGGGCCTTGGGCTTAGTACTTCTATTGCTTGGGGTCGAAATTTTTACATCAGCCAATTTTTTTTCTTCCTTTTTATGCTTTTTGTCCCTAAAATCAACTTCAATGATCCTTATTAGTCCCCACCAGAGTTTACACAGGAGGGGACTATAGGTTTGCCCTCCGTCTGTCCGGAAATCTGCATCCAGCGATAACTAAAAAATGTTTAAAATTATATTATGAAACTTGGTGCATGAATAGATAGCGGTATGGAGATTCGGTCCAGATTTCTGGTTGCTATGGTACCGGAAAAATTATGCACCTCACTGGTAGGGGACTCATGTGCTGCCTTCAACACCAGTTAGTTGTTTTCTTTGTTTTGACAAGATTCTTGACCCAGGCGGGCAGTTAACTGGGAAGGTAGAGTACTAGACTCACATTCTCCGTAAAGATTTCTTGCATATATAAACCATAGATGGTAGCAAAGGCTCGAGCTCATAGCCCTCTAAACCTATATATCTAGATCTGTGAAAACATGTTTTCTGTATTATTTATATTGCCATTAATACGAATTTTATTGGACTGGCTGCAAATTCTAGTACACTTGGGGGGGGGGGGACTATATTAAATCTCATTAAAAATAAAAAAAATAAAATTGAAAAAAAAATTAAATATGAAAATGAAAGTGATTGAGAAGGTTATTATTATCTTTGCACAATACAGTACTACAATATATTTTTGGGCTCTATTAAAAAAGCATAGATTGGTTACATTCTATTAAATTTATTAACATTGACATGTCTTTTATTGTCCATTTGTGGTTTTAAATATGATTCCTTTCTATCTAAATAGGTAACTATATGTTTATGTTCACCTTATAATCTGTAAGAGAGAGAGAGAGGACTGAAGCCATCCACAAAATCATAAAATATATGTTAGAATTTTTTTTTTCATTTTGGTCGCAGTTCAAGTTTTTATAACACTGAGTTTGATTTGATCCTCATTTATTAATTTTACTATGATATACACAATAAATACGACTTAAATTTATACTAAGCACTATTAGTGTATTAATTGACGTTTGTGACATGCACACAAGCATTTGACTGATTCAGATTAGAGCAGACACAATGACGTTGCCAAGGTGACAGCAGAGATAAGTGTGACAGCGGATGTTCTCACAGCAGGGGTCGGCCTGGGTGGCTGGTCATTTAGCTAACTTTTATTTCAGTACAGGGCTCACAATGGGGATTTCCACTACTTACCACAGGCAGTCACCTAGACAATTGTATGATCAGGCCAGCTGGGGAGACTTGAGCCCACTAAGCCACCCCTCCTACCCCCCCACACCGGTGAGTCCGGGCCTGCCAATATTTATTAAATCTTCTAGGTCTATCTTGAATAAAAGGGTATATAAAAAACCCATAGCAATACCACAGCCTATTCACAGTCTTGATTTAATTACACTGACCAAAAAGTATAAACAAAGGAAAATGCAAAATTATGCATTATACATACAAGTCATTATTTGACTTGAAAGCTAGAGTCTTTAATGTGAAATGATTAAAATATGTTGTGGTAGATTCTCAGATGTTTCCTCTGATTGCTAAATTTTTACGACCATGAAAATCACACTTAGCAATTAACAAGGTTTGGTCTACCAACAGACTGACCAATAGACCTAGCGACCAAAATGTGCAAAGCAATATGCCCCCCTCTTCTTCAAAGGGGGCATAATTATTAAAATTTGAGTTATCAGTCGGATAACTTATTTAACACAGTTTTTTTGAGAATTCTACTTATAACCTCGTGACTTTGGCCTTGGTGGTACATACCCCAGAATCAAAAGGATTTCTTATTACTTATAAGCAACAATTGTGCAATATTTGATACAAAAGATATACTCTAACACAATGCTAAAGAGAATTTAATTTATGACCTTGTGACCTTGACCTTTGAGGTACAGACCCTAAAATCGATAGAAATCTTCTACTAGTCATAAGTAACTATTGTATAATGTTTGAGACAAAGGAGTCAATTATTATTACCTAATGACCTTGACCTTTGAGGTACATACAATATGGGTCTTCTACTAGTCATAAGCAATAACCATACTAATCTGTGATCTCAGGGTCAAATAGAACATGTTCACTGACCTTGACCTTTTAGGTATTGACACCAAAATCAATAGGGGTCTCATACTAGTCATAAGCAACAACCATATTAAGTTTGAGCTGGCGAAGTGATCCCTATGTGACACTACAGCAGTCATTTGGTGAGTCCATCACACAACTTCACACCAGCAGTGTTCCAATGATGGCCTTACAACTTAACCATTAATTGGGCAGGTATCATTGGAGGATCTAATATGTGTATATTGTACTGAATCATGAAACTACAGAATCAGCTACAAATACACAATTGTTTTGTCTTGTTTTAAATTAACTGCTTCATAGTTTTAATGTTCTCTAAGTATGAAATCAATGATAGATTCTATTAAACACATAACAAATGATATCAACTGTTTTTATTTACTATCTAAAATAAGGACAAAGAAAACAACTGTAATCATATATAGAATTATTTTTGTAAAACTTGCAGTGCCAAATGCATATAATAAATGGTATATCCAAAATACTGAAAGCATGTTATATATACATGTGAGGCAAATTCATTTATTATACAAATTGTGATTGAACATTTACCATGCATATCTGTTTTTATGAAGATTGCCTATCATAAGTTGAAAGTGTAATGGCCCTTGCAATGACCTTTCTGTGTTGTTGTTCGAACCACTCACACAAAATCTAAAATCAACAAAGTTCCATGTGATAGGGTCTAGGCTAACAATGTCCTGCTTAGTCTCTTGTAACACAACAGTATAAACAAATGAAAGAATGCTAAGTCAATTGGTTAACATCATCCAATGTTGGGAATACACATGCACCTGGGACGAGTAAAGGAGATAATAGGCATCAAATTTTGTTTATTTCATATTCTGGGGAAAAAAGGATTAACAAATACTTGTCAATGTGCTGTTATTTTTTTCTGTAGTTGAAATAAAAGATTATGTAGAGGTGAAATAAGTAAAACTTTTTTTTTTTTAAGTTTTTTTTTTTTAATTAAAAATGTGACCCAATGATCATTGAGGTTGTGAAGTGTTAGCTGGCTGATGAATTATTCATGAACATAAAGGAACAAGGTGCCAGATTGACAGCTACAGACATTCACCCTAGGGTCAAGACAGTTATTGACAAAACAAATCATGGGAATCCAATTTAGTGCAAAAAAGAATATGCTGAAAAAGAAAGACTAAAGAATTGAAAACTTGCACACACATTAGACTAAAACTGGATGAAAAAAAAAAAGTTTTAAAATTGGATGACAATCTTATTTTACTCTTTGCTTTATCGACAGCTTGACTCCTTCTAAAGTGTATAAGGAGAAATAACAAACATGCACACACAAATGGTTCCTTAGTTGGACCAGTACTTTGTACCTGGTAAGGCAATGTAAAATCCTTCTCCCCAATAAGCTTCAAACAAGCATCCTTCATATTACAGTTACATATATCACCTTCAGGCCACCTTGCCTTTTTTAATACATTTAAATGTGAAGATGGGAAGTTAATGATTAATTCTGTTCCAACAGTTCATGTTATACAATGTAGTGATCAAAGTTGTTGGTGAGAGCCTTCAGACTCATGAAATTATAAAGTAGGATTGGTCTCTTTATCTTTTATTTGTCTTTTATTTTTGTTCTTGGTGTCAAGATGCAGTGCTGGGAACCACGATATACTACACAAAATAGTCCGGGACTTCACCTTACTTTTTTTTCCCCAACCAAACTGTTTCCAGATCAAAGTTTTGCCTATTGCATTACTTACAACATCAAAGTAATGCTTGTTGCCGTCAGCCATTTTTTATTTTCAAGGTCATTATTGGTAACAAGGGAATATTTTCAAATAAAATTGTATTTTCAAATATTTAAATGGAAATTAATACATTTATATCATATCTACACAGGGTTTTGATTTTGTGAAAAGTCAATTACAAAATAAAACATGAATGTTTATGTTAACCATGATAATGGAAACGATAATTGAAGGTGTTGAATACCCCCAGATACCACTTTGTCACAAAGCACAGAGACAGTCTTGACACAGTTATAGGATGAAAATAACTAGAGCTATCACTGGAGGTGATTAATAACCCCACAAATGCTTTGATACAAGAGAAGCCAGACTAAGAACCTGTATACATAGAATATTGGTTTTGATAGTAAGTAATAAGTAAGAAAAGTTTTTATTTAAAGTGGATAAAGAGTCAGTTATGGTTTTTTGGCACAGTAGTTTACAAGTGTAGAGTTACATTTCTTGGACACTGCACTTCTCCTAGTCTCCATCTGTTTACATTTTAAGTTTCAAGTCAATACCTTGTATAATTTTTGAGTTATAATCTGGACAAGAAAAACAGAATTAAACAAAGGGAGGTAATTCAAAAATGGGACCAGAGCAATAACTCTGCCATCCTTAAGACAACTCAAGTGAAATTAATGACACATACCCCTCCACCTGATTATCAATGCACACACAAAATTTGAACTGAATTGGTTAAGAAATGTAGAAGGAGTTCGCGTCTCGCGTCACAAGATATTTAGAGTCAAATCAAGGGCAATAACTCTGTTATCATTGAGATAACTAAAGCGAAATTTATGTCACGCACCTCTCCAACTGATTATCAATGTACACAAAAAATCTGAACTGAATCGGTGAAGAAATGTAGAAGAAGTTCGCATCACAATATATTTAGAGTTGAATCCGGGGCAATAACTCTGTAACCCTTGAGATAGCTAAAGTGAAATTTATGTCACACACCTCTCCACCTAATTATCAATGCACACAGTTTGGGTCACAAGTTTTTGGGATGGAAGGACAGAACGACAAACCAACAGACCCAAACTGACTCCTATATACCTCCTCTCAAAATTCGCCGGAGTATAAAAATGCTAGAGCTCTGATTCACTTATTCAAATATCGCAAACAAATATGACAAAAGGCAATAATCAAAGTTAAGCAGATCATGACATGCTAAAGATATGCCCAAATAGCAGTTGTACTTCAAATTTCTGTGCAGTTAAGTAAAAAGAACCTAACAAATAGAGCAGATAAAATATATTGAAAAAATCATGATAAGGGGGCATAACTCTGTGAACAAGAGTGCCAGTGATGCCACAATATAGGCCGCCACAAAATATAAATACCAAGAGGGGCCTTTTAATTATTGCTTTTAACATTTCTGTAAGCATAAGCTCATAATGAAGTCTGTAAGACCAATTAATTTAGCTGAACAGAGATAGAACCCTAACAAGAGGGCCATGATGGCCCTGGTTTGCTCACCTGGTATCATTAGGCTATGTAAAATCAAGTGACCCCTGGGGCAGAGCCAATTTTGACCTCAGGGTCATGATTTGAACAAACTTGGTAGAGGTCTATTAGCCCATGTTACATACCAAATATCTAAACTCCAGACCTTGTGGTTTTTGAGGAGAAGATTTTTCTAATTTTTTTTTCAAAAATAAGTCTATGTAAAATAAGTGATCCCTGGGGCGGGGCCAATTTTCACCAAATATCTAAACCCCAGGCTATGTGTTTTCTTAAAAGAAGAATTTTCAAGTTATTTCTATATTAGCCTATGTAAAATCAGGTGACCACTATGGCGGGGCCAAATTTGACCCCAGGGCCATGATTTGAACAAATAGTATAGATCCACTAGACAATGCATGATTCATGATTTGAACAAACTTGGTAGAGGTCTATCAGCCCATGTTACATACCAAATATCTAAACTCCAGGCTTTGATTTCTGAGAAGAAGATTTTTTTCAGGTTTCTCCTATATTAGTCTATGTTAAATCAAGTGACCCCTGGTGCTGGGCCGATTTTGATCCCAGGGCCATGATATGAACAAACTTGGTAGTGATCTACTAGACAATGATGCACACCAAATATCTAAACCCCAGGCCTTGTGGTTTCTGAGAAGAAGATTTTTCAAGTTTTTTCTAAATTAGCCTATGTTTAATCAAGTGACCCCTGGGGCGGGGCCTATTTAAACCCCAGGGTCATGATTTGAACAATCTTAGTAGAGAGTCATAAGATCATGCTACATACCAAATATCTAAACTCCAGGTCTTGTGGTTTCTGAGAAGAAGATTTTTCAAGTCTTTTTCTATATTAGCCTATGTAAAATCAGGGACCCCTTGGTGGGGCCAAATTTGACCCCAGGGCCATGATTTGAACAAACTTGGTTGTGATCTACTAGACAATGCTGCACACCAAATATCTAAACCCCATGCCTTGTGGTTTCTGAGAATAAGATTTTTCAAGTTTTTCCTATATTAGCCTATGTTAAATCAAGTGACCCCTGGGGTGGGGCCAATTTTGACCCCAGGGTCATAATTTGAACAATCTTGGTAGAGAGTCATAAGATCATGCTACATACCAAATACCTTAACTCCAGGTCTTGTGGTTTCGGAGAAGAAGATTTTTAAATTTCATTTTTAAAATCTAGTTTTAGCTCCTGTGACCTAGATTTTTGACCAATCAAAATAGTTTTAACAACTTTGGTAAAGGGCCCCATAATGAACATTCCTGTAAAGTTTTATCAAAATCCAGTGAGTAGTTTAGAAGGAGATGTTGTTTAAAGAAATTGTTGACGATGGACGCACGCACGGACACAAGGAGGACGGACAAAAGGCGATCACAAAAGCTCACCATGAGCATGTTGTGCTCAGGTGAGCTAAAAATGCTTCCAATATGAAAGAAAGTCAAATAGCAGTATTAATATGAATCCTTTTTTCTTTCTCCGCATAACTCTTGCAAAAATCACTGTACAAGAAAATCCCTGCTTTATGCACTTTTCCCTGTTTAGAAACTTGAGTTGTGTTTTCAAGAAACCATGTTTAGAAAGGCATAACTATTGCAAATATTGATGAACATCAAAATCCCTGCTTTATGCATATCTACCCAGTATAGTAATGACATTGCCCAAGTTTTGAAAAGATTAGGTCAGAAACATACAAGGAATTGCATTCACAAGGCTAAAATATCAATCAGCTAAGAGACTAAGTTTCAAGGGACACAAATCTTGTAAAAATCAATGAACCGGAAAATCGCCACTTCATGCACATCTACCCATTATAGTAAAGACATTGACCAAGTTTTGAAAAGATTCATTCAGAAATGTAGGAGGAATTGCATTCACAAGGCTGCAATATCAATCAGCTACAGAGACTAAGTTTCAAGGGACACAAATCTTGTAAAAATCAATGAACCGGAAAATCGCCACTTCATGCACATCTACCCATTATAGTAAAGACATTGACCAAGTTTTGAAAAGATTCATTCAGAAATGTAGGTGGAGTTGCATTCACAAGGCAGCAATATCAATCAGCTATAGAGACTAAGTTTCAAGGGACACAAATCTTGTAAAAATCAATGAACCGGAAAATCGCCACTTCATGCACATCTACTCATTATAGTTATGACATTGACCAAGTTTTGAAAAGATTCATTAGACGTAGGAGGAGTTGCGTTCACAAGGTTGCAATATCAATCAGCTACAGAGACTAAGTTTCAAGGGACACAAATCTTGTAAAAATCAATGAACCGGAAAATCGCCACTTCATGCACATCTACCCATTATAGTAATGACATTGACCAAGTTTTGAAAAGTTTCATTCAGAAATGTAGGAGGAGTTGCGTTCACAAGGCTGCAATATCAATCAGCTACAGAGACTAAGTTTCAAGGGACACAAATCTTGTAAAAATCAATGAACCGGAAAATCGCCACTTCATGCACATCTACCCATTATAGTAATGACATTGACCAAGTTTTGAAAAGATTCATTCAGAAATGTAGGAGGAGTTGCGTTCACAAGATATGGACAGACAGACGGACATATGGATGGAGAAGATGACGCCAATATACGACTGCCTCCGGCGGCGTATAAAAATGAAGAAAGCATAAATGCTTATAATATGCCCAAGTAGGCTTGGTACTTATAATTGCTGTGAAGTTAAATTAAAATCTGACCACAAGTAGCTGAGAAACAGTGCAGACAAAATATATTCAATAAATGTAACAAGAGGGCCATGATGGCCCTGAATCACTCACCTGATTATAAATGAGCAACATATGTTGGATTTTTCATATTGACCTACTTTTTGACCCCACATGACCCAATTTTGAACTTGTCCAAGATTATATGGAAACAGACATTCTGACCAAGTTTCATGAAGATAGGGCCAAAAATGTGGCCTCTAGAGTGTTAACAAGGTTTTTCAAAGATTTGACCTGCCTACTTTTTGACCCCACATGACCCAATTTCATTGACCCCACATGACCCAATTTCTAACTTGTCCAAGATTTTATGGAGACAAACATTCTGACCAAGTTTCATGAAGATTGGCCTAAAAATATGGCCTCTAGAGTGTTAACAAGCCAAATCGTTGACAACGCATGACGGACGACGGGCCATCACAAAAGCTCACCCTTGAGCACGTTGTGCTCAGGTGAGCTAACAAAAAGCCAAAACTCATTTAAAATAAAGCTGACCAAAATTTGTTGTTATATCCTTAAATACCTAAACACTAGCATTTCCCATTGATTTTCTTATCATTGGGGGTAGTAATTATGCTATATTTCTTGATTTTTATACCTTCAAATTTAGGGTACCAGATTAAGCAAGTTTTAGGGGTAAAATGACCTATGCATGGGTAAATGAATATGCACGGTACAAGTTTTCTACAAATCCTGGCATAGGGGTGTGTTTTCCTACCAGATAAAAGGTCATCTGAATCTTCTCCTGGGGCGTGTCTACCCCGAGGGTGAGGGGGAAGCCCTGGGGCTGGTGAGTCTGGCGGTGAGACTTAATGGCTGTCTCACACCATATTGTGTCCTGTCCATTCATCATTATTGCTGAAAAAAGAAGGATTGTTTGGAATTACGAAGGTCATGTGAGTAAATTTCAAGTTTTAAATTCAAAGAATTCTAAAGTTTCCTTACAGATAACATAAGAAATCAGCCAACCATCTGGGGGCCTCAATTTTTCCAAGGATCATGTCTGCTAAAGCAATTATGGTCGAGGATCATGAGGTCATTAATGCGAAACAATATTCAATTTTAAACATTTATTTCAGAGGCATTAATTTTGAAAACATCTGTATTGAGTATATCAGGAAATAGCTGACCCAATTGGGGCCTCATTTTCAAGGGATAAACTGTATTTTAGCACTTATGGTAGAAGGCCATGAAGTGGCCATTTGTGTCAAATGAACTTGATTTTTTTCAACTGGTTTCACAGAACAATTTTAAATATTCTATAGAGTATATAGGGAAATTAGCTAACCCATGAACACATTTTTCAAGGGTTCAACTGTATTGTAGCCATTATTTCAATGGGCTATGAGGTGACATGATTTGTGATTAATGAAATGAAATTCTGACCAATGGTGTCACAGAGGAAGAATTAAAAGGGTGCCATGGTCCAGTGGTAACATACTAGATTGCGATATCCGAATGTTGTGGGTTAACACCCCATTGGGGGCAAGGATTTTTCATGACCTTCCTGGACACAAAGTACTGGTCCAACCCAAGAACCTTCGATAGGGATTAGTATTAGTTGTAAAGAACTTGTTTTCCCCAGCAATGTAAAATAAATAAGTTAAAACTAAAAGAAGAGGTAGGATTATGAAACTTTCTATAAATAGTGGGGTGACAATCAGTGACTTTTGGGGATTGGAGTGGCCATAAAAGTAGAACAAGCAATGTTATATACCAAAATGTTCACCAATGTCTGTACTATATGAAACTGCCAGCATAAATTGCCAACGCCTGGTGCGGACTCGGAAATCCAAGATGGCGTCCAAGATGGCCGCCATAAATCGCAAGTTAAAAGAAAATATTTTATCTTTTGTTACAGATTTATTTACAGAGGTAGTTCAAAATATTTGCATGATTATTACTCCTTCCATATTGTACATCAAATTCATATAAAACAATAGCAAATTCAAGGTCAAGGTCAAGGTCATTTCAGGGTCAAAGTACAAAAAATACTCCAAAATTTGATATCTCCTACCTAATTTTTCTCATTTTGTGCATTTTTTATACTCAAATGGATTACTTTTAGTGATAGAAATATTGTTATGTGTGTATTCTTTCATTTAAAACTGTTCTGTATGAATATCTGTGTTTAGATTATGTATAAACTTTGGTAGTTTACACACATACACATTATCCAAGATGGCCACCATTCAGTTGCTGTATCAATGATCATTGGATGTTTCATTGATAAATACCATATATAAGGGTCAATCTTAAGTGTTTGAAAGAAATTACTTTATTTTAGCATGTATGCAAAACTTACAAATTTGATTGACCTTTCAAAGTCAAGTTCAAGGTCATTCCAAGGTCAAGCTAAAATTAATTGATAAATGAAAGGCATCATTTTGCAATAGTGAAATTTCTGTAAGGCACTAAGAATTTATTGGTACTGAAGAAGGTACTAGCTTTTTTCCTAATCTGTCATGACAAGGGACTCGACTAAGATCAGTTCCTATGGAAATATAATGCTACGTAATATTACTGTTATTTGGAGACTATGTCTACTGAAGATAGATTACTAGTTTAGTGCTGCCATACTGCAGGATCAAGCCATATACATGTTGTACTGTAGGCCAAGCAAGGAGCTACCAGTTTCATTTCATAGCTTGTCTGTTTTTGAAGAAAACAAGAGGGCCAAGATGGCCCTAAAGACGCTCACCTGAGGACATTTGTGTTGACCAAGTTTGAGGAAGATTGAATCAAAATTGTGGCCTCCAGTGTGTAAACAAGGTTTTTCTAAGATTTGACCTACTGACCTACTTTTCAATCGCTTTTTATGTCTGCTAGATTAATGATCTTCGATAATTCGTTGAAATTTCTGAAGAGAATCGTATACCTACCAAACTGAAACCGGAAATGGAGGGCTGAATAGTTTCCTAATTTTTCATTGGTTAATAATATTATAACCTAAAACGACCGAATGTGTTTTTATTACCAACAATACGATTATCTGTACTTTCATATCTTTCTTAAAGAAAACCTTTATTTAATATACAATTGACACAATATATTCTCTTAGTCTTTTTATCATTTTATTTAATCGTAGATACTGATTTTAATATAAAACATATATCAAGTATGTAATTTAAAGTAAAAAGTGATTCAATCAGGGGCCAAATTTGAATCATTATCTAGTCATAATCTCTCAAACTAGTAATATTGCAAAATATTTTTTTTATGATTGGTCTATATGAATTATGTGGGTCAGACAACTAGGCAATATTTCACATCAAATCTATAGATTAAGCTCTAGGTCTTTTCCTATGTAACTCTATGTGAAACAAGTGACCACTGGTGCGGGGTCATTTATCATTGTAAGGCTATGATTTGAACAATCTTGGTAATGAACCTTTAGATGATGCTACATACCAAATATCTAAGCTCTGGGCCTTATGGATTTACAGAAGAAGATTTTTTAAGATTTTCCTATATAACTCTATGTAAAACAAGTGACCCCTGGTGCGGGGGCATTTATCACCATAGGGCTATGATTTGAACAATCTTGGTAATGAACCATTAGATGATGCTACATACCAAATATCTAAGCTCTGGGCCTTGCAGTTTTGCAGAAGAAGATTTTCAAAGTTTGAGTTTTTAAAATCTATTTTTAGCTCCTGTGACCTACTTTTTCAACCAATCTGAATAATTTGTACAACTTTGATAGAGGGCATCATAAGGATGATTCCTGTGAAGTTTGGTCAAAATCCCTTCAGCGGTTCAGGAGGAGATGTTCTTTAAAGCAAATTGTTGACGACGGACGGACGCACGCACGCACGGACGACGGACAAAAGGTGATCACAATAGCTCACCTTGAGCACTTCGTGCTCAGGTGAGCTAAAAATACGAGCTATTGTTGTAACTCTGGCTCCACAACGTTGTTGTCGTCGTCCGGAATCTTAACATTGGCCAGAACTTCTCTACTATTCCATATACAACTTTCATTTTTGGTCTGCATATTCATCTGGACAAGGCCTGTCCAGACATATGCAAATATTTCACCTACTGATCTTGACCTTTAACCTATTTTTGCTGTTACTTTTGAAAACTTTAAAATGCCTGACATTTCAGAACCGTTACCAACAGGGCACTGATATTTCACATGTGAATTCCTTGTGGCAAGACCTTTCCATCAATGTTACTTTTGACCTTGACCTTTGAACTTAGACCTATTTTTGAAATGTTTAGCAAAAAATCTTTACCATTGGCCAAAACTTATTTACTATTTGACATACAACTTTTATTTTTGGTATGCATATTCATCTTGATAAGAGCTATTCAGATAGGCCTCAATATTTCATCTATCAATCTTGACCTTTGACCTTATTTTGCCATAACTAGGAACAAGTTTTAAAATATATATTTCACTGTCATTTTTCTATGATTTTTTTTTTCAACTTTGTATACTAATTTGTCATCATATGAACCTAAACAGGTGTAAATTTAGTCATGATCAATAGACAGATAAAAGAGCTATAGCATTTAAAAAAATTGTCTTCAAATTTATGGTTTAGTGTTGATTATCGAAAACTCAATTAATGGTTTAGCCACTGAAATTTTTGTCTACAAATTTTACATCTTTGTATTGTATACATTCTATTCCATGCATAAGTCAAGGTCATCTTTCACAGTCAAAGGTCAAATTTAAAGGGTATGGTAATTCAACTTTGCATGTATAGGTGTACAATTTTAGTTGTAATTTTCAAGGTCAACTTTTTTTAAATGTTTGACAAAAATACTAACGGCAAAAACAGACGAGCATTGGCATCAGTATGCAGTGGTCTTGTTATAATTCTGGTATGCTATGGCTAAGTCTGGAAAAATGCAAATTTGTTGGACGCTCTAACCACTGGATTACCAGGGACAATTGTGATGAATTGAAGCTAACACCTACTGATATTGTTAAGGTCTGAGCCACAAAATAGCAATATTCCATATCTTCTCACTGGATGGTAATATTTCTATGAAACTTTTCATTTTGAAGATATCAAAAATAAAAATGTTTCAATGAGAGTTTTCCAAGTTTTATTACATGTGGGGGAGATAATCTGTATTTAAGTTATTATTGAAGTCTGTGAGAAAAAGATTTTAATTTTCAAACAAGAGGCCCATGATGGCCCTAAATCGCTCACCTGAGATAAAAAGGTTGACCCAAGGAACATCTGTACCAATTTATTTTAAAATCTGGCCACTAGTTTTGAAGAAGATGATTTTTAAAAATTTTCATTTTTTTTTCATTTTGTTGCCATGGCAACCAGAGTTCTACATGGATCAAGTTTATTTTAGCAACTTTTGTGAAGGTTGACCCAAGGATCATCCCTGCCAAGTTTAATAAACCGTGTTTCAGAGGAAATGTTGATTAAAGTTTTACCTATATACATATAAGGCAAATAAGCCCCGCCCCTGGCGGCCATGTTTTTTACGGATCAGAAAATTTTTAGCAACTTTGGTAGAGGTTGACCCAAGGAACATCTGTACCAATTTATTTTAAAATCTGGCCAGTAGTTTTGAAGAAGATGATTTTTAAAATTTTCATTTTTTTTTCTCATTTTGTTGCCATGGCAACCAGAGTTCTACATGGATCAAGTTTATTTTAGCAACTTTTGTGAAGGTTGACCCAAGGATCATCCCTGCTAAGTTTAATCAAATTCTGTCAAGTGGTGTCAGAGGAGATGTTGTTTAAAGGTTTCTCTATATACATATAAGGCAAATAAGCCCCGCCCCTGGCGGCCATGTTTTTTTAAGGATCGGAATAATTTTAGCAACTTTGGTAGAGGTTGACCCAAGGAACATCTGTACCAATTTATTTTAAAATCTGGCCAGTAGTTTTGAAGAAAATGATTTTTAAAGTTTTCATTTTTTTTTCATTTTGTTGCCATGGCAACCAGAGTTCTACATGGATCAAGTTTATTTTAGCAATTTTTGTGAAGGTTGACCCAAGGGTCATCCCTGCCAAGTTTAATCAAATTCTGTCCAGTGGTTTCAGAGGAGATGTTGTTTAAAGGTTTCTCTATATACATATAAGGCAAATAAGCCCCGCCCCTGGCAGCCATGTTTTTTTACGGATCGGAATAATTTTAGCAACTTTGGTAGAGGTTGACCCAAGGAACATCTGTACCAATTTATTTTAAAATCTGGCCAGTAGTTTTGAAGAAGATGATTTTTTAAGTTTTCATTTTATTTTTTTTTGTTGCCATGGCAACCAGAGTTCTACATGGATCAAGTTTATTTTAGCAACTTTTGTGAAGGTTGACCCAAGGATCATCCCTGCCAAGTTTAATCAAATTCTGTCCAGTGGTTTCAGAGGAGATGTCGTTTAAAGAAAATTGTTGACGACGGACGACGCACAAAGTGCTCAGGTGAGCTAAAAACAAACTCACAGTAGAAAGATGCATTATATGATTCTGTTTCAATTTTCATGAAAAGATTCTACCATAACTTTACCATAGGAAAATGGAGAAAGTCACTTTTTTTAGTTTTCAAGAGAGATTACTCACGACAACAAAATTATCAAGGTGAGGTAATAAAAGAACTTATGTCACACATCATAACATGTCAATTTGCCCCTATGATTTTTGTTGTTTGACATTTTAAAAGCTTATGTTGTGAAGTTATATGCATGGCTTTAATGGAATTGATGGCTATTATGGGGCAAATACCTTAAATTGACCTAAATTCATATTCAGTTGAGGTATTTATACATGCTCCCATGAGACGACCATCTTGTA
The DNA here is from genome assembly GCA_021229015.1 of Solen grandis. Taxonomy (NCBI): domain Eukaryota; kingdom Metazoa; phylum Mollusca; class Bivalvia; order Adapedonta; family Solenidae; genus Solen; species Solen grandis. Next base: position 52,981,342 of record CM037787.1, on the reverse strand, counting down.
ATAAAAACTTCGTAACCCATGTCAAAATATCTACAGGATTAACAAGTTACACACAACTATGTTTAAATGACTCACCCTGAGCTGCCTTATCCTTGCTAAGATATTCATCAAGTGTCTCTTCATGTATCAAATCTGGATACCTGAATAAAAAAAAGAACAAATTATCAAAACTTTAAACAAGGGATCAACTTTGTTCAAGTATAGGAACATACGTAGGGTGACCATTGGTGTTCGAGTGAAATAACATTCTGACCACTTGGTTCAGATTTTTTTTTTTTTTTAAAAGTGTGGGCATCTTCTTTCTTTTTTTTTCTTTTTTTTAAATGAAATTACATTGACCAAGGCTGTGCATAAAAAAGTTTATCTTTGCAACTTTTGTAATGACCACTAACTTCAGGATCAATTCAGCTCAAAAGTTTGAGGGAGATGTCTCTCCAAACTACTTGTTGATGACAGTGGATGAGAGACACAAGCTGATCACAATAGCTTGTGATGGATATGTTATGCTAGATAAGCTAAACTAACATGCCACTTTCATTTTTATTATCACATGAAAGTGCGAAAAGAAATTGAAATACTAAAGTAGACTCACCTGTGGAGTAAAAGTTTCTTGAGCAAGAAGTTTCCTCTGTTTGTGTCTATAGCAGAGGGGTCCCTGTAGATAAAGACAGGAGAACCTGACAGTAGTACATGGAGTAAGGCATCAACATATGATAAAGACAGGAGAACCTGACAGTAGTACATGGAGTAAGGCATCAACATATGATAAAGACAGGAGAACCTGACAGTAGTACATGGAGTAAGGCATCAACATATGATAAAGACAGGAGAACCTGACAGTAGTACATGGAGTAAGGCATCAACATATGATAAAGACAGGAGAACCTGACAGTAGTACATGGAGTAAGGCATCAACATATGATAAAGACAGGAGAACCTGACAGTAGTACATGGAGTAAGGCATCAACATATGATAAAGACAGGAGAACCTGACAGTAGTACATGGAGTAAGGCATCAACATATGATAAAGACAGGAGAACCTGACAGTAGTACATGGAGTAAGGCATCAACATATGATAAAGACAGGAGAACCTGACAGTAGTACATGGAGTAAGGCATCAACATATGATAAAGACAGGAGAACCTGACAGTAGTACATGGAGTAAGGTATCAACATATGATTAAGACAGGAGAACCTGACAGTAGTACATGGAGTAAGGCATCAACATATGATAAAGACAGGAGAACCTGACAGTAGTACATGGAGTAAGGCATCAACATATGATAAAGACAGGAGAACCTGACAGTAGTACATGGAGTAAGGCATCAACATATGATAAAGACAGGAGAACCTGACAGTAGTACATAGAGTAAGGCATTAACATATGATAAAGACAGGAGAACCTGACAAAGTACATGAGTAAGGCATCAACATATGATAAAGACAGGAGAACCTGACAAAATACATGGAGTATGGCATCAACATATGATAAAGACAGGAGAACCTGACAAAAGTACATAGAGTATGGCATCAACATATGATAAAGACAGGAGAACCTGACAAAAGTACATGGAATAAGGCATCAACATATGATAAAGACAGGAGAACCTGACAAAAGTACATAGAGTAAGGCATCAACATATGATAAAGACAGGAGAACCTGACAAAAGTACATGGAGTATGACATCAACATATGATAAAGACAGGAGACTGCATAGAATGATAAGACAGATAGATAAAGAAATTATAACCTCAGCATATGATGAAGACAGGAGAACCTGACAGTAGTACATGAGGTACAGCACCAACATATGATAAAGACAGGATAACCTCAGCATATGATAAAGACAGGAGAACCTGAAAGTAGTATATGAAGTACTGCATCAACATATGATAAAGACAGGATAACCTCAACACGGAGTAAGGCATTAACATATGACAGAGTAAGGCATCAACATATGATACCTTTCCCCTATTGTCATACACTTAGCTATGTCAATATGTAAACCACATTTATCCCCTGATGAAAATGGAATGGCAGTTTCATCAACTTATACTTATTTTTTATGAGGGTTCCTGGGTTGGACCAGTACTTTGTGCATTAGGAAGTCTTGAAAAATTTCCCACCTTACAACCTTCAGATCCATTGCTACTGAACATGGCCACTCATCCACTGCTCATAAGAAAAACCTGACTGTTACACAGGCATATGCAACCTCAACTATGTGCATGTAACCTGCAGTGCTTTCAGTATAGGCTACAGCTACTGTAATTTGGCACTCTGCTCATGTTCTTTACACAGCCATAAAACATGGGTGCATCGCTCACATTAGCGACTGTTAGGTTCAATGAACACATGCCAGGTGTATATAATGTCCGGTAGTATAACATCATGGCATATTACTAAGTGAATAGGACTCTTTTTTGTCTTCTTGGAATCTGATTTGAAATCACAAGAAATCAGTGATATAAATGTAATCAGTAATCAACAAAGATAACACGGATGATACAAAATTGTCATTGTCAAACTAACTGTTCTTCAAATTAATTGAAAGAGAAAAAAAGAGAACTAGCTCATGGCCATGAAGATTTTTTTTTTCATGACAAATAATTCCAGGTGATTGAGCACTGAAACCTCGTTACAATTCGTAACAATGGTGAAATCTTCAGGGACCTCAGGCAATGTACAGAAATTGGTCATTTTCTAAAACATGTTTTTGGACTGATTCAAAAGTGTTTTCTCTGAGATCATCTGGCATTCCTAATTGACTTGAAATATCAATACCACAATGTTATTCCTGATGTATCTCTGATTTCAAAGTCTTAACATTCTCTCATTTGCTGTTTCAAATATTAGAAAATTTCCTCATATCAAAAAAGTAATGTTAGAAAATACATTAAACTTCACTTATAAGGAACATGGTTATAGCGAATTCCAGGTTAAAGCGAACAAATATTCAGGTTCCAATTTTCCCCCTCCTTTATTCTATATTAATAAAGAAGTTGAATTATAGGCTATAGCGTACACTTTGTTTGGTCCCTTTGAACCATTTTCCATCTTATTTTAGTTGCTGAAAAGGAACTTCTCTTTCACCTGTGAAAATCAACAGCCATGATACAGGCAAGTGACTTGTTGTTCACACAAATCACAATGGGTGTTTGGCATAATTATGGTGTTATTCAGTTATATTGTCAGGTTTGTATAAGGGAAAATAAACCAAAGCACAGTCGGAGGCTATTCAGTGTGAAGAAAAACTGAAAAAGTTTTTTACTTTCAAAAAAACACTTTATATCTTTCATCATCTTCATTCCAAATACAATTTGTCTAAACGCAAACAAAAAGTGCTTCGTATGCCCTGTGGCTGAGTGGTCAAAACATCTGCCTTCTGAGCCGGAGGTCATGGGTTTGATTTGCTATGAAATGAACATTTAAAATGACTTCATTATTGTGATAAAAATAGTAAGACCTCATTTAATTACCTGGTTACTTAAAACTGACCTCACACAGTAACTAACACAAAAGGGTGATGATGGTCTCCGAGTCACTCATCTGAGGACTCTGGCCTCCAGTAGGCTTTATTATTATTGAAAGATAGAATGTACACAGCCTCACATTTGGCATCACAGGATGGGTTTATTGCATGTATCCAGGATTTTATTCAGACAAACATTCTGATCAAATTTTGTAAAGATATGGTCAAAGGTGTGGCCTCCAGGATATACACAAGGATTTTCAAGGATTTGGCCCAGTAACCCTTTTTGGTCCAATGTGTTGCAGTTTCAAACTCTTCCAAGATTTTATTAAGACAAAATATTCTGACCGAGTTCTGTGAAAATTTGGTCAAAAATTTGACACAAGGGTGTTTACAAATTTTAAAGGTTTTAACCCAGTGACCTACTTTATGACCCTACATGACCAATTTTCAAACTCATCAAGAGTATATGCATACAACCTTTCTGACGGCCTGAGGTTTGATGAAGATAAGGCCACTAAAGTGGCCTCTAGGGTGTTCACAAGGTTTTCAAAGGATCTTTGGGAAGATTGGGAAAAAATGTGGCCTTTAGGATGTTCATTAGGTTTTTAAAGAATCTGACCTAGTGACCAACTTTTCCATCAAACATGATCTAGTTTCAAAAATGCAGACAAATATTTTGAAGATATGGCCTTAAATGTGGCATCTAAGTATTCACAAGAATTTGACCTAGTGACCTATTTTTTTTTACCCCAAGTGACTCACTTTCAAAATCATCTAAGCTTTTATGCAGACTAACATTTTGATCAAGTTTAATGAAGATTTGGCCTAGACAGACCTGTGAACTCTCCCGATTTTGAGCGGGAGCTACCGATAATTGCTTGCATCTCCCGGTCTACCGACCAACACCAGAAATCTACCGCCTTTGATCTCAAGGCCCCCAATATACCGCTTATCAACTTTTGGAGCACTAATTGCTCCCCTACCAAGCCGAGGTTATGCCGATTGCGTAAGTTGATTCGGCTATTATCGGAACGCGATCTCGTTTAGAGCGTGATTTCAGGGTGGGTGGGGAGTGTCAGAAATATCTGTGTGTCACTTCGCCGTGTATTTGTGGGGGGTTTGGGGAGAGGATTGAAGATGATTAGCCACTGACATGCACATGTCTGCCTGGGGAGGGTTACAGGGCTCACGCTGTCGGTCGCCAAATGCGACAATATTATGAAACTGGCGCAAGATTTTTCTAATTGGCGAATTTGTTTGGCGCATACGAAGAAGAAATCAGTAAATTAGTACCGCGGTTGTTTAAGTTCCGTAATGCACAAAAATACAGGTCGCTCTACACTGTATACTACTTAAAGTAACCAGCACCTGCTGTGGGATTATCCAATCAACACGCATTTTAAGGCTTCCTAATTATGCAAAGATGTGGAATACTCGGATAGTATTGGCAGCTTATAACTTGTTTACATTTGTCACACCCTCTACTGACTTTTGTTTATACCTGCATTTGGAACTGTTATGAAATTGCGCAATCATCACAATGGCGGCCATTTGCGAAAAACATCAGCAATGTTTACTACCGTTTCTTTTAAAACATTTAAATTGATTAATTGGTTAACCTAGCTAGATTCCAACTGGTAAATAGCATAGATGTACCGATATATATAAATGACTCGATGCTAATCGCTAATGGAGCGAGTCATAACGTATCCAAACCAAAACGTACCCAATATTTAACGTACCCAAGTATCTTCTTTTTTTTTTCTTTTTTTTTTCTTTCACTTGATATTTTCATATAATATTTTTAGTCAGGTTAATATTTATGATTTTTATGGATTTTTTTTTGGTTTTTTATATTTATTTGATAATTTATTTATAAAATTAAATGTGAATTAAATTCATTTAATTCACATTTAGAATTATATGACAGTATTTGTAATGTTTTTATTTCAACATATTTTTAAATTTTAAAATTTTTATTTTTAAATATTATGCACCAATTGAATATGTCTTTGACAGTCCAAGTATAACAAATGCATATATCATACCAGAATATAAAGACAATAAAGTTTTCTGAAAACATATTGGAGCCACTTGCTTTAAATTTGGCTCCAACTTCTTAAATTTGGCTCTAATTTTTCTCATTTGGCGAATGTGTTGGCGCAAACATTTTTACATGTTGTAAGTAATTAGTTAATAAGTAATAAAAAATGAAATAAAAGTAAATTAATAATAAAAAAAATGTGTTTTGTTATTACTGTAGTGCGAAAAAAACGCGCTGCGAAAAATCTCCCTCTCACACAACCCAATCTCCCACTTTGGGAGCACAGATCTCCCACTTTCAGACCGAATAAAGTTCACAGGTCTGCCTAGAATGTGGCCTATAGAGTATTCACAAGCTAAATGATGAAGCCCCATGATTAACAACGGACACATCACCACCCTAATAGGTCATACAACAGCAGGTAATATAAAACTGAACCCTATAGTTATGGGAAGAAAGAAACAGAAAATATCTTACAATATTAGGGAAAATGGGCACTGTCTCATGGCAGCCATGTTTTTTGACAGATCCAAATTACTTTGAAATCCAGCCAGTTCTTTTGGATGAGAAGATTTTTTAAATTTGTACTATACACATATAAGGAAAATGAGCTCTGCCCCCTGGCGGCCATTTTTATTTTACAAAATACTTTTAAAAATCTTAATAGAAAATGACTTGAAAAACATTAGAGCCAAATACATGTAGCTTTGAAATCCAGCTAGGACTTTTGGATTAAAATATTTTTCAAATAAGGGGTTATGAAGTAACCGTGGTTAACTAGGATGAAATCCATTGAACCAATGTTATAATTCCACTTGACATGTGAAAACATGGTCACAACAAGTAAAGATTTATAAGTTTTAATGGATAGCTTACTATTTTTTGGTCATTCTCTCTCTCTCCCTTTCTTTCCTACAGTGTGGACTACATAATATGAGGCAACATCTGAAAGTTTCTGACCTGGTCCTTTTTTAATCAGCCCTTCATACTTGAGCAGCAGAGTTCAAGTGAGAGAGAAACAAGTAACTGGTGTTGCAGGCAACACATGAGTCCCCTACCGATGAGGTACATAATTTTCCCATTACCAAAGCAACCAGAATTTTGGTCGGAAGAAAAAGAAAAAATATATTTCATAAATATATTTTCAGTACTTTTTGAGTTATCACAATATGTTGTTTTATTTGCTATATTTTAAGTCTATTTGTTATAGCAACCAGATTTTCCAACATAGGAAGAAATAAAAAACAAGAGGCCCAAGGGCCATAGACGCTCACCAGAGTACATCTGCATTTTAAAAGTAAAAATTAGCCAATTAACCCTAAATAAACATCTATAACAATGTATTTTAAATCTGGCTAGCAGTTCTAAACAAAATGAATTTTAAATTTATCTTTTCATTGCATTGCAATGGCAACTAGAGTTCTGCGTAAATCAATATAAATATAATAAATAAGCCTCCCCTCGTATTGTTGCCAAGTTTACAACACACATCCAAATAATTTTGAATACTTTGTAGAGCTACACCCAAGGATCATCTGTACCAATTAAAAACATTTTGAAACCCTGCAAATTATTAATCTGGAAGATGATTTATATTAATCTTGAACAAGATGGTTTTTGTTCTATTTATTGCCATGGCAACCAGAGTTCTGCATGGATCATTTTTATTTGAGCAATTTTTGTAGACTCCCATACAAAGATCATTTTTACTAGATTTCATCAAATTCTGTCCATTGGTTTTAGAGGAGATTTTTTTTTTTATCTTTCCTTATATAAGAAAAAATGTAAAATAAGCCCGGGCCCTGGCGCCCATGTTTTTTTGTGGATCCGAATAATTTTAGCAATCTATGTATTGCTACCCCCAAGGACCATCTGTACCAATTTATTTTGAAATCTGGCCAGTAGTTTTGAAGGAGATGATATTTAAACTTTCCAAGAATTTTTTCTTTTTGTTGCCATGGCAACCAGAGTTCTGCATAGAGCAACTTTATTTGAGCAATTTTTGTAGAGTCCCACCCAAGGACCATTTATACCAAGTTTCATCAAATTCTGTCCATTGGTTTTAGAGGAGATGTTTTTTTTTAAAATTTGTCCCTATATAAGAAAAAATGTAAAATAAGCCCAGCCCCTGACGCCAATGTTTTTTTGCGGATCCGAATAATTTTAGCAATCTTTGTAGTGCTACCCCTAAGGATCATCTGTACCAATTTATTTTGAAATCTGGCCAGTAGTTTTTGAGATGATTTTTAAACTTTCCAAGAATTTTTTCTTTCTGTTGCCATGGCAACCAGAGTTCTGCAAGGATCAACTGTATTTGAGCAATTTTTGTAGAGTCCCACCCAAGGACCATTTATACCAAGTTTCATCAGATTTTGTCCAGCGGTTTCAGAGGAGATGTCTTTTAAAGCAAATTGTTGACGACGGACGAAGGGTGATCCCAATAGCTCATCCTGAGCACTTTGTGCTCTGGTGAGCTAAAAAAAACATGCATAATCTCCATACAGTCATCTTTCCATATTTCAAGTTTCATAAAAATATTTTCAGTACTTTTTGAGTTATCACAATATATCATCAAGATCAATCTACATATGAAGTTTCATCAACCTAGCTACTTTAGTATTGGAGTTATGGTCCGGACAAAATCAAAAGATTAAAATGACAAAGGGCAATAACTCCTTTCAAAATACATGCAGAGTTATGGTTCTTATGCACTGCACTCCTCTCATCAAGCAGAGTTATGGTTCTTATGCACTGCACTGCCTCTCATCAAGGTCTATCTACCTATGAAGTTTCATCAACATAGGTACAGTAGTTTTGGAGAAATGCTCCGGACAAATATTTGTAGACCAACCGCCGGACCGACCGACCGACAGGGTGACTCCTATATACCCCCCCAAATTTCATTTGTGGGGGTATAAAAATGTAGGCCCTCTACAGTGTTCACAAGATTTTTCTAAAATTTGCCCTGGTGACCTACTTTTTGACCCCATGTGGCCCAGTTTTAAATTCATCCAAGATTTGAGTTAAACAAACTTTCTAACCAAGTTACATTAAGGTTTTTCTAAGATTTGACCTGGTGACTAGTTTTTGACCACATGTGACCCATTTTTGAACTCATAAAGATATTACGAAGACAAACATCCTGACCAAATCTAAGGAAGATTGGGCTAAAAATATGGCCTCTAGAGTGTTCACAAGGATTTTCTACGATTTGATCTGGTGACCTAGTTTTTGACCCCATGTGGCCCAGTTTTAAATACATCCAAGATATCATGAAGATAAACACCGTGACTAAATCTAATGAAGATTGGGCTGAAACTGTGGCCTCCTAGAGTGTTCACAAGGTTTTTCAAACATTTTACCGTGTGAACTAGTTTTTGACCCCACGTGACCCATTTTTGAACTCATTCGAGGTATCATGTAGACAAACACCTTGATCAAAATCTAATGAAGATTGGGCTAAAAATGTGGCCTCTAGAGTGTTCACGAGGTATTCCTAAGATTTGACCTGGTGACCTAGTTTTTGACCCGTGACCAAATTTTGAGCTCATCCAAGATATCATGTAGACAAACACCCTGACCAACTGTCGTGAAGATTTGGCCAAAACTGTGGCCTCTAGTGTGTTCAAAAGGTTTTTCAAAGATTTGACCTGGTGACCTAGTTTTTGACCCCACATGACCCAATTTCGAACTCATCCGAGATATCATGTAGACAAACATCCTGACTAAGTTTCTTGAAGATTGGGCTAAAACTATGGCCTCTAGAGTGTTCACAAGGTTTTTCAAAGATTTTACCGTGTGAACTAGTTTTTGACCCCACATGACCCATTTTCGAACTCATTCGAGGTATCATGTAGACAAACATCTTGATCAAATCTAATGAAGATTGGGCTTAAAATGTGGCCTCTAGAGTGTTCACAAGGTTTTCCTAAGATTTGACCTGGTGACCTAGTTTTTGACCCCACGTGACCAAATTTTTAACTCATCCAAGATATCATATAGACAAATACCCTGACCAGCTATCATGAAGATTTAGCCAAAACTGTGGCCTTAGTGTGTTCACAAGGTTTTTTAAGATTTGACCTGGTGAACTAGTTTTTGACCCCACATGACCCAATTTCGAACTCATCTGAGATATTATGTAGACAAACATCCTGACTAAGTTTCTTGAAGATTGGGCTGAAACTATGGCCTCTAGAGTGTTCACAAGGTTTTCCAAAGATTTTACCATGTGAACTAGTTTTGACCCCACGTGACCCAATTTCGAACTCATTCGAGGTATCATGTAGACAAACACCTTGATCAACTGTCGTGAAGATTGGGCCAAAACTTGGCCTCTAGTGTTCACAAGTTTTTCAAGATTTACCTGTTTAACTATGGCCTCTAGAGTGTTCACAAAGTTTTTCTAAGATTTTACCGTGTGAACTAGTTTTTGACCCCACGTGACCCATTTTCGACCATATTCGAGGTATCATGTAGACAAACACCTTGATCAAATCTAATGAAGATTGGGCCAAATATGTGGCCTCTAGAGTGTTCACAAGGTTTTCCAAGATTTTTTTTCTATCATGAAGATTAGCCAAAACTGTGGCCTTAGAGAGTTCACAAGGTTTTTCTAAGATTTGACCTGGTGACCTAGTTTTTGACACCACATGACCCAATTTCAAACTCATCCAAGATATGTAGACAAACATCCTGACTAAGTTTCTTGAAGATTGGGTCAAAACTATGGCCTCTAGAGTGTTCACAAGCAATTGTTGACGACGGACAACGCACGACAGACAAAAAGCGGTCACAAAAGCTCACAAGTGCTCAGGTGAGCTAATAAAAAAAGACGTGCATTATCTCCATACAGCCATATATCTGTATTTCAAGTTTAATAAAAATATTTTCAGTACTTTTTGAGTTATCACAATATATTGCTTTATTTGCCATATTTTAAGTCTACTTGTTGTGATAGCAACCAGAAAAACCTTAGGAAGAAAAGAAAAGATGTGCATAATCTTCATACAGCCATCTATCCATATTTCAAGTTTCATAGAAATTTCTTCAGTACTTTTTGAGTTATCATGGGATCCAGTTTTTGCGGTTGGATGGACGGACTGATGGACAGATGGACGGACGGAGGGCAAACCTATAGTCCCCTCCAGTTACACCGGTAGGGGACTTATAAATGAAACTCAAAACATGTATCCTCTTACTTCAAAAATAATGTAGCTGACCACACCTCACATGTTGCACTGAACATGGTTTTGACATCGCCAGGTCTCACCAGTCACTAACGGGCCACAACGTGTTTACCGACTGCTCAACGCCCGGCCGTGTGCCCTCACCGTGTTCCACCGTAGAACAAAATTTACCACATGGTGGCACACAGTAGGCTTACCCGGCACTATGTGACAGCTACATTAATAACTGCCCTGGACTGAGTGAAATTCAAAGCTGAGGAATTAGTTGTTTTTTTTAATGTGAAAATGCTGCATTTCTTTTGTTTATCAAGGTGAATCTAATAAATGAGGATCAAATATTCAAGTGATTAAAATATTCCCACTTTAAACTTCATAAACACAGTCATTACAAGAAAAGATTAAGGCACCATTTGTTTCAATGGATAGTTAACAATTAGCACTACCCACTCTTACTCTTCCTATTTCCCTTGCTAACAGTTTTTTAAGATCGTCAAACCCTCTGTCACTTGAGACACACACAACTTCAGTGCCTTCATTTGATTCATATGAGGAAGCAGCTTTGTTGTTGTTGCAAATGATGATGATCTTTTGTAATGTAAATGTGGAGAAAATATATTTAATTTCAATCTCAATAATAACTTATTCATTATTACATATACTATCATTAGTAATAGAAAATAAATGAAGTCATCCATTAACTCTGTCATAAATCATTGTTATAGAGTCAATTTTGACCCCACGGCCATGATTTGAACAAACTTGGTAGTGATCTACTAGACAATGCTACACACCAAATATCAAAACTCCAGGCTTGTGGTTTCAGAAAAGAAGATTTTCCAAGTTTTTTCCTATATTAGCCTATGTTAAGTCAAGTGACCCTTGGGACAGGGCCAATTTTGACCCCAGAGTCATGATTTGTTCAATCTTGGTAAAGGTGTACTAGACCTTGTGGTTTCAGAGAAGAAGATTTTTTAAGATTTTACTTTTAAAATTAATTTTCTGTGACATTCTGTGACCTAATTATGCAACAGACCAGAACCACTTGAACAAATTTTATAGGGGATCACCTTAAGAACATCTTTGCCAAGTTTGATCACTTTCCTATCAGTAGTTTCAGAGAAGAAGATTTTTTAAGTAAATTGTGAACGATTCACATGCTAAAAATAAATAAAGCAAGAACTGTCTGTAAGAGAGTAAGCTGGACTATTCCGGTGGTTATCAGTTTAAGGATTAAATCAATAATAATAGCTGCTTATAAAGATTGAATTCATGCAAAACTTTAGCCTATATTGAAATATAACAAAATTGTCTTATTCCAAAAAGGCCCATATTTGCAATGTATTCAACTAAGATTTATTTCTATTGCTTATTTAAGTAGATTTGAGTGTTGGGAAGACATATTTAAAGTTTCAGTCTAATACATGCAATATTTTCTGAGATACAGCTTTAATAGTACCTGCACACAAAACCTTATACCAATTATCCAAGCAAAAAAAGAAGTCCAATTATTGCATCAAATTCAATTTAGAGTCATGTGACTTGGTAATTTGAGTATACTTAAGGACTGGGAAGACGTGTGAAGTTTCAATCCAACACATGCAAAAGCTTTGATAGTACTTGCCTACAAAGTTTAACCAAAACTTCTAGGATAAATTTGTAAAAACAGGTAAGATTTATCTGACCTTGCACAGTTAACTTGACCAATGTCTAAAACCAATGTTTGAAGTTTCAAATTTTTTTTTTTACTTGATTGGGAATATATGCAATACAGGCAAAAACCAATTATACACCAAACCCCACCCCCAAAAACCAAGCATTCTGAAAGTATTGCCTAGGCAATACTGGGTCCCCTATTGGCAAAAAGAAAACAGACAACCCCAGCCCCTGCACTCTGCAAACAAGTTAATTATATGATCAATACTTTTGATGAAAGTCAAAACAATAAATATCAACAAGAGCTTTCAGAGGACAGCATGCTCGACTATTCAAAAAGCTTGTTGGTAAATCAAATGAAACCTATTTCAATTCTTGCCCTTCACATACCCTGTACATAATAATAGTCAAAAATGATATACCTTAATAGTCTGATACCCCTTAATATTTTGATGTCTAAAATCAATCCCATGCCTAGTTACTGAGACATAAGCACAATAACACTGTGCATGCAAAACTTTAACCAAAAATCCAAGTTAGAAAAGGGCCATAATTTGCACAAAATTCAGTCCAAAAGTTATCCTCCTTACTTTTCTGATGCCCCTGAAAACACTCCTTAACTTTCTAGTCAATTCCACAAGCAATTTCTGAGATATAAGCTGGATAGTAGCTTGAATGCAAAAATTTAACCAATATTCTAAGTTAAAAGGGGGTCATAATTTTTAATATATTCCATCAAGTGTTATCTTCCTTTAAAGTATTATACCCCTAAACATATTAAAAATGTTTCAAATCAATTCCATGCCTGGACTATGCGATATAAGCATGAAAGTACCTTGCATGCAAAACTTTAACCAAAATTTCTAAGATAAAAAAGGGGCCATTACTTGTAATATATTCCATCAAGAGTTATCTACCATGAAAATATGATACCCCTTAACATATTAAAGATGTTTCAAATCAATCCCATGCCGGATACTGAGATATTAGCATGAAAGTACCTTGCATGCAAAACTTTAACCAAAATTTCTAAGTTAAAAAGTTGTTGTTGTATTGGGGTTTACCATCGCTGCGATAGTATTTCAATCATATAGCGACGTCCAGCTAATTACAGGTGGAGGAAGACCCCGAGTACACAGAGGTACCCGGGTAGAACCACCGACCTCCGGCAAGCCAGCTGGAAGGCTTCCTCACATGAAAAATCCGAAGTCCCTACCGGGATTCAAACCCACAGCGGTGAGGGGCTAAGAGATTTGTAGTCCACGACTGTAACCCCTCGGCCACGGCGGCCCCTTAAGTTAAAAAGGGGCAATAATTTGTATCATAATCTATCAAGAGTTACCTACAATGAAAGTATGATACCCCTTAATATATTAAAGATGTTTCAAATCAATCCCATGCCAGATACTGAGATATTAGCATGAAAGTACCTTGCATACAAAACTTTAACCAAAATATCTAACTTAAAAAGGGGCAATAATTTTGTAACATATTCTATCAAGAGTTATTTACCATGAAAGCATGATACCCCTAAACATATTAAAGATGTTTCAAATCAATCGCATGCCTGGATACTGAGATATAAGCATTAGAGTATCTTGCATGCAAAACATTAACCAAAATTTCTAAGTTAAAAAGGGGCCATAATTTGTAATATATTCCATCAAGAGTTAACTACCTTGGTTGTCATACGCCCCTAAACATATTCATAAACTTTCAAGTCAATACCATGAGTGGTTATTGAGATACAAACTAGATAGTAGCTTGCACACAAAACTTTAACCAAAATTTCTTTTGCATGCAAAACTTTAACCAAAATTTCTAAGTTAAAAATGGGCCATAATTCATATCAAATTCAGTCAAGAGTTTTCTACTTTGGTTGTCTGATGCCCCTGAACATATTCATAAACTTTCAAGTCAATACCATAAATGGTTATTGAGATATAAGGTTGATAGTAACTTGCATGCAAAACTTTAACCAAAAGCTGCAACGCCAACGCCGACGCAAGGGCGACTACAATAGCTCTCATATTCTTCGAATAGTCGAGCTAAAAAGTCTGGAAAACAGCTACTTTATAGAAATTTTCTAAGTCCAAGGACTCATAATTTCATCAAAATTAGTGGACCTTAACGAAACTCAAACTTAATCTGTAATTGATGATGGTAGACTCACATACCAAATATCAGATCAATATCTGCAAGCGTTTAGAAAAAAAGTCAGGAAAACTGCTATTTTAAAGAAATTTTCAAAGTCCAAGGCCAGTATTTTCATCAAAAATTAGTGGACCAGAGCAAAACTCAAACTTGTTCTGTAACTTATGGTGTAAACTGATATATCGAATATAAGATCAATATCTGCTAGCGTTTAGAAAAAAAGCCCTGAAAACATGTGTGTGACTGTCGGATGAACAGAGTGCAAACCTATAGTCCCCTTTGGCAATGCCAGTAGGGGACTGAAAAACAAGAATTATCATTGAAGATGATGAATACCTCCAGATACCACTTTGTCACAGTTACTGCTACCAGTCAGACAGTCTTGAGAAATATAACAAAGGGCCATAACTCATTAAAATCAAGTGAATCATGACATTCCAACAATATACAAAACTAGTCTTGTAAAGTTTTATCAAAATCTGACCAAAGGTAGCCTACAAATAGGGCAGACAAATCTTGTCAACGACCGACAGACCAGCTAACTGACTGGCTGACTTGAATATAGCCCCAATATACTTCCTATATGGGGGTATAAAAAAATCCTCTGCTTGTTTTGAACATTGCATAACATTGTAGTGCCTGCAGAAACTATACCGGTGTTCCATGGAACACTGGAGTCACCTACATTCCAGCAGTTGTCACAGAAAGGGTGAGCATCATATGATAAAAATTTATAAAATAAATTTTGGTTCTACCCACAAGTTTTCACTATACAAAAACAAGGTCCTATCAATTAACCCCAACACCTACATATAAAAGTGATCTCTAGCTATTTGCCATGCTATACATTGGGCACAACAAGCAAAATTTATGGCTAATATGTATTGCACTTCAAAACCTCATTAGGCATATCCATGATCTAAATTTGACATGTAATATAATATTGCAGTTATGCTATGGACAAAACTCTTTACAACAAGAGGCCCATGATGGCCCTAAATCGCTCACCTGAGATAAATAGGTTGACCCAAGGAACATCTGTTCCAATTTATTTTAAAATCTGGCCAGTAGTTTTGAAGAAGATGATTTTTAAAGTTTTCATATTTTTTTTCTTTTTGTAGCCATGGCAACCAGAGTTCTATATGGATCAAGTTTATTTTAGGAACTTTTGTGAAGGTTGACCCAAGGATCATTCCTGTCAAGTTTAATCAAATTCTGTCCAGTGGTTTCAGAGGAAATGTTGATTAAAGTTTTC
>CM037787.1:52938867-52965469 GCA_021229015.1 Solen grandis | reverse complement strand
GGAGGCAACGGGGGATGTTTAAAAAAAAGCTATTACTACAAAAATTTTAAAATAAGCTCAGCTTGAAAATTTAAAGGGGAAAATTTAGAGAAATTTAAAAGGGGGTAGACTTTTAATCCCCTAAAATGCCATAGTTTAAAAATTTTTCCAAGGGTAAAAAAAAAGTTTTAAAAAATAATCAGGTTTTACTTTTCGTAACAAAACTTTTAAAAAATTTTAAAATTTTGATTCAAGAGATGTAATTTTCATCTATAAAATTTAAAAAAAAAATTATTGAATTTGATAAACCATTGAAATGAAATTTTTATGAAAAAATCATAACCCCAATAAGAGACCAACTCAATAAAAAGCCCAAATTTTTCGATGGACCCAATAGGGTCCCCTTTTAACGGGGTTTTTACTGTACAATATATTAAAAGGGGATACACCCCCCTTTTTGCCCAAAGTTTTCAAACCCCCTTAAAAAAAGTCAAATCCCCTCATTTATGAGGGGAATTTATTTTTCCTTTGCACCTATCACAAGTATATAAAATTATGTAACAGAAAATCCAACTGTTTCCCCCTTTGGGGCAAATGCAAATATCAAGCAAAAAAACCCCAACACCTTAGATTTTGACCAAAGGGTAAAGACCTGAAAAAACCCTTAGTAAAGTGCCAAGGCCATTTTACACAAAAATTATCTTAAAATTCACCCTGTCGTTCTGAAAAGAAGATTGTTCAAGTTTTTTCCCTTTTAAAAAAATTCAATGAAAAATTTAAAAGTAAACCCCGGGGGTTGGGTCGTTTTTGGCCCGGGGGGTCATGATTTAAAAACAAATTTAGTTGGGGACCCCACTAAATTTTAAAACCCTAAATACCCTTTGTTCAAGGCCTTGGGGGTTTCAAAAAAGAAGTTTTTTAAAAATTCTTAGGGATTTGGTACCCCTTTGAACAATTTTGGTAATTTTCATCTAAAAAAATCACTGCAAGTTTCTTTAAAATCGGGAAAAAAAAAAAAAAGATTTCAGAGGAAAGTTGTTTGAATAAAAAGGGTTTGACGAAGACGAATAAAAAATTGCCCCTGGACAGAAAATGGAAAAAATAATTATATCACAATACTCACCTTTAACGGCTCGGGTGAGCTAAAATGGGGGGTTTCCCCTTTAACAGGTAACAGTTTAAAAATTTGGTTTTAAACCAATATTTAGAAAAAAAAAACCTTTCCTTTTTAGAAGCCTTTTTTCTTGGCCATCACATGACTTCAACTCACCTTAAAAGCATGCACCCCCTTTTACACCCTTTAAAATTTTTTATTTCACTAAAGGTTTTCACCCGGAGTGGTGAGAACATCATGCTGCTCGGAAATGCCAAACCGTAAGAAACCCGGTCACTTACAGCACTATTCTAGTCTTGGGACCATATACATTCTTTTTTCACGTGCACCCTTTGCTTTTGATAACTATTCAGAACACATTTTTTATGACACTGGGGACAGTTTAAATACTTTCCCTTTAAGCGCCCGGTTTGCAAAATTTAATGTAACCCCCTGTTCCCGGTAGGTGTCATGTTTTTAACAGCAAAACACTTAGCTTGGTTATCGAGGGCTACCAAATTCAACTAAGTGCATTTAAAAAAAAAAATTTTTTGTTACCCCTAAAATTTTACCTATTTTTCCCAAATTTTAAAGACATCAAAAATTTATAAGGGGAGAGTAGAAAAAAAAACTTTTTTTTATTTCAAAACCAAATCAACTGAATGAGCTGTTTTGGGGATGCTATAAAAAAAAAAGAGGAAATGAAAAAAAAATTTAATATCATTATTTTTACAAGCCCATAAAAATTAAAAAGTAATTTTTGGGGGTGTTCTTTAAAAATTTAACTTTAACTATATAGTTATCCTTTTTCCACCACATTTCAATAAAACTTATCTCCTTTTAAAAGAAACCCCATGTAAACCTAATGCACTTGTTACATCTCCCCAAAACAAAAATCAAAGGCTTGACGTAAGCTGTCAATGATAACTTTTCTCAACCCTGCGGTAAAAGCACTACCAAGCCTCTTCCCAAGACAAAAATTTTTAACCCCGCAACTGTTCTTTAACTTTTGGAAAGGAAAGAAATCACAGATGGCAAGTAAAGACAATTTGGGGGGTTTTGGGTTATTTCATTTTAAATTCTGCTTTGGGGCCCCTTTACACATGTCTGAGATGTACGGGGCGTTAGGGTGGTGAAAAAATTAAAAAACCCCCCAAACTGCCCAATTTCTGGGTGCTTGTCTTTAATAACTTCGGGAAATTAGGTTGAGAAATTTCCCTCACCTTTTGATTGTATTTTTCCCCCAGTACCAGGAAAAAACCTCCCTTTTAAAAGTGTCACAGAAAATGACTGACATGTTTTTTACAGAATGGAGATGAAATATCCCTTCCCCTTGTTTTCTTTAAAGCACAAGAAGTTGAACCATTTTTTTCATTGCAGGGAAAATTATTTTAAATTAAAGAAACATTTCACCCTTCCTCAAAAAAACGACTAAAAACAAAATTTTGTTAAAAAAACACTATGCCCCATCTAACAGGTCGATGTCAAATAATTGAGGGCAAATTGAATGCCATTCATGAGTGGATTTAATTTTTGTAAAATATAAAGTCTTCATATAGAAAATGAAAAATTTGTTCAAAAAAAAAAAAAAAATCTTTTAAAAAAAAAAAAGGGAAATTTTTTAAAAAAAAACAAAAAAAAAAACCAGGCTGAGTTCTGTTTGTAATCATTTTACTTTTGCTACCACGTCTATTTACTTTTTCAAATTTAAAATCAAATTTTTAATAGTTTGGAGAAATGTTCGGGACAAAAATTTGGGTTAAAAAAATTTACGGTAAAAATCTTTTTATTTCGGGGGGATAAATTTCGTGGTTTCCCGTGAAAAAAACATTTTCGGGGGGGGCAAAAATTTTCGTGGATTCGTGTTTTAGAATTTTTTTTTATTTATTTCAACGTTATCTGGACGTTGTTGAAGACCTTTAAAAAATTAAAGTTAAAAAGAATGCAGCCAAAAATTTGACATAAAAAATGTTAAGGGACATGGCTTTTTTGTGAAGTTAAGACCCTTTTTTTTCAGAATTTACTTTTAGGGAGCGTTAATCAGCCCAAAGTAAGTGAAAAAAAATTCTACCTTGTGGCCATTTAATTTTCGTAATTTTTCCCGGCCATATTTTGTTTTAAAAATAAAAACCGAGTAACCATTTTTGGGGGCACACTAAATTCCCAGACCCACTTGTCATCACGGGGGTAGACAGGATGCCCCTGAGTGCCGGGGGGAAAGGGTGGACAATGGGGGCAAAAGCAGGTCCCCAAATCAGTTGTTTTTAAAACAACGACAAATCACTGGCCAAATACAGGGGGAAATCTCTCCTACCCATGCAGTTTAAATTTTCGCAGGAACTTGAAGACACCCGTGTCCCCAAAAATAAAAAAAGGGGAAGTTACGGCTTTCTTTTTTTGCACTTTAAAATTTCCACCATCTATTTATATTTTTTTTAAAAAACCCTATTTTAAAAAAGTTTTTAAGTTATGCCCCCCGAAAAAAATTTTTAAAAAAAACCCCTGCAGAGGGGTTCCAATGCCCCCTCTGTTTTCTTTTAAAAAATGGGGGGCCTTTGAGTTTTTTAAAATTTGGGAAACTGTTTGGGGGATACAGAGTAACTGTTAAAAAAATATGAAAAAGAAAAAAAAAAAAACTTTTCTTTTTGTAGAAAAATTTCCCAAGTGCAATAAAGTTTCGTTTTTAAAAATTTTTCTTTTTTTCAAATCAATTTCCATTGGGGAAATTTTTTAAACAAAAATTTAAATTTTAAAAAAAAAAATGTTCCAAAAAAAAATTGCTTTTAAAAAATCCCCCTTTTCCCCTTAAAAAAGGCCCCCCGTCATTTTTATAAGTTTTTCAAGTTGGGGTTTTTATTCCTTCACATTTTCAAGACATTTTTTTTTAAAACAGTTTTGCCCAAAAAAATTTTTTTTACAAAGGAAAACCCCAAAAAAATTTTTTTTTCACATGGCCCCCTTTTCCCTTCAACTGAAAAATTGTATTAAAATTAAAAAAATATTCCAAGTTTTTTTGTTTTCCCTTTTTTAAATTTTAAAAAAATTTCCCCCGAAATTTTTAACCCCTTTAAGTTAAAAAGAGGAAAAAACCCCAAAAACCCTACCCTTTTTTAAATAATTTCCCTTTTTTTTTCAACGCTTCTTGCCCCGTTATAAAAATATTCAAAAATTTTTTTGTTGATAATTTTAAAAATTTTTAAAACATTTTTTAAAAAAAGCAATTTTTTCAAAAATTTTTAATTAAAAAAGGGGGAAAAACCCTGAAAATATAGATTTCAGAAAAAAACCCCCTTGTCTTATAAATGCCCCCCCCTTTTTATGATTATTTTTGGACCCCAATTTTTGGGGTTTATCCTTTGAAAGTGTTTGAGTAAGGGGGTACTTTAAAATTTTTTTGCACCAAAATGATTTTTCCCCCAGCGATTTTAAAAGCTTGATTTTTTCCCAAGGGGGATTCTATTCATAAATGAATTTTAAAAAAATACCTTTTTAAAATTTTTTTTAAAACCCAAAAATTTAAAATTTTTGAAAAAACCCAAAACCAAAAAGGAAAAAAAAGAGAAAAAACAAAAAGCCCCCCGAAACAATCCGGGGGGCATAAAAATTTTGGGGAAAATTTACACAGGGCTTGTTTTTGCTCCCAGTTTTTAAAACTGGGGACCCACCAGCTTGTTTTTTTTCAAATTTCTTAAAAACATATCCCAACAAACCCGCCAAAAAAGTTTTCCCCCGTCTTATTTTTTTTTAGGGGGACAGGGGTAAATTTTTATAAAAGGATCTGAAAATTTCAAAATTTTTAAAATTTTTTTAAAAAACCAAATAGGGGGACAGCAAAAATTAAAGAAGGCAGACTCATCAAAAACTTTCTGTAAATTTTTCTCGGGCCCCCTGTCATAGTTTTAAAAAAAATTTGGGGATAAATTTTTTTTAAAAAAAAACATCCCCCCCAACCAATGTGTCCCCCTCCACCCTTTAAAAAAAAAAAGCAAAAGGGTTTTTTTTAAAAAAAATGTTTATCCCAAATAGATATGCCCGGGGCAAAAAAAAAAAAAAAATTTCTGAAATTGTTAGGAAAAAGTTTTTCCCCGAAAAAAGTGTTTTAACTGCCCCTTTTTAGATGAAAAAAGAAAAATTCAGAAGTTTTTCGAAAATAAATTTTCACCCCTTTAAATTTTTTAAAAAATAAAGGGGCCACTTTTAAAATTCCCAAAGGGGGTGGCTAAAAAAAAAATGATTCCCACTTAGGGGGCAAAATATTTTTTTTCCATTCTCCCCCCCCTCGGTTTCTTTTACTATTAACTGGGAAAACCCAAAAATTTTTCTTATAAACCCCAAAAAACCTTTTTTAAAAAAGACTAAAAACAGATAACCCCAAAATAACTTTTTATGCTAATCATTTTTTTTGGAGTGAAAAAAAAACCATCTTTTTTTTGAAGACTAACCAAATAAAATTTTTTTGCACAATTTTAAAAATCCAGGGGCAGTTTTTAAAATTTTAAAAATTGGGGGTCTGTACATGAACTGGTCCAGAACAATTTATAGGACAGTGCAGCTATGTAAGGGGGGGGAAGTTCCCAAAAAAAGAATTTTTATGCAAACATCAAAGCCCCGGGGGTGTTTTTTTTGCATAAAGCCATTTTTAAATATTTTTTAATTTGTGCATGGGATCTTTTCAAACAGCGGGGCCAAAAATTTTTACAAAAAAAAACCCCGCGTAGGGAAAATTTTTTTTTGAGTTTTTAAAGTGTGTTCTAAAAAATCAAAAAATAAATCAAAAGTGTCTTTGGGCCCCCAAATTTTATACATTATTTTTTTTTTCAAAAATTTTTAATTTTTTTAAGTTTTTGGGGGAAAAATCATTTAAAATTTTTGAAAAAATGGCCTATGAAAGGGGGCTTTTTATTCCCAAAAATTTTTTAGAAAAAAAAAACAAAAAATACAAAAAAAAAAATTATAGTAGACATATATAAAAAAAGGATTTAGGTGCATAAAAGAACTTATACTTTGGGTTTAAAAAAAATTATTTTTTACAGGGGGTTTCTCCTTTTTTATTTTGGAAGATTGGGCCCGCAAATGCTTAAATTTCCCGTCCCGTAACTACTAAGGGGGTGTTTTAAAAACAATGTAAAAAAACATCCTCAACAACAAGAACCCCCTTTGGAAAACTTTTGCCATAAAAAAATTTTTTTTTTAATACAAAAAATTTTTGGGGTTTGTCAATCATTTGGGGGGGCCCCAAAATTTTTTTGGGGTTTTAAACAAATGCTTACACAATTATGGGTGAAACCTTTAGGTAACATTGGGGGCAAAAAGTTCCAAAAGGGGGGAATTTTTTTAAAAATTTTTTTAATTTTTTTAGAATTTTTAACTTTAAAAAAATAAGGGGGGTTTTATTTTTAAAAAAATAAATCCCCCCCCCGGGTTTTCCCCCTTTACTAATAAGGGGGAAAAAAAACCCCTTTTTTTTTTATATTTTTACTTTTTTCCGTTTTTAAAAAAAAAAAAACCCAAAAAAAAAAAAAAAATTTTAAAAAAAAACCCAAAAGGAAACCCAAAAAAAAAAAGACGTGCCCCCAAACTTTAAAAATTTTTATCTAGTCAATAGCAAAAAATTTATCAAAAATTGGGGGGTTTGTTATCGGGGGTCCCCCTTTTTTTTTTTAAATTTTTTCATTTTTTCCTTTCCCTTTGCAACCACCCCAATTTTTTTTTTTTAAAAACAAAAAAAAAAATGACCCTTCATAATCACAATTGCCATCTAAAAAAAAAATAGCAAGTTTCAAACAAGTTTGCTTGCTTATTTTTTCCCGGGGGGCCCCCTTTTTTCCATATTTTTTTTTATTTTTCCTTACCATAGCAACCCCAATTTTAGTTTAAGAAAAAAATTAAAAAGAAAAACCTAATTTTTCAAGCCATCTAAGGGCATATAGCAAGTTTTATCAAGTTTGCTTGCTTTGTTTTTTGGGGAAACCCCTTTTTTGGGGTATTTTTTTTTATTTCGTTACCATAGCAAAAACCCCAAAATTTTTTTTGAAAAACAAAAAAAAAACTTTTTGGCATTTTAAAAAACCATTTTCCAACCCCCTATAATTTTCCCAAATTTTTTCAAGTTTTTTTTTTCTTAGTTATCGCGGGGGCCCCTTTTTTTTCCCCCTTTTTCCCATTTTTCCTTTTTAAAACAAACCCCAATTTTTTGTCGAAGGGAAAAAAAAAATAAAATGACGTGATAAACTACACAATTTTCCCTTTAGTTTGTTAAAACAAAAAATTTATCGAGTTAGCTTTCCCTTTGGGTTTTTTCGGGGGTCCCATTTTTTCCATAAATTTTTTTTATTTCTGTTTCCCAACAACCACAATTTTAAAAAGAAAAACAAAAAAAAAAGACGGGGCTAATCTACACATTGCCATCTAGTCGTAAAGCAAAATTTATCCCCCTTTTGGGTTTTTT
This sequence comes from Solen grandis, assembly GCA_021229015.1. Taxonomy (NCBI): domain Eukaryota; kingdom Metazoa; phylum Mollusca; class Bivalvia; order Adapedonta; family Solenidae; genus Solen; species Solen grandis. The sequence continues at coordinate 52,957,949 of CM037787.1, read as the reverse complement.
ATTATTTAAAAAACCCCCGGGGTCCGATTTTAGGGGAAAACGGACGGGGGGGACGGGGGGCAAAAAAACCCCCCGTCCCCTCCCTGTAAACACCGGGAGTGGAAAAAAAAAGAGGAACCCCCCTATGTGGGGCCCATTTTTCCCCAAAAGGGTTTAAATTTTTTTTAGCAAAAAAGGTTTTACAGCCATGAGGGGGGCCCTACATCCAAAAAAAATTTTTAAAATTTTTGATCAATACCGCCCCCCGGGGTAAAATAAATTAGAGCGCCGCCCGGGGGAAAAGGGGGTCAGGTTTGATTCCCAGCTGGATTACCACAAAAAAGCATTTTTAAAAGTAGTTGAAAAAAATGGTTGGGCCTTTTCAGGTTTTAAAGTGGTATTATCCCCATTTCAAAAAGGCCCCTGATACGCGGGTGGCACACTAAACCCTGTTCAAGAAATTTTTATCCCAAAATGACTGATAAAATTTCCCCGGGGGAAAGTTAAACCCAACAAGAAAAAAAAAAATTTAAAAAACAAGGGTTTCAGGGAAAAATTCTTGAAATCTTTTATATGGAGTTTGTATACAGTGAAACCTTTTAAAACTGGACATTTTGGTTTTTTAGGAAAATTTTTCCCGATTAAAAAATTTTTTATATTGTTTAATTTTTTTTGACTTTAATTTCCCCCTGTGGTATGTATGTTTTTAAAAAAATTTTTATTCCTTAAAATAAGAAAAATTTAAAAAAAAAATGCTTCCCCCCATATATGGGGGATTTAAATTTTTTGCTTACGAAAAATCCCAGTTTCCCTTGGGTTTTGGGGCCCTCATCATACTTTAAAAAAAAAAAAAAAATCCCCAATTTGGTAAACAGAATAACGTGCCCATTTTTTTCTTTCTTTGGGGGAGCAAAAAAAAATTGGGGGGTTTTTTTTTTTTCCCCAAAAAAAAGGGTCCCCAAAAAATTTAAAAAAAAGGTACATGTGAAAAAAAAAATATAACCCCAAAAAAAAAAAAAAAAAAAGGGGGGTTTTTGGGAAAAAAGCCCCTTTTTCAGAAATTTTTGAAAACAAGGGGGAAAAAATTTTACCTTCCCCAAAATCGGCAAATTTAAAATACAGTTTTTTTTGTAGATTGGGGCTACAGGCCCTTAATTGCCCCCTCTTCTCCTGATGATTAAGGGGGTTTTTTGGTTTTTTATTTTGTGTAAACAATCTGCAGGTGACACTGCCCTAACAGTCACGCACCAAGGGGGGTTTTTCCCAATGTGAAGGGGAAACCAGCCTGAAATTGGGGGCCCAAAATTTTCGAGCATTTTGAATACAAAAAAGGGAAATTTTTTCAAAATTTGGGGTTCCCCCATCCAAACGCAAATTTTGTATTTTTGAAGCATTTTTTTTAAATTTTGGGGAAAAAAAATTCAAAAAAGGGGAAAAATGTCAAAGGCAAAGGTTTTTTCCCGGGGGAATGGAGTCCGAACTAAAAAGGTTTTTAAAAATATTTGGGGAAAAAAGCAGGGCCCCTAGCGGCCCCCATTTTTTAAGGGGGGGAACTTTATTTATAGCAAATTTTTTGACAAAGGCTTTTGAGACTTTGTTCCCCCGAAATAAATTTAACCTTTAGTTTTTAGTTCAGTTTTTTTTTTAGTTGCCAAGTAACCCCCAAAAATTTTCATGTATGAAAAAAGTTTTTAAAAATTTGCCCCCCCAAAGTTTTTTCATGCTTTTAAATTTTTTTTTAAATTTTTAAAAAAATGGGTTTCCCCCGTTTCTTTTTTAAAAAAAAATTGGGGAAAAAGTCCCTTTCACAAGGGAAAGGGCAAAAAAAGGCAGACTGTTTTAGACATGGGTTTTGTTCCTTTAGCTAAAAAAAAAGAATCAAAGAAATTTTAAAACCCCCCCCGCGCACCAGGCATTTTCCCCCGCCCCCCCCCCCCCCCTTTAAAATAAAGCAATTTTTAAAAGTAAAATGTATTGGGAAGACCTGTAAAAAAAATGCCCTGTTTCAAAAAAACCAGGTTTTTTATTAAAAAAACACAAAAAACCTTCCTCTTTCATCAACATGAAAAATAAAAAAAACCGGGGGAAAAAAAAAACCCCCCCGGGAAAAAAGGGTTTTTTCCCAAAAAAAAACCCAAGGGTTAAAAAGATTTCCAAGATTAAAACCCCCATCTTTTTTTTTTTTCTTGGGACTGGGGCCACCCCCCAAAAAAACCCCCATTAAAATCTTTAAGTAAGCATCACAGGAAGGGCAGGATAGGATATTGCTGTAAATTCATGGGCATATAAAACCCGGGCACATGTTGGGGACCAAAATATAGACTTTAACAGGGGGGAAAGGGTGGGCAGGGAAATTTTTTTAAATTTGGGGTTTTTAAAAACTTGGGGGGGGCCAATTTTAATTAAAAAGGGCAAACCCCACGGCAGCCAAAATAACCAAAACAAAAATTTGGGGGGGAAAATTTTAAAACAAAAAAGGGGAAAGGGGGGTTTTGGGGGAATATTCTGTAAAATACGGCAGCCATAAGACCAAAAGGGGGCAAAAAGCTGGGGGGGGAGGGTAAAAAACCCCCGACCAAAAATTTTGGGGGGACCATAAAAGACTTGAAAAAGGGAAAAGGGGGGCAGGACTAATATTTTTTTAGGGGCCCGGAAAAAAAACCTTTTGGGAAAAAATAAAAAGACCAGGGGGGGGCAACCAAGCGGGTTTTTAACAATAGACCAAAAACCAAACCTTTGGGAGCCAAAAATAGACTTGAAAAAGGGGGAAAGGGTTTTTCAGGGAAATAAAAAAAGGGGAAAACTTAAAAGATTAAAAAAGGGGGGGAGGGCCAAAATTTTAAAACCCAGACCCCAAAGCCCCGGGAACCATATTTTAAAGACACAGGGGAAAGGGGGGAGGACTTAAAATTTGCTGTAAACATGGGAGAACCCCCCAAAGGGCCAACAAAAAGGGGGAAAACCAAAATAAGACCAAACAAAAAAGCTGGTTAAAACATTAAGGGCCAAAACCCCCAAGTTTGGGGGACCATATAAAACTTGACACAGGGAAGGGGGCCGGGCTAATATTGCTTTAAAAAACTGGCAGACCTTTTTGACCAGACACAAGTTTGGGGGGGCCAAAATAGACGGAACCCCAAAAGGGGGGGGTTTTAGGATAATTTTTTTTTTTTCAAAACGGGAAAGGAAAACGGGGGGAAACCCTATAAACCCAAAAAACTGGCAACCAAAGAAACCCCCCACAAGCTGGGACCCTATAAAAACCCAAAAAAAGCGGGGGGGGGCCAAAATAGACCCAAAAACGGGGGGGGGGGAGGGTAAAAATGGGAGCTTTAAAAATACGGCAGACCATAAGAAAACCCCCCACAACGGCAGACCATATAGACCCAAACACCCGGGGAAAAAAGGGGGTTCAGGACTAATATGTAGCTTTAAAGATACTGGCAGACCATATGGACCAGACACACACTGGCAGACCATATAGACCAGACACAAGCTGGCAGATCATATAGACCAGACACAAGCTGGCAGACCATATAGACTAGACACAGGGTAGGGTGTTCAGGACTAATATTCAGCTGTAAAGATACTGGCAGACCATATGGACCAGACACACACTGGCAGACCATATAGACCAGACACAAGCTGGTAGATCATATAGACCAGACACAAGCTGGCAGACCATATAGACTAGACACAGGGTAGGGTGGGCAGGACTAAGATAGCTGTAATATACTGGCAAACAAGACACACAATTGATGTGCTTTAAAGATACTGGCAGACCATATAGACCAGACACAAGCTGGCAGACCATTTAGACCAGACACAAGATAGCAGGCCATATAGACTAGACACAGGGTAGGGTGGGCAGGACTAGGACATAGCTGTAATATACTGGCAAACAAGACACACAATTGCAGACCATATAGATCAGACACATGCTGTCAAAATATAGACCGTGGCAGACCATATAGACTAGACACAGGGTAGAATGGGAAGGACAATGTATCTGTAAACATGCTGACAAGCTTTTCTTCAGACTGTTGGCGTATTAACTGCAGTCTTTAGAAGCTGGTATTTCAAAAGCTGTCATACATCCATGATCTGTTCCTGACAAAGCATTATCAAAAATAAGTTAATGCTGTTAACTTTTATGCTCTTATTTCAGGTTTTAGCCAGTATCAGCTTTTGGACTTGAGAATGAAGATCAAGAATAAGACTAAATGGATAAGTCTGATTTTATTTTTTGTTGTTTGGGCTTTGCTACCATATCAAAATTTTGGTCCGCTAAACAATAATCTTGTGATATGTTAACCCTTTTTTTTTCTGAATGAAACCATTTCTTCCTGTTGAAACCAAAAAATCAGAGATCATTCTGTATAAAGATAAAAATAAAGTTTCAATGATATCAAGATATATTTTCTTTGGAATATATAGAAGTTAAAGATGAAGAACATTAGCTGTAACTGAGCTGGTACCCTACTCTCCGCAACCCCCAAACTTTGCCACTACTAAGCAGAAATTGGGCTGAAAGCCTACTCCTCCCCAACCCCCAAACATTGCCACTCCTAAGCAGTAACCAGGCTGGTACCCTACTCCTCCCCAACCCCCAAACATAGCCACTCCTAAGCAGTAACCAGGCTGGTACCCTACTCCTCCCCAACCCAAAAACATTGCCACTACTAAGCAGTAACCAGGCTGGTACCCTACTTCTCCCCACCCAAAAACATTGCCACTACTAAGCAGTAACCAGGCTGGTACCCTACTCCTCCCCAACCCAAAAACATTGCCACTACTAAGCAGTAACCAGGCTGGTACCCTACTCCTCCCCAACCCCCAACCATTGCCACTACTAAGCAGTAACCAGGCTGGTACCATATCGCATTGGGACTTCTAACCACTGAGCCTAATGAGCCATTACTAAGACCAAACATACATGGAAATCCCATTACTGGGTACTGGTGCACTACTTGATGACCTTAAATTAATTGTAATTAACCTTATCTAAAACAAAATGATGCCTGAGTGAAAACAAACACATTAACTTTAAAACCAACAGAAAACAAAAGAAAATGCAACCTTGAATTTGTTAACAGCATAAATTTTAAAGTGTAAAAACTGCAATTTGTAGATTCCAGAACAGGCTCTAAATGGAACCAGTAATGAGCTCCTAATCAGGAACAAATACAATAAAACTGTTGTCATGACATGGGAAATACAGAGAAATGCTCTTACCACTCTAACATTATTCTCATATTAAACCAGAAGATAAGGAAGACATGCTACAAAATGTGTCAAACTACTGATTGTGATACAGGATTGTGATACAGATCTTTTCAAGAGGCACCACAAGCACTTCCTCTATGTTACACATATTCAACAACCAAACTTTAATGAAGGTTCAGCCATCCAAACAACACCTAAAATCCAAGAAATATCAATGGATTTGCTAAATCTACCCAACCTGTGGTGTCCTAATGATTGAGAGAAAAAAATGTATCATATTACTGGAATATTACTTTCTGTTATAATTTCCAATAAATAGTAACTCTAGAACAGGTTTTAAATTGAGACGCATTAATTCTCAAATTTGGTGTACCGCAAGGTTGAGAACATTCACTATTGCTTTAAATGTGTGGAATCAGTATACAAGATTCCTTTCCTACCAATCCATTCCTTCTTGTTTTTCAAAGAATTTTCTTGCTTAATTTAAGGTGAGCATTGGGCATATTTCTATATCACATCAGCAAAATATAACTAAACTTAACAATACTAAAAGGCAGAACTAGTGAAGGACTGTATGCCAAGGCAGTAAATGAAAGGATTATGACTAAATGAAGGCCATTTTATTAAAGTTTGATACTGTTAGAAAGGATATCAAATTCCCTACCTCTGACTTACTTTTGTATAGACTTATCTTTCATGAACTTAGGAAGATAAGCCGTTTGTATAGACTTATCTTTCATGAACTTAGGAAGATAAGCCGTTTGTATAGACTTATCTTTCATGAACTTAGGAAGATAAGCCGTTTAACCTTGATATGGCAAAAGTAACTAAAATCATTTCTTGTTTTTAATGTAACTTTCTTATCACTTGAACAATTTTAGTAATCTAGGTACCAAAAAATGTCTTGAAAATCTCTATAATTTGATTGTAATATATTTGAGTCTAGCTTTAAAAGCTTTTCAAGATATAAGCAATTGAACCTCAAGAAATATGGCAAAATCTCTTAAATATTGCATGTCAAAATTCTTATTTTCCATGACCAATTTCAGAATACCGTATACACGGTCAGATTAGGCACAGCTACGTATAAGGCGCATCCTAACTTTCAGGGTAACTTATTTGAAAAAAAAAAAAAATCACTTATCATATCGTATGCGGCGAAATCTTGTTTGGAAATTTGCGCCGTCGTACATTTTGACAGACCGAAAGCTATCCGTACGTCACCGGGCTAATCATGCGGTGAACCGTTTTATTTACACATGGCATAAGATTACCGTTAGACCGTTACATTAACGATGGGTAGGATAAAGGTGACACATTTTCATAACATGACATTACTCAACCGTGTCTCCGCATTCTAACACTAGGGACCATTGTCACCTGTCAAAATTCTCCCAACTAACAAACATTACGTAACAATTGCCACCTGTCAAGTTTCTCCTATACATCATGAGGTCCCGTAAAATAAACTTATTTGTATATATTGAAAGTGGCTTCCATCAAGTTGTTTCAGTTTCTCACGATCATTTTATCATGAAATATACCTGTAGGATAATTAATAAGAACAAAAGCAATAATCTGGTATTGTTTATCATGGTTTCGCATAGACTTTGTGTCATATTATTGTATTCATTGGCTTTCAGTATATCCATTTTCTGAGATCATATATTGGTAATTTTCACTTCTCGGTGATTGAAAAAAGAAACCTGAAAAGCTGTATATCATCATATAAGGCGCACCCCCTCTATAAACTTGAATTATCTGGAAAAAAAGTGTGCCTAATCTGCCGGTGTATACGGTACTATGAACCAAATAAAAGGTCTGGAAATTCTCTACATTTCTTTTGCTTAAAGTATGGACATATCTTCAATGCCAGGCTTTCAAGTTATAAACTGTTTAACCTTGAGAAAATGGCAAAATTGCTGAAATTCTACATGTTTAAATACTTAAATTCTTTCTTTTTTTTTAATGAAACTTCCATATACTTCAACCAATTTCAAAAAGTTAGGTATCAAAATTCTCATTTTAAAATTCTTTACATTTTTCTTTATGTATAGGCTTATCTTCAAAGGCCTTCAAGATACAAACTGTTAAACCTTGAGAGAAAATGCCAAAAATCACGAAAGATATATTCACAATTTTCACTTTTTTGCCAATACTTCATGAATCTTAAATCATCAAAAGAACGGAAATACATTGCTCAAAAAAAAAAAAAATTAAAAATACTCTTTTTGAAAATCAAAGGTAATTCCAGATATAAACTGTTAAATGCACTGAGGTTAACAAAATTTAATGTCACTTTTATATCATTTTGAAGCTCTTTCAAAGCACTATAAATTATACGCATTATTTTCTCCATAAAATATTTACTATTTTTTAGTTATCTGAGGTCAAAGAAAAAAACAATAATTGAAAAAATTATGACCTTGACCTTTGCAATTTTCTAAAAAAGTAAGGGATGCAAAACAATGGGATGCTATTCTACAATTTCAGTGAATATTTCATAGAAATCATGCAAAAAATATGCACTTAATTCAGCGCTTAAAAACCGCTCATTTTTAACTGAAATTACCTTTTGGTGACAAGATGTCAAATGATGTCAAGCTTCTCAGAGCTAAAAGAATATGCTGACAAAGTATCTGGGGGCTCTGTTTGACAAAAATCCATTTTGAGGTCACATGTTCAAAGCTTGCTTTAACCATAGAACATGAGCCTTTCCAATTTTTTGGAAACAAAAATAAGGATGCAGAACTACAATCTAACTTACATATTCTGTGAAAATTTCAAGGAAATCCGTTCACAAATTATGCCTACAGAGTGCATACAAACTTTCTGAGCTGATCTCATTTCTGATGTTACATGAAGTCTGATGAGACTAAAACTTTTGTAGTTAAGAGCCCATACTTTTTTGCGTAAAATTTCATCATGCAAGCTATTCAGCAACCTATTTGCATTTGAACATCTGTGCAAAAATATTTTGAAATTCAGTCTGTACTATTGGAGGAGAAGATATTTTAGGTTTTCAGATTTTGGCATTGGATTTAATTCTTTGAATACCTTTAAAAAAAATTTAAAATTGGCTCAGTAGTTTAGGAAATACCGTTTATGTTAAATGTTGATGACAAACGATGCCAGATGCCAGACACTGATTGGTCAAAATTGCTCACCTTTGGTGAGCTAAAAAATATGAAAAAAATATGAATACAAATGAAGCTGTGTCTTACCTTTTTGTAAGATTTGAACACATTACACTTGAAAACATTGCTTGGTCCATCACGTGCTATGTAGCTCCAGATCTTCAGGTCCTGCGAGTCATGTGACACATAAAATATCCTAAAAAAGACATCAGAATATACAGGGATACATCTCTAGGATTTAAACAGACCCTTGCAAGCAGACAAATGTTGGATGTTCAGTTATATGATATACATTATGTTTTGCAAGCCTAAATTGACCATAACACAAAAGGACTATGGTGGCCCAAGAATGCTCATTATAGAACCATAAGCCCAACTAAAACCAGTGATTTTACCTGTTTACCTTCAACATAAAACAGATTTAAATGTTGAAGTTTCTATTCAAAGGGGCCTCATTTTTAAGGGGAACAACATTATTACATCAATTATGACAGAGGGCCATGATGTGATCATTTATGCCAAATGAAATTGTCTTCTATTAATTAGTTTCACAGGACAGTACTTTATATGATATTCTATAAAGAGTATATAAGGAAACTAGCCAACCCCATGGCAGCCTCATTTGTCAAGGGATCAATTTTTTATTAGTCATTATGGAAGAGGGTCACTTCATATTACAGGGTCATGAGATGACCATTTGTGTAAAATGAAATTAAATTCTGATCAATGGTTTCAAAGGAGAATTTGGAAATTTTCTAAACTATATAGGTGGCAAATGTTTCATAATATCTGTTAGGAGGGAAACTTATGACAGGTGATTTGGTTACCAGTTACTTCATCAGAGACACAGTAACTGTTGAGTAATACCATGTTATGAGAATGTGTCACCTGTACCTACCTCCTATTAATGTAACAGTCTACCAGCAATCTTATGCCATGTAAATAAAATGGATCACTGTATGATTAGCCCCTGTTACCCATTGATTGCTTTTAGTCTGGCAAAATATCTGACGGCACAATTTCAAAACAATATTTTGTCTTAAACAATGCAATAAGTGATCTCTTTTTTCAAACATTTTATGGTAGGTCTTTTACATTGCTTATCTGCTGATGTATACTGTATACGGTATTTAATGAAATTAGCCATCCCCTTGGGGCGCTATTTTTCAAGGGATCAACTTTATGTTAGCAATTATGGTAAACAACCATTAGGTGATCATACGAGAGGTGATCAATATGTTTGTGAGCTATAAAATAATCATTTTCAACCACAGGTCAGCAAGACTTTATTCCTTTTCAAAGTAGACCCCATGTTACTTAATGCACCTGTTACATAGACTCAAATCTATGATCATCAAAATGATCTTTAACATTTGGAAAGAGAAAAAAGTCTCAAACGGCCAAATCTGGACTTAACAAGGGTTGATCCAGATATTTGTAGACTTTTCCGCACATTTTTTAAAAATATTTGCATATTATTTTCATGTTGGAGTCATAATAAATGGCTATCTCTACTGTATAGGTAACTGTAAAATCGTAGTCTTAAATATTGTTTTTGTTTGTACAATATGTGATTGCATTACCATAGTAACACTTCAGCACCCCCCTCTATTATTTGCTCAGATATTTAAAAGTATATGACTCTTTTGAATAGGAAAACATGTCCTAATTTCACTAAAAAAATCACCATAATGTACCTTATATGTTTTGTTAACATCATCTGACAATATGACCGCATTTTGATGTTATTTTGCGAAAGAAAACAATAATTTCATTACTGACAGTCATCACATTCGCTGTGTAATAATAAACATTAAGGACCGGATGGAGATTTGCACAATATTTAAATTTGCAAAGATTTAGGAAAGACACTGAGTGAAACGTTTAATCTACTAGAGCAAGCTAGAGGAAAGGGGTCATTTAGTAGGGTATTTGCCTTTAAATGGCAAAAGAGGTTTACAGAAGGCTGATAATATCTTGATAGCAATCATAAATGAGACTGTAATCTAATGGTGAGAGCCACATCCATGAGGTCAACCTGCAGTGCCAGAGTGATAGACAACTGACTGTAACTTGACCGGTCTAGGCTAAGGAACATTGCAATAATCTGAACATTGGAAAGGTATGTATTGTTTTAATTTTTTACCGTATGTGTTTTTGACTTGAATTAACATATGAATTGACTATCACAATTGACCCCAAAATCAGTAACGGAGAATAAAAATACAACAAGAGAGCCAAGTTGGTCCTGAATCGCTCACCTGAGAAATATCACTTGACAAGAAGATTTTTCTGTTTTTTCCTATATAAGCCTATGCAAAATCAGGGCAAGGCCAATTCTGACCCCACGGAACAAACTGGGTAGATGTCTGCAACTCTAATAACTAGCAGTGAATCAGCTCACTCTTTGTTTCATGATAACCCCACCAACATTCTCTCAGTGCTTTGAGTCTTTTAATTTGTTTCATAATGGTTTGGAGTGAGATTCCATATATAAATTACATACGCTACTGAGCGGGGAGTGTTACAAAATGGTGAAAATGCCTGTGGTAATTAAGCAAATCAACAATGTCTACTTTTAATTTACGGATACATAAGACTGGCTAAAACTTATAATTACATTTAATGTGGACAGAAAAAACATATCAACTTGAATAAACATGCACAGCTAGTCATTTTAGGTGCATAATTTATAAACAAGCACTATGTTTAAATGAAATCCTTGCACCCAGATGGGCCTTAGAACTTGGGGGTCAAGGTCATTTGAAAGTCATAAAATAAACATGCTTCCATCCAAAGAATTATAACTTTACATGTTTATGCACCTTAATGAGCTCTGCTGGCCACACCCACTTAGAGGTCAAGGGGTCACATGGTACACATATAGGCTTTGGGTAGAATCTCTTTCATTTTATGGCAGAAGTTAAAAGCTGCTATTTTGGGTCATAGGGACTTTGACCTTTGACCCCTCAGAGGGTCTGCCAGGTAGAGCTCATGAAGGTGCATACCATTTGAAGTTATAATGCTTTGGATGGAAGCATGTTTATTTCATGGCTAAAGTAAACTATTTGCTATTTGGAGATCACAGTGAGCTTGACATATAACCCTATGACCTCTAAGTGGGTCTTGCAGGCAGAGCGCATCAAGGTGAATACATCCGTGAAGTTTGAAGGCTGTGGCTGGAAGGACTTCTGTTATATGGCCACGGTATATATCTGGAGGTCACAGAAGGACTTCAGTTTAATGGCCATAGTTAATTTTGATAAATGGAGGTCATGGCGACCTTGACCTTTGACCCCATGACCTCTAAGCTTTTCTGGCGGACAGAGCTAATGAAGGTGCATACACAAGTGAAGTTATAATGCTTTGGGTGGAAGCACCATTATTTTATGACCAAGGTTAATATTGGCTAATTAGGGTCATGGTGACCTTGACCTTTGACCCCATGACCTCTAAGTGGGTCTGGCAGGTAGAGCTCATCAAGGTGCATGCACCTGTGAAAGTTTGGAGGATGTAGATGGAAGGACTTTAATGTTATGGTGAAGGTTAAAGTTTTGTGACAAACAAACAGATAGACCAAAAACAATATGTGAGATAAATAACAGTGAGATAATTACTGTGTGGGTATGCATGACATCATTTTTGAAATGTTTTTACCAATAAAGATACATATACAGGGTCAGTAAATTTATGGTCAGTGAGTTTATGTCCAAATGAAATAGCGAAAGGCCACTCCCAGCAGAAAAAGAAAACACTGAATGTGGTTGCTCTAGTCTAGGAATGATCTGTGTGACGTTTATTGGATGTCTATTTTCGTGTTAAATTCATTATGGTGTAATATGCAGAAGATACAGGAATTAACGGCCCAAGGAGATTTGAGTCCAAAATGCAAATGTATGCCATTTTACCATTTTTTTCCTTATGCTTATTGAAGCAGATAAAGAATTATTTGTTGTATATCTTTATTAAACAGTCCACGTACGATAGCATAAAGCACAGTAATTATCATAATATATGCAGTTCCCCGGAAACACCGGTCAGGTAAAGTTCTTGTTTGTATATATAAGAGTACATATAAATACAGCTCCAGTCGCCGCATTTAGATTTATTTCATGGTATATCGGGTTAATAAAGTTATACACCTTGTAATATATATAATTAAATATAGTGAATAATATGCTCACATATGCATTTAAAAAATAGTAATGGAATAAATGAATTATTACCAAGTGTCTACTCAGAGACTAAAAAACATTGTATTGGTTATAAAATTCAAATCACCCTGGACCCCTGCATAATGTTACAAACGAACTTTACTGAATAAGTATTATAACTTAAATAATCAAGAATGTTGTATCAGACTAAAAGTGTGGAACAAGAAATATTCATTTGCCCAAGCGCTTTCATTCACATTAGAATATTGATAATAAACAGAATCAGGTGATACTGCTATTATACATAATGTTCTGTTTGCACATATAATTACAAAATGTCTGTCTGTCTGTCTGTCTGTCTGTCTGTCTGTCTGTGGGATGACAAACCCAAGCATATGAACAATCAGGGGATAAGAATCTTTATTGACCATCCTCAGAGAATGAGAGCCTCTGTTACTGCACTCTAGATCAGGAAAGTTAATATTGACACTCATCTACAAGAACCTTCCTCTGATGAGAGTAGTAGTACTGTCCTCTGTAAAACTTACTACTGAGATTTGGTTTTAATTTGATTTGTTGGACAGTAACTGTCAATATACACTGGTCCATTAGCATAAATATGCCATTGTGTTCTTGGTTCCAGAGAAAACATGACATAAATCACAGGAATCAGCCTCCCAGCTTTTAAATCCTGAACCAGATTCTCAAGCAAGATGATACTGGAGTGCATATGCCTGAATCACTTGTCTCAAAATGCTGCATCATAAAATCGCAATATTGATACATCTAAACTGCAGCTATTTTGTTTCTCTGGGAGGAAATTATGAGCAACTGGTTTTGTGACGATGCTCACTGGCAACTATTTAATTCCATCATAATTAACCTCATAAATTTATGAGATGATGAATAAGACTTTACTTCATAGGGTATAAAACAATGGATTTTCCTTAGCAAATCCAGACAGTGCAAAATTTGAGTTGAAAAAAGAGGGGACCCTGTGAGTAGCTGTCCAATCTGGTTCTGTTCTGTTTGCAAAAGTGTCAAAACGTCTATTCCAGGTATACAGTTTTAATAATATGGCTTCTTAAAGCATCTCATTTAAAGTTTTTTCTACTCTCCCTCATTAATGTTGGTAGTGATTTTGTCTTCTGGCAAATATGTTTGTTTGTTGGGTTTAACATCCCACTGACAATATTTCAGTCATTTGGAGACAATGTCTACTTGAGACAGATATAGTGCTGCCACACTGCAGTATCACACCATAGACATGTGGCTGAGGCATGATACCACACCAAGTCACATTATCCTGACAATGAGCCAACCAGTCCTGGAAATGCTCTCGAGGCAGACACTCTAATCACTCTGTTACCAGGGATGGTCCGGACAAATAACCTCACTACATTGCACAGGAAAACACTATATTCGTAAATGCACATTTTGGAAAACTCAAAATAAATGATTTCATAATGAACTGGGTTCTTGTGCACTGCACTTCTCTTCCAGGAAGTCTATCTATTAAGTGTATATGTCATATTGACTATGAGTTATGATCCAGACAAAAATTAAGGATGAAATTAACAAGTGACTCATGACTGATGTGCATGACAATCCCTTGTGTTATGAAGAACACTTCTGTAAAGTTATACTGAAATCCATTCATAGATGTCCAAGTTATGAAGTTGGGACGGACGGAATGATGGACAGACAGGCAGATGGATGAACAGATGGAAGGAAGCTTGCACACTTTGTGTAATGAAAAATGTAATATTTTATGAAAATCTATTCATAGATATGAAAGTTAGAGCTAACACAAAGATGTACCCAGTGTTTATAACAACTCCCATGACCTTCACCGTTCAAGCATGCATTTGATTGATGTGTACAACACATCTTTGTATTATGACAAACACTTCTATGAAGTTTAATGAAAAATCATCAACAGACATGGATGTTATGGAGTGGTCACAAAGTTGTAGCCTAGGAACACCAAAGACAATTTCTAACAAGGCAGTCCAAAGGACAGCTATATCCCCCGCCGCTGGCCAAATATTAGAATTTGTTTGGTCATAGGATTATGTTCACCTTAACCTGGCATGGTTGTAGCAGACATAGAAGATCAGTTTAAGACAATTTAACTTTCCGGAGTTATGTATGAATCTCAGAATTCGGAGGCACATATATTAAAAGTTTACTGACAAGTTTTACATGGGAAACAGTACAAAAAGTGAACATCAATGAAGTATAGGATGTGTTAGGTAACCACAAAGTACATGTGTAACTCAATTAAAAACTTTATATATCATGAAATAATTTGTATGATTGTGAACATGACATACTATTATTTACAGAGTACAATAAATCACTGTGGAAGTGCAATTCCAGGTCAAGAAGTGGTCTGTGTAAGGCAAGGGGAACACTCCTGAATGAGATATGGAGCGGACACGAAAATAACATTTGACCTGCAAGTATGACCTTGACCTTGAGCCAGCATGACCGACTCATGCCTTCTGCACATCAGCTCAATGAGGTTAACATTTTAGCCGAGTTTGAAGAAAATGTGTCCAAGCTTCTGAGATATGGAGCGGACACAAAATAACATTTGACCTTCAAGTATGACCTTGACCTTGAGCCAGCGTGACCCCTCATGCCTTCTGCACATCAGCTCAGGTTAATTTTAGTCGAGTTTGAAGAAAATGTGTCCAAGCGTTCATGAGATATGGAGCGGACACGAAAATAACATTTGACCTTCAAGTATGACCTTGACCTTGAGCCAGCGTGACCACCTCATGCCTTCTGCACATCAGCTCAATGAGGTTAACACTTTAGCCGAGTTTGAAGAAAATCTGTCCAAGCGTTCATGAGATATGGAGCGGACACGAAAGTGTTTCGGACACACTGACGGACTGACGGACTGACGGACGGACGGACGGACGGACGGACGAAGGGCATTCCTATAACCCCCCTCCCGCTTCGCGGCGGGGGATTAACAACTCCTGTGACTCTGACCTTTCAAGTATTCATATGGTTGATGTGCTGTAAAGTTTTATTGAAATTCATTCATAGATGTCCAAGTTAGGAGTGGACACGAATGTAGGACAGACAGGACACATGCAAATTGTTTCACTAATAAAAGGGTTAGAAAAACTGTTTCTGACCTCCATTGAATGGCCAACAATGTAGGATTTTAGTGTTCAGCTCTTACATAGAAATAATCACTTCAGCAACACATACCTGTATATTGGATGGTGCACTATGATCAGCTTGTTGTCATCATACCACTGTGGCAGTTTCTGAAACAATGAAACAATTGTCATCAACCTCCACTTTACAGTTTTTTTACAGTTCTTCAATGATCTTACCTCATGCCCTTACCATTTGAGCTATCCAGAATATGAGACCAGATCACCCAACTGGATTTTCTGATCTTTTATAACTGTCTCAAGCGCATAAATATAATTGACGCATGTGCTTGCATGATTCTCAATACATTCCATAATGGTTTATGGGAATCAATCAGCAAAAGGTAGACTACTTTAAGTAGTACATCACTGTTCCCTGTGGCAAAGTGATAAATGCCATGCACTTCAATCCTGGAGGATACCTATTTTGTAAAATTTCCTTTTTTTCCCCTTATGTTTTTCTTTGTGTGGTTTACATCCACAGTATTTTTGTCTTTTATCTTTTATTTGAATTTCTATAGTACAGTGGTCAATCGATTCCTCAATGTGGCGATTCCTTGATTTAGCCCTTCTTATTTTATATAAATTTATGGGCGATTCTTCAAACATGCGATTTGGGATTCCTCAAGCTCCGTCCGTGGTCCCTAGATAGTATATCCTATATTATTTCTATGCGATTCCTCTAAGTCGATATCAAAACCTACCTATATCTTCTTGACAACCATACTCCGGCCCTATGACCACCTGTAATTAACACCTTGGTCGAGATGGTTTCTTTTTGTTTTCACACATTGTGAAACCTCCTTAGAGTACATTGGTGAATCGTTATATCAACATGGCCATGTAGAAAGTATTTTCGCACCTACTGATCATGTAACAAACTGTGATGGGTCTGCATGATTAATCATTTGTCATTAAAGAAACTGATTTTTTTTGTTTGTATGTTGTTCTTTTTCTCTGTAATCATTAATTTGAAGGACCACAGTATAAGTGTTAATTACAAGAATGCAAAAAATATGCAAAGCCACCATATACACAAACTAAAACAAAGGGTTTCAATCATATAATTAGTAAAAAAAGAACTTATATCTCACCTAATTCTCACAATGAAAGCTATGATCATGTTATTCTTGTATTTTTAAACATATATTATGTTTATAAAGTATTATTAAAGGCTAAACGTAAGAAAATAATTAATGAAAAGACGACGTTAAGGATAGTAATTTTGTAAGTTCATCCTATGAAGTTAGTGCATGCAGGAAAAGTGAAATATAGTTTCAATAGATGTTATCTGGAACTCGGCAAATGTGGATTTTTATAATCTGGGTGTACAAACAGATTTTTACCATTATAGCTTCATGGTGCACTACCATTCACAATAGAATTAGTGCAACACCACAAAGTTGTAACTAAAAGTTTGTTTGTATTAGTTGGGAAAATCCAAAATATACTTAACCCTTTCCCTCATATATACTTATTTTTACGCCCTCAAAAGGTATCACATAAAGCCTGATCTGCAGAAAACCATACTTAAACCTTACCAAATTTAATTTCAAAATCCTCATTTCCATACCACTGATGAGCAGCGAACAGCATAAAACCTGATCAGCCTGCGAGTTACTCGCAGGCTGATCTGGTTTTATGCTGTTCGCATAGGTCTTTTCATGGTGTCCTCTATGAGGGAAAGGGTTAACACTCTTACTCTATACCATGTTTGATGGTATTGCCTGTGATGGGGAAACCACCCAATTTTTTCACAGTTGCATTGGGTGATATTGTGTTTGTAGATGGGTATTGATAGATGTTATACACACATCCAGTTAAAAATCAAAATCCAAGTCAATGAGCATCTATGAACAAGCTGCTTTAACCCTTCACCTCATGTAGACATGATGCCTTGACAGATACAACTAGAACTATCACTGAAGGTGATTCATACCCCCACCCCCATCTTTGACACAGGATGTATTCACATGACACATAAAACGAATGTTCACACATAGGATTTGGGCTTATAAGCATACCAAAAAAAAATATTATCACTAAAGGTGATCAATACCCACACCGGAAGTCTGTCATGTGTAGGAATACAGTTTCAAAAGTTTGCGTGAGTGAAAGACTACATGTATGTAAGGTTTAAAGTTAGTGTGAGCAATGGTTCAAAAGTTTTGGACAATGCTAAAAAGTTTTGACGGACAGACAGATAGATAGAGAGACACACATACAGACACACAGAAGAAAATAATTTGCCCCCAAGATCTGTAGCTGAGGAGAATAAAAATGCAGTCTAATTATGGTTCACATCTATATTTATTGTTTGCAAAAACCTGTCTTTAAGAATTTACATTGTGGTTTTCTTATGCACTGCACTTCCTCTCATCAAGATCAATCTACATATGAAGTTTCATCAACCTAGCTACTTTAGCATTGGAGTTATGCTCCGGACAAAATCAAAAGATTAAAAATGACAAAGGGCAATAACTCCTTTCAAAATACATGCAGAGTTATGGTTCTTATGCACTGCACTTCCTCTCATCAAGATCAATCTACATATGAAGTTTCATCAACCTAGCTACTTTAGTATTGGAGTTATGCTCCGGACAAAATCAAAAGATTAAAAATGACAAAGGGCAATAACTCCTTTCAAAATACATGCAGAGTTATGGTTCTTATGCACTGCACTTCCTCTCATCAAGGTCTATCTACCTATGAAGTTTCATCAACATAGGTACAGTAGTTTTGGAGAAATGCTCCGGACAAATATTTGTAGACCAATGACAAAGGGCAATAACTCCTTTCAAAATACATGCAGAGTTATGGTTCTTATGCACTGCACTTCCTCTCATCAAGGTCTATCTACCTATGAAGTTTCATCAACATAGGTACAGTAGTTTTGGAGAAATGCTCCGGACAAATATTTGTAGACCAACCGCCGGACCGACGGACCGACCGACCAACCGACTGACCGACCGACCGACCGACAGGGTGACTCCTATATACCCCCCCAAATTTCATTTGTGGGGGTATAATAACACAGCTCAGACTTTACATAGACTGTATAGCATTGTGTCATCAAATCATAAAAGTCATTATATAAATGGTTTAAGCTGTTAATGACTGTGCACCAGGAAGAACAAGTTGAGCCAAGACCACTAGTCTTGAGAGCTATCCAGTCCAAATTCAATCATCGTCAAGTTGTGAGATACAATTTGTTTGATCAGGACATGTACTTACTACTCCTCAATGCCTTGGGCACCAAAGAGTGGTTTGTCTTTACAGTGACCATGGTGTATAGCTCTGTTTCTGTGTAGGCTTAACCAGTTATACCCCACCGGCAGATTAGGCACACTTTTTCCCCAGATAATTCAGGTTTATAGAGGGGGTGTGCCTCATATAATGATAAAAGT
>CM037787.1:52888767-52938767 GCA_021229015.1 Solen grandis | reverse complement strand
ATTCGAATATAGGAAAAAACTTGAAAAATCTTCTCAGAAACCACAAGGCCTGGTGTGTAGCATTGTCTAATGGATCTCTTCTAAGTTTGTTCAAATCATGACCCTGGGGTCAAAATTGGCCCCACCCCAGGGGTCACTTGATTTTACATAGACTAATATAGGAGAAACCTGAAAAAAATCTTTTTCTCAGAAATTACAAAGCCTGGAGTTTAGATATTTGGTATGTAACATGGGCTAATAGACCTCTACCAAGTTTGTACATATCATGAATCATGAATCATGCATTGTCTAGTGGATCTATATTTAGTTTGTTCAAAACATGGCCCTGGGGTCAAATTTGGCCCCGCCATAGGGGTCACCTGATTTTACATAGGCTAATATAGAAATAACTTGAAAATTCTTCTTTTTAGAAAACTAGAAAAAACATGGCCTGGGGTTTAGATATTTGGTGAAAATCGGCCCCGCTCCAGGGATCACTTGATTTTACATAGACTTATTTTGGAAAAAAAACTAGAAAAATCTTCTTCTCAAAAACCACAAGGTCTGGAGTTTAGATATTTGGTATGTAACATGGGCTAATAGACCTCTACCAAGTTTGTTCAAATCATGACCCTGGGGTCAAAATTGGCTCTGCCCCAGGGGTCACTTGATTTTACATAGCCTAATGATACCAGGTGAGCGACCCAGGGCCATCATGGCCCTCTTGTTTTTATATATAGACATTATAAAAAAAGGAAAATTAAAACTTGCCTTGATAAATTTCTTAAACTTTGCATGATTATAGAGAATTGCACTAGAAACAAATTTATGGAAAAAAATGGGGGTCACCATTCTACTTTTTAAGTTATCTGTTAAGGCAAGTTTCTTGCTCTTTTCTGTCATTTTCAAGGGCAGTTTACTCAAAATCAAGTTGTTGATACCTTAATTTATTTCACATTATTGTTTGTTTTCATTTTCAGTCATTATGCAAAGTTTAAAACAATCTATCCAATTGAATTTTCACAATGTTTCAGTAAAGAAACAAACTGCGTTTTTCTTGAAAATTTCTATATATTCACAAATGCGACTATAGTTTAAAATATGTTGCACAGAATTTCTAAAACTTTTACACAGTGACAGGGAATATAGTACCAAATATCAAGTTAAAATGAAATGAGGTGTTACTAACCTATAATATTGATATATATATATATATATATATATATATATATATATATATATATCAACATATCATTTAATTGGTGTGTCTTCAAACAAAGCTGCTACTACAACATCATGTGCACAGATTCCATACAATGGACTAAAGTCCGAGTGTCATCTGTCAGAACATCATCAGTCAACAAACAAAACAAAATCATGAGCTCGATTTCGAGGAAAGTATCAAGCTACTTTAAGAAGTGAATAACACTTTTAGACATAAAAAATAGTATCAAGATAATGATTGTTTTACAGATATCAATGAATGTCGGCAGGGAGAGAACCCGTGTGGCCAGGGCCAGGACTGTATCAACTCTGTGGGCAGCTACAGGTGTATCACTCTGTGTCCCCGGGGATTCAGAGAGGTGGACGGCAAGTGTAAAGGTATGTCACTTGTGTCCAGAAGCTCACCTATCAACTATATATAAGCCATGGTAGTCCACAGACTAGCCAGATTGCTCAGTCTCTTTACTGAGTAACTTAAAAAATTCCTCTTGTGCATCACCAATATGTTTGATAGGAATTTTAGCACATTATGGACTTTTGGTCCTTTGTTAATTAAGTCGTGATGATTTTTCTGTCTTAAAACAAACATTATATAATGGTATTTTGATACTTGCAACATAAAATATTGATAGATTGAGAACAGTGGAAATGCTGAATTCAAGAGTCTCTACCTGATTTCTTTTAATATCTCCTTTTATCAATTTTCTTATGAACTTGTACAGTTGTATAATCTCTATAGCCCCTTCACAGTGTATGCACTTGTACAGGTGTATAACCTCTATAGCC
The DNA here is from genome assembly GCA_021229015.1 of Solen grandis. Classification (NCBI taxonomy): domain Eukaryota; kingdom Metazoa; phylum Mollusca; class Bivalvia; order Adapedonta; family Solenidae; genus Solen; species Solen grandis. The sequence continues at coordinate 52,936,778 of CM037787.1, read as the reverse complement.
CCTTCACAGTGTATACACTTGTACAGGTGTATAACCTCTATAGCCCCTTCACAGTGTATACACTTGTACAGGTGTATAATCTCTATAGTCCCTTCACAGTGTATACACTTGTACAGGTGTATAACCTCTATAGCCCCTTCACAGTGTATACACTTGTACAGGTGTATAACCTCTATAGTCCCTTCACAGTGTATACACTTGTACAGGTGTATAACCTCTATAGCCCCTTCACAGTGTATACATTGTACAGGTATAACTCTATAGCCTTACAGTGATCACTTGTACAGTGTATAACTCTATAGCCTTCACTGTATACTTGTACAGGTTACTCTATGCCCTTAGTATAATGTACAGGGTAACTCTATAGCCTTCAACTGTGGTATACTCGCTGTGTATAAGGTTAATCTATAGTCTCAGTTTCTGTAAGGTTATACCTATGCCTTATAATTTACAGTTTTTAGCCTTACAGGTTACATTTACAGTTATCTTAGCCTTCACAGTGTAACCTTGTTAGGTGTATATCCTTAGCCTTCACAGTGTATACTTGTACGGTGTATAATCTAGCCCTTCCGTGTTCACTTGTACAGGTGTATAACTCTATACCCTCAAGTGTATAATTGTACGGTGTAAATCTATAGCCTCACAGTGTATACACTGTACAGGTGTATACCTCTTAGCCCTTCAGTGTTACTTGTACGGTGTATAACCTCTTAGCCTTCCAGTGTATCCTGTAAGGTGTTAACTTATACTTCACGTGATACCTTGTAAGGTTATAACCTAAGCCCTTACAGTGTAACACTTGTACAGGTGTATACTCTTGCCTTCACAGTGTATACCTTGTAGTTATAACTCTTACCTTCACAGTGTATACACTTGTACGGTGTATAACCTCTATACCCTTCACAGTGTATACATTGTACAGGTGTATAACCTCTATAGCCCTTCACAGTGTATACACTTGTACGTGTATAACTCTATAGCCCTTCACAGTGTATACACTTGTAAGGTGTTAACCCTTAGCCCTTCACAGTGTATACACTTGTCAGGTGTATAACCTCTATATCCCTTACAGTGTATACACTTGTACAGGTGTATAACCTCTAGCCCCTTCACAGTGTATACACTTGTACAGGTGTATAACCTCTATAGCCCCTCACAGTGTATACACTTGTACAGGTGTATAACTCTATAGCCCTTCACAGTGTATACATTGTACAGGTGTATAACTCTATACCCTTCACAGTGTTACACTTGTACAGGTGTATAACCTCTATAGCCCTTCACAGTGTATACACTTGTACAGGTGTATAACTCTATAGCCCTTCACAGTGTATACACTTGTACAGGTGTATAACCTCTATAGCCCTTCACAGTGTATACATTGTACAGGTGTATAACTCTATGCCCTTCACAGTGTATACACTTGTACAGGTTATAACTCTATAGCCCTTCACAGTGTTACACTTGTACAGGTGTATAATCTATAGCCCTTCACGTGTATACATTGTAAGGTGTTAACCTCTATAGCCTTTCAAGTGTATACACTTGTCAGGTGTATAACTCTATACCCTTCACAGTGTATACACTGTACAGTTTAACCTCTTAGCCTTCACAGTGTATCACTTGTAAGGTGTATAACTTATGCCCTTCACAGTGTATACACTTGTACAGGTGTATAACTCTATAGCCTTCACAGTGTTACACTTGTACAGGTGTATAACTCTATACCTTCACAGTGTATACACTTGTACAGGTGTATACTCTATACCCTTCACAGTGTATACACTTGTACAGGTGTATAACTTAAGCCCTTCACAGTGTATACACTTGTACGGTGTATACTCTATACCCTTCAAGTGTATACACTTGTACAGGTGTATACTCTATAGCCCTTCACGTGTATCACTTGTACAGTGTATAACCTCTATAGCCCTTCACAGTGTATACACTTGTAGTGTATAACCTCTATAGCCTTACAGTGTATCACTTGTACGGTGTATAACTCTATACCCTTCACAGTGTATACCTTGTACAGGTGTATAACTCTATAGCCCTTCACAGTGTATACACTTGTACAGTATCTATAGTCACAGGTATAACTTGTCGTTATAACCTCTATAGCCTTACATTAACTGTGTAATATAGTCTCCTTACACTGTAATTAACTATGCCTTCATGTTATGTAGGGTATAACCTCTATAGCCTTCACGTGTTACACTTGTACAGTGTATAACTCTATAGCCTTCACGTGTAACATTGAGTGTTAATTATAGCCTTACGTGTATCACTTGACAGTGTATAACTCTATGCCTTCACAGTGTATACACTTGTAAGGGTATACTCTATAGCCTTCACAGTGTATACACTTGTACAGGTGTAACTCTATAGCCTTCACAGTGTATACACTTGTACAGTGTATAACCTCTATAGCCCCTTCACAGGTTACCTTGTACAGGTTATAACCTCTTAGCCTTCACGTGTTACCTTACAGTGTATACTCTATAGCCCCTCACTGATAATGTACAGGTGTTAACTCTATAGCCCTTCACGTGTAACTGTAAGTGTATAATCTTGCCTTCACAGTGATACATTGTACAGTGTATAACTTATAGCCCTTCACAGTGTAACACTTGTCAGGTGTAAACCTCTATGCCTTCAAGTGTTACACTTGTAATGTATACTTAGCCTTCAAGTGTTACATGTAAGGTATAACTTTACCCTTCACATTTACATTGTACATTTAACTTATACCTTAAGTTCACTGTACAGGTGTATAACTCTATACCCTTCCGTGATACATTGTACAGGTGTAAACTCTTACCCCTTCACAGTGTATAATTGTACAGTTATATTATACCTTACAGTGTAAACTTGTACAGTGTTAATATCTACAGGTATATTGTCGTGTTAACCTCTATAGCCTTCAGTGTATACCTTGTACAGGTATACTCTATACCTCAAGTGTACACTTTCGGGTACTAGCCTCCAGTGTATCACTTGTACAGTGTATACTTATAGCCTTCACAGTGTATACCTTGTACAGGTGTATAACCTCTATAGCCCTTCCAGTGTATACACTTGTACAGGTGTATAACCTATACCCTTCACAGTGTATACACTTGTACAGGTGTATAACCTCTATAGCCCTTCACAGTGTATACACTTGTACAGGTGTATAACTTATAGCCCTTCACAGTGTATACACTTGTACAGGTGTATAACTATAGCCCCTTCACAGTGTATACGCTTGTACAGGTGTATAACTCTATACCCCTTCACAGTGTATACGCTTGTACAGGTGTATAACCTCTATAACCCCTTCACAGTGTATACGCTTGTACAGGTGTATAACCTCTATAACCCCTTCACAGTGTATACACTTGTACAGGTGTATAACCTCTATAACCCCTTCACAGTGTATACACTTGTACAGGTGTATAACCTCTATAACCCCTTCACAGTGTATACGCTTGTACAGGTGTATAACCTCTATAACCCCTTCACAGTGTATACACTTGTACAGGTGTATAACCTCTATAACCCCTTCACAGTGTATACACTTGTACAGGTGTATAACCTCTATAACCCCTTCACAGTGTATACACTTGTACAGTTGATAATAAAAATTTATTTCATCCTTTTTAAAGCCCAACTTTGAAGAAACGGAACAAGGAAAAGAAATGTAGTCATTTGTTACTTGGTCTGTTGGTAGGGCATACCTGGTGCGGGTAATATTTAGTTAAGCAGTAATCCAGGTATGAGTCTGATCATGCTTCTGACCATATCTGATGGATGGCCTCTGTTGGGGTCAGCAGTAAATCATCTAATGTGAATTATGTTTATATGCATTGCATCTTATTATACTTGCAGTATGCTTGTGTTATTTTGCATATGTGTGAATTGTACTGTGTACCAGTATATATATGTTGTGAATATACAGACATTGATGAGTGTGTGACCAACCAACATAGATGCTACTACAACCAGCGATGCGTGAACACTGCTCCTGGCTACAGATGCCTCTGTCCTCCGGGTTACAGGTCATCCGGACCCGGAACCCCATGTCTAGGTATGATAGAGAATCTTCACCTGCATTTATCACCCATCATGCTAGATGCTAGGTTTTCCTCAATGTCTTGTAACAATTCTTCACCCTTAAATCTGCTATCTGATTACCTGATTGTATCACAGGTAATAATTTGTTAGTTACATCAAAACTATATTGCCACATTTATTTTGTTCAGATTTCCTGTTCGAGAAAGCTCCTTCCTCGTAATGTTAGGGAGATTCTGTTTTAAATTCTTATAGTTATACTGAAATAATTCTGAAAGATATTTTAAAGATGCAATACTATGAATAAGGCTAGAATATGTTTATGCCACCTTGCCAACTGCTTTGAGGAGTATATAGATTTTCTGTCTGTGTATCTGTCTGTTTGTTCAAGTGTTCATCCCTCTGTCTGTCACACCTAAGGTTTACCTTTGCGTTTAAGCTTTTTTTTTGAAGATGACTTCACATCATCATGAAACTTAATACAAATGTCCATCAAGATATAAACTTTTAAAAATGCTAGCAAATATTTGGTTGTGATCAATGTATTCCAGCAGGGCATCAGTGTTGTAGACACACATTTCATATTGTAAAATATTATAGACATTTATTTATCATCTATTATGGACCTTAATGAAAGAAAAAGATCATTAAAACTTAACCGACCCTGACGTTCATCTGTGATGATACTGTGATCATATCAAGTAGTGTGGAATTTACACCCATTTTGTTTTTTATTATCTCCCTTTTACAATTATCTTATGATGCATGCAGGGGCACCTATATTTTCTTTCCTGTAACAAAGCCATATGCAGGAGGTATTCCATCACTTTCAGTGATAGTTCTATTTTAATAATGTTCAAATTGGTTGACCATTTTTCTACCTTGTAAAGTATTGCAATCAGAACATATCTGAAAATGTTTATAAATTTTTTAAACCAATATCATAAACTGTTTCTGTGTAAATGTAGCTATTTCATTATATTGCCCTATATGATGTGGACAGACATCGATGAGTGTGCAGAGCAGTCCAGTGTCTGTGCCTACAAGTGTGAAAACTTTCACGGAGGGTACGAGTGTGTCTGTGCTCCAGGCCAAGTTCGGCTCGCTGATCGTAAATCTTGTGCTGGTTAGCGTCTCTCTTTGGCTTCAATTAATTTAATTATTTTAATGATGATAATGCTTCTCTAAGACTGGTACTTTGATTGTTCATATATCATAGAAGAATCTTGCTCCATGAGGGTTCCAAACTCATGACTTTGTCTCTTGGCCAAAGCGCTCTTTGTATATTAAGTTCTTATTTACAAAGAATTTAAATAAGAAGAGGCCAGCGTACAAAACTTAGCATTACTTATAGTTAATTGTTTATAGTTGTAATGTATCCTGAATACACAAAAATACATCTACAAAAATATTTACATTTTCTATATTTTACAGTCAACTAAGATTGGGTATTAATATCTTAATGAAAATAATTGCAATTTTTTGTATTTTTATAAACCCCATATTTCTTGATGAAATTTTAATTCATTGGTACAACATTGTTTCTAGGTCTTGAATTCCTGGACAAACCTAAGGTGATAGACACAAATAGCTTAAAGATAAATGCACAGATAGGTCACTACCAAGGTTACCGTAGAAATACAAGATCTGCCACTTCTTGTCCACCTGGTTTTGTGTATTCCAAGCAGGAAGAACAGTGCATAGGTAATTGCAGCCCTCAGTCAACTAGTGTAATCACCCTGCCATAGTCTCTTTGTATATGTATAATTAGCATAGACATTAACTAATTAGCCATGCATTTGAATGGATCACCTGCTAGCAATATACATGAAATGTTCACCTGTAAATGATCACAGTAAATGAAACACTTGAAATGATCACCTGTTACCCATGTTCTTGAAATGATCAGAGTATATAACCTATAACCAGCACAATTTTTACAACCTGATGTCCTGCATTTGGAATGATCACCGGTTAATAACGCATATGAAATTATTTTTGTCTAGCAATGTACTTGAAAAATCAATTTGATAGTGATGCACTTGAATGATCACCTGCATTTGAAATTATCTACCTTTGAATATAACACTTATTAGCAATGTACATAAAATGATCACCAGTAAGCAATAAACTTGAAATTAACACCTGTAATACCTAAGTTATACTTTGCTATGTGGTGAAGACAAGGCAGCTGTAAAGCAAAAAAAAAGCAAGAGATCTGTGGTGGCTGCAGAAAATCTCTGGTGACCGCACAGTCTCCCCAGGGTGTAACCCAGTCTATATTTACTGGTCAGGGTGACCATACATCAAGTGTATGTTGCATTTGTCATATGGCTGCCTAATTCTTATGAATTCCATCGGACATTTGCAGACCCTAAAATTTCTATGGGCGCCATTGTGCTGCCATGGTAATAGATAATATTTTTTACATCTTTATTCAACCATAATCTTGACATCGGGATTTAAATTAAAAAGATAGCATAATAAGTTACAGATGGTAAAAAGCATTAAAAAGTTACAAATGATTGGTAATATATTTTACTTTAGATTTTGTGATTCTAAATATTAACTCAATATAAAGATGTCCACTATGTCACAAACATATTATCGCCCTTGGGTAGCTGCAGTGAGGCTGTAAGGGGACCATGTCTGCTGTGTCATAAAAGTATGCCTGCTGCAGGTATGCTGTATGGCTGCTGCAGGTATGCTGTAGGGCTGCTGCAGGTATGCTGTACGGCTGCTGCAGGTATGCTGTATGGCTGCTGCAGGTATGCTGTATGGCAGCTGCAGGTATGCTGTATGGCTGCTGCAGGTATGCTGTATGGCTGCTGCAGGTATGCTGTATGGCTGCTGCAGGTATGCTGTATGGCTGCTGCAGGTATGCTGTATGACTGCTGCAGGAAAATGCGAGTTATAACTAGGCCGTATGGACGCTTAGGTTTTCTGTTACCACAAATTCTAAATATGCCGTGCTGCTACCCTAACATATATGTAACTGCTTAAGGACATGATCATAGAAATTCTGCGGCAGACCTAAAATTGCTGTTGGCCATAGAAATTTTAGTTCTACATCCGATGTGGCAAATATGACCTAGGTATAGCAATATATTCTAAGTGATCTTGGTAATATGTGAAAATTATTCCTTAAATAGTATTTTAAGTTGGCATTTTTAGCGTGTAACGTACGTGTAACGTGCGTTCCGTGTCCGTGTAATGTGCGTGTAACGTGCGTGCGTGTACCGTGAACCGTAACATTCTCAACGTGTTCCGTTAGCATCGTTTATATCGTGTGTAACGTGTTAACCGTTCAGCTGTTAAAAACTGCTGTCCGAGATGGACATAAACATATAGATTTCTAAACTGTAACATGTCACGGTGTAAAATATTCGGCTTATTGTACTAGAACCCTAATGGAAATGAGTCTTGATCGAGGTAAAAACACATATTATCTTGTGTGTTTGCGTCCTGCTTTATGCATGAAAAAACAACTGCTTACATGTGCATATGGTGTGAAATGATACACATTATGCTGCTGGATATACCATATTTCATAATGCACATTGCTTCAACTTTATATAAATTATTAATAAAATACGACTTACCGATTTCCTAGGTCTCCTCAGTCCTCACGAATATTATAACCACTATTTATTCCGTTTACAGGTAAAATGTAACTCAAAATTTGCTGGCTCGGAATTTATACTCTATCGTGCTGGTGGCACATTGTGTCGTTTAGCAGGGACTTCCTGTGTATTCCAGTTTGACACGATACACAATCTATGCACAGGAAATATTTAATTTGACACCCAAGACCAAGAGTACATTTGAGGAAGTTAGGTGTCAGACTGGGTAGCTGGACTCGGATTATACGTAAATCGTCACCTTGGCCTGGTACATGTAACTTAACGTTTGACGACTTATGTGTAATTCTCTCTCTCCGCCATCTCTCTCTCTCTCTCTCTCTCTCTCTCTCTCTCTCATTAGCCTAGATGTGATATATATACAATGAATTTAAAACTTCAACTATCATGCTCATTATTAACTAATTAAATTTAATTTTCACGTTATAACCGCAACGAATACATCCAAGACTTAAACCTTTCATCTACCTAAGGAAGCACTCGATAGGATAAACTTATTTAAATGAATTGATTCGATAAACTGATAAATGATTAGGAATTAATTGCCGAAAGCATAATTATAACTACTCGCTTTCATCTATCTAAGGAAAAACTCAATAAGATGAACTTATTGGTCGATTGCGTTTTTTGAATTTATTCGATAAACTGATAGGAAATTAGGAATTAATTGCCGAAAGCATAACTTTAAATACTCGTTTTTCCATACATATACTGGTGATGGTACAGGTAATTATAAAGATAAAATGGGCTCGATTTTTCCACTCCTAAAACTATTGAATGTTTTTATCCGTCTTTTGAAAATCATTTGGGGTTGGTTGTTTTGTCTGTCTTCTTGGTTGTTTTGTCTGTCTTCCAATAATGAGTAATCAAACATTGTATACACAGATTCGTATAATCGTCAATTCTATTCGCTTTCTTATTAAAAGAATTAGAAAAAAAAAAGATTGAGAAGTGTCTATGGACGAAAAGAACTACAGCTAGTATATGTGGCTAAAATTATAGATTACCATTACCATTGGGGAGCAGTGGTCCAGTGGTAGGACACGCGCTTCGGGATCGAGGGGTCCCGGGTTCGAGTCCTGCCAAGGACACTGCCAATTTCCTTGAACAAGAAATTTATCCCGCATTGTTTCACTTCACCCAGGTGTAAATGGGTACCTGAGAGGGCGGTATAAATCCGTGGCGCCATGGTGTCGGCTGCCATAAGCGGAGTGAAAGACTCCCCAGGGAGATCGATAGATGGATACAAGTAGCCCGATGACCAGGGGTAAAAGCTGTAAAGTCGGTGAACGTGCCCAAGGCATGAAACTTAGACTGTAAAATGCATTTACTTACTTTACTTTACCAACAATACGATACGATTTTTTTTAATTCTGTGTCGGTAAATGGCCAGATCGGTAATTAATTAAATAAAAAGGTAACTCCTTTGATGTTTCATTTATTGATTATATATGGAATTTTGTTCCCAAACTTTAATGATAGTGTGAAAAATAGATCATACGCATTGAATGGAGTATGCATTCATACATTGTACATGAACGTGATCATATAAGAATAAAAAAGTAATCATTTCTTTTCTTCGACGTATCTAAAAGAACAAACATGAAATATAAAGTTTACTAGCAATTACATGTAGTTATTATAAATCTAAAACGAGAATTCAATACGATCGCTTGTCTCTTGATTCCTTCTTTAGTTCTCTTATTAACTAATGACGCATAGAGAAGTAGTCTATGGACGAAAACAACCGAGTTGACCGAATAAGCCGGCAGCGTTTGCATCGTGCATCGTTCGTATCGTGTGGACCGTGCATCGTGTATATGAACCAAACGTGTAACGTACGTGCACCGTGTAACGTGCGTTCCGTGTCCGTGTAACGTGCGTGTAACGTGCGTTCCGTGTGCCAACTTGAACGCGAGCCGTACTGTAAGTGAGTCACTAAAATTGACTTTGGTAAGCAATGTTATGGAAATGATCACTGGATATGAACTTGTAATGATCACCAGTAGGCAGTGTACTTGTAATGATCACCAGTAGGTAGAGCACTTGAAATGATCACCAGTAGGCAGTGCACTTGTAATGATCACTGGTAAGCAGTGCACTTGAAATGATCACCAGTAGGCAGAGCACTTGAAATGATCACCAGTAGGCAGTGTACTTGAAATGATCACCAGTAGGCAGTGCACTTGAAATGGTCACCAGTAGGCAGTGTACTTGTAATGATCAACAGTAGGCAGTGTACTTGAAATGATCACCAGTAGGCAGAGCACTTGTAATGATCAACAGTAGGCAGTGTACTTGAAATGATCACCAGTAGGCAGAGCACTTGTAATGATCACCAGTAGGCAGTGTACTTGAAATGATCACCAGGAGGCAGTGCATTTGAAATGATTACCAGTAAGCAGTGCACTTGAAATGATTACCAGTAAGCAGTGTACTTGAAGTGATTACCAGTAACCAGTGTACATGAAATGATTACCAGTAAGCAGTATACATGAAATGATTACCAGTAAGCAGTGCACTTGAAATGATTACCAGTAAGCAGTGTACTTGAAATGATTACCAGTAGGCAGTGTACTTGAAATGTTTACTAGTAAGCAGTGTACTTGAAATGATTACCAGTAAGCAGTGTACTTGAAATGATTACCAGTAAGCAGTGTACTTGAAATAATCCCCAGTAGGCAGTGTACTTGAAATAATCCCCAGTAAGCAGTGTACTTGAAATAATCCCCAGTAGGCAGTGCACTTGAAATGATTACCAGTAAGCAGTGTACTTGAAATAATCCCCAGTAGGCAGTGTACTTGAAATAATCCCCAGTAAGCAGTGTACTTGAAATAATCCCCAGTAAGCAGTGTACTTGAAATAATCCCCAGTAGGCAGTGCACTTGAAATGCTCAAGAGCATTTTGTAGTTGGCATATTGATCATAGTAAGTTGAAAACTGCATCACTTTGTAAATCTTTATTAGACTTATAATTCTGAGAAAAATGACACAGAATGCTCAAAATACAGTGTAGATATATATAATCATTCTGTTACAACCAGCACAACTTTTACAATATAAAATCCTGCATGTTTTATTGTTGTTGTGTATGTTGTGCATGCACCTATTGAAAAATATATTTATAATATTCAAGCATCAGAAGGTTCCTTATGCCATGTTTAGCCATTTGGCACAAATAATCCCTCATATTACTGATATATTACTAGTTAACCAAGGACTTCATAACTGAAGATTCATAAAGGGAATAATTAAACAAACCCTCTTGTCTTACATACATGCAACTTAAAGGTTTCCTTTACATCATTTTAGTTCACCTGAGTACTCAGGATGAGCTGTAGGATCATTGAATGTCCGTCATCCTGCTATTTGTTGTCTAAAATAAGTCTGTTTATGCTCTAGCTTCTTCACTTCTGAAGTTATCATCAATAGACTTCATAACAATGTCAATAGCTATAATATCTCAGGTAAGATTGATTATGGCTGATAATGGCCAGTTAAGGATGGCCCTTTAAGAATGTGGGTAACCACTGATTTTAATTTTGGTAAAAATAAATATTTTTTATTGAAATTCTCATTTATTTTCTGTAGAATATAAATGGAAACCCCAAATTTTGAGATTGTATTAAAAACATGATTAAAAATATATTTGCCAAATTTTGAGGGTGAAAAAAATCACATTATTGTGTTTTTATGCAAATTTGGCTAAAATTTCATTATAAAAGCAGTTTCAGTGAAAACTCAAACTTGCTGAGGTATACATTATTTTACATTTTCAGAAAGCTTTAATATCAGAAATTGAATCTGAAAAAAGAAAGAAAATTTGTCTGCTGAAAATTTTTTATCAAGAAAAATATATATAAAATTTCATAGCTTTTGTATAGTTTTTAATACATTTTGGTCGTGATTTTAATGCTTGTTTTGTTTGATAGCAGTTTTATCCGTAACTTATAAAACACATGTACATGTAATGAGTTGTAAAAAAATTTCTGATAAAATATTCTGAAAATATATATATATATGTTGTTTAAGTATTTAGAACGTAATCTTTCTAATTTTTTAATGCTTTTTCAACAAATTTTAGCAAACTGATGTTTTACGATAACCAATCATGGTGACCCCCTATTTTTAATTCATTTTTTTTTTGAAAAATCTGTCCATTAGAAAAAGCCCTGCTGAACTGAAACGCCTTTAAAGATAAAGAAATGCCAGATTTCACTTTATATCTAGCATCTTCATTTCTTAAGCAATCCTTTTCCAACTGCATGACAGTGTTTATTGCCATAATGTCTCAACCAATTGCAATTATTGCTGATATTGGCCAATTAGGTCAGGAGTTCAAATAAAAAAAAAAAATATATAAGTATAAATATTCAAATATAAAAAAAACTGCCAGATTTCTCTTTTACACTTGAGCATTTTCATATCTTTAGCTATCAAACCTAAAATTAACGATAATGTTAATGCCCATAATCTCTTGACCAAACGCAACTTTTGCTGATATTGGCTGATAAGGTCAGGGGTTAAAGCCATTTCATTATAGAAATATGCCAGATTTCACTTTTATACTCTTGCATCTTCATTTCTTAAGCAATCATCTTCAAACTTCATGACAATGTTCATGGCCATAATTACTTGGCCATGTTCAATTATGGCTGATTGGTCAGGAGTTATGGCCCTTAAATCATGAATTACTAAAAAAAAAACCAGTGTTTATTTTGTTTACACTTAGGCTAGCATCTGCAATTATTAAGCAATACACAATATATATGGCAATAATATCTCATTGGAGTTTGATTATGATATTGACTGATAAATCTGCAGATTGAAATATACGAACATCACACAGATTTGTTTTTAGCTCACATGAGCACAACGTGCTCAAGGTGAGCTTTTCTGATCGCCTTTTGTCCGGCGTCCGTCGTCCGTGCGTCCGTGCGTGCGTCCGGCGTCAACAATTGCTTCAAACAACATCTCCTCCTAAACGGCTTGGCCAATTTGAAAAATATTTTGCAGGAATGTTCCTTGGATGAAGCTCTACTAAAGTTGTATAAATGGTTCTGGTCCATTGCATAATTAGGTCACAGGAGCTAAAAATAGATTTTAAAAATGCAAACTTTGAAAATCTTCTTCTGCAAAACTGCAAGGCCTAGAGCTTAGATATTTGGTATGTAGCATCATCTTATGGGCCACTACCAAGATTGTATAAATCATTGCCCTATGGTGATAAATGACCCCGCACCAGGGGTCACTTGTTTTACATAGAGTTATATGAAAAATAAAAAATCTTCTCACAAGGCCTAGAGCTTAGATATTTGGTATGTAGCATCATCTTATGGGCCACTACCAAGATTGTACAAATCATAGCCCTATGGTGATAAATGACCCCGCACCAGGAGTCACTTGTTTTACATAGAGTTATATAGGAAAATCTTAAAAAATCTTCTTCCATGAATGCATAAGGCCTAGAGCTTAGATATTTGGTATGAAGCATCATCTTATGGGCCACTACCAAGATTGTACAAATCATAGCCCTATGGTGATAAATGACCCCGCACCAGGAGTCACTTGTTTTACATAGAGTTATATAGGAAAATCTTAAAAAATCTTCTTCATGAATCATAAGGCCTAGAGCTTAGATATTTGGTATGAGCATCATCTTATGGGCCACTACCAAGATTGTACAAATCATAGCCCAATGGTGATAAATGACCCCACACCAGGGGTCACTTGTTTTACATAGAGTTAAATAGGAAAATCTTAAAAAATCTTCTTCTATGAATCAATAAGGCCTAGAGCTAAGATTTTTGGTATGTAGTAGCATCTAATGGTTCATTACAAAGATTTTCAAAGTCTTGGCCCTACGGTGATAAATGACCCTGCGCCCAAGTCTTCTCTGAAACCATATGGCCCATTGCTTAGATATTTGGTGTGTAGTATTGTCAGGGGTAAAATGTTTTAGATTAAGTTATATCAGAATCCTTGTCTGTTTAAAAACCTTGACATCAGTTGAAGCAATGGTACTCAGGTGAGCGATTCAGGGCCATCATGGCCCTCTTGTTTAACACTCTAGAACCAGTGCATGCAATGTTTCTCAGTTGACTGATTTCAGGGCGATCTTAGCCTTCTTGTTTGAATATGCATATACATAAAATTAAGATTCAAATATAATATTTGCTTTGTTTTCAATACATTATACCAGTACCCAGCTACAGTACAGTATATATACCCTTATGAGCAAACTGGTATAGTTTATTGATACATGTATATTGATACTATGTTAGGAACAGATATTGTGAAATTCTGCGACTAAGAATTTGATTTTTCAGACTGACGGTAGCTGCCAGTCATACGAAGCCATAAATCAAAAGCAGGCATTGTTAATTTTGTTAATTTACAAAATTACCACAGCCATTTTCACCATTTTGTATTGCTCTGCTCTCAGTAGCGTATCAGTGCAATGCAAGTGAGTACAGTTGCAGGAAATCATGTAAAATGGCGTCACATGACCTTATCAACCCAGTTTAAGCATTTGAATTACATGTATACATGTAGCTAGCTAGCCTACCGACAGTACTTCAGCGAATTGTGCGCTTTGATTAAATATCTGCATGTTTTACGTCTATCAATACCCATCTACAGATATATAGTACCACAATGCAACATTCCGTGATAGTAATAATCAAAGCACTCAATGAACTGAGAGACGGCAGCCAGATTAACAGGAAAAAAGCTGTGATTCTTAATTATTGATACAATAGAGGCAAAAGCCACATGACACAAAAACTCCACACACTCTCCTGCAACTATAGTTGGTAGTAAGACACTCTCGAATTCACACTCTGTTTGTTACAAAACAATCCGGAATTAGGGTCATGAACCTGACTGTATGAACTTCAGAAGTATGTCATTCCCTAAGACCTGACTTATATTCACTACCTCCTGTTACTTAAGTGTAGAACTTGACAAGGTACTTGATGTTTTAGATACTTGAATGTTTTTTCTATTTCAAAGTTAAGAAATGCTCTGGGAGAAACCTAGCTCGATTTCATGCAAAATTACGTGTGAACTACTTCAGGTTAATTACAGACATTCGAAGTGCTACTTTTTTAGCTCACCTGAACACTTGTGCCCAGGGTGAGCTTTGTGACCACCTTTTGTCCATTGTGCATCGTCAGTTGTCCGTCATCAACAATTGCTTGTGAACACTCTAGACCGCAGTTTTGGCCCAATCTTCATGAAACTTGGTCAGGATGTTTCTTTATGCTATGTTGGATGAGTTTGAAATTGGGTCATGTTGGGTAAAAAACTAGGTCACTTGGTCAAATCTTAGAAAAACCTTGTGAACACCCTAGAGGCAACAGTTTTGGCCCAATCTCATGAAATTTAGTCAGGATATTTGTCTACATGATATCTTGGATGAGTTTGAAATTGGGTCATGTTGGGTCAAAAACTAGGTCACCAGGTCAAATCTTAGAAAATATTTGTGAATACTCTAGAGGCCACAGTTTAAGCCTAACCTTAATGTAACTTGATCAGGATGTTTGTTTACATCAAATCTCAGATGAATTCAAAACTGGGCCATATGGGTCAAAAAGTAGGTCACCAGGGCAAATTTTAGAAAAATCTTGTGAACACTCTAGAGGCCAAAAATTAAAAATTTTAGAACAGGGCACTTGCCTCTTGTTTCTTTTTACAGGAGTAGATCTGCAAGTATGTAAAATGGGTTGCTGTTCTGATTTATAAGTGTCGTGGATATATTGTTCACGCTTAAAATGGATGTTTACAGAGCAAAATAACAGGTTTACAAACAACAGCACATTTATAGTGGTTACGGTTATGAATAAAAGGTCTGTGTAACATATTCCATTTGTATTCGTAAGTGCAAAATCGCATTGCGTGGTTAAACTTGTCATGGAAAATATGCAAATTAGCAAGGTCAGGAATGCCTGGTAAGCATTTGGCAATAGCATTTCCAATGTTATTAAACCTTGGTTTAGAATTATAAAGTTTTAATTTCCTATTTTCATATGCAGTCACATAACTGATTACATATATTGTAGTATTATTTAACTTTTCCTTTCGATGCCTATCTCAGCAGGATAATCAGTCTATATAATTTCTGTATCTTTTGTGGCTTTACCATCTAGACTCAATTTTACTCATTTCTTTATTACAAAAAAATTGATCAGGGTGATATGTTGGAGGGATGGAATCAGAGAGTAGTAATCTGTTCTAGCTACTTGTGGTGTGTTGTGTGTTACTCTGACAAACCTGGTGATGTTGGGTAAGTCTTCCTCTAATTAATGTCACATCTTTCAGCATTGAGACTTGCCATCATGTGAGCAATATGCTTTTTTTGACAATTGATTAAAAAAAACACCTTCTCTCCAGATTTCAATGAGTGTTTGAACGATCCTGGTATTTGTCAACACAACTGTACAAACACCATCGGCTCCTACCAGTGTACCTGTCCCCCGGGATACCGTGTGGCCAGCAATGGCAACTGTGATGGTATGTACTTGACGTCTTGTACCCTTGATTGGCTAATTCACCTTACTCTGAATAATGATTGGCTGTTTGATGCAGCTTTTGCTTTGTTTATAGCTCATCAGAGAAAAATGGGCTTAACTTACTAGCTGAGCTATTCTGATTAACCTCTGTCCGTCATCCATCGTTGTGCATCATTAATAGTGAGACATCAGCTATTCGATTTGATATTTCACCTTTTTGATTTCAAATTTGCCATAATACCTCGTCCAATCAATAACTAATGAAAGAGCATTCAGAGTCATGCCTGTCCATTCTGTGTCTACACTCATATATAGATACTTAGGTGGCTATAGGACCAATACACAACAGTAGATTTCCTTCATCCTATAAGCTGTTATGTGGCTATAAAGGTCACTTATGTGGCCAAAATATGTATCACATAGCCACATATGTATCAAAATATGTATCACATAGCCACATATGTATCCAAATATGTATCACATAGCCACATATGTATCCATGTATCACATAGCCACATATGTATCCATGTATCACATAGCCACATATGTATCCATGTATCATATAGCCACAATATGTATCAAAATATGTATCACATAGCCATATGTTTCCATGTATCACATAGCAACATATGTTCCATTATCACTAATATGTCAAATTTTTCACATAGCCACATATGTATCCATGTATCACATAGCCACATATATATCCATGTATCATATAGCCACATATGTTTCCATGTATCACATAGCCACATATATATCCATGTATCATATAGCCACATATGTTTCCATGTATCACATAGCCACATATGTTTCCATGTATAAAATGTCATACATCTGGGTTTATGGATCCATTTTGTTTCAATAATTATTTTTGAAGGACGCAACCATTTTATTTATAATTGGTTTATTAGTATATGGTCAAATTAGATTGTGGATGTTACATATATCTGAGTTATGATCTTTATTGACATATTCTGTATTTTTCCGCTTTAAAACTCAAACCTTGGACATATTTGATTTCAATATATGGAAAGGTTGATTTGGGTGACTTTCCAATTAATATTACTTGATTCATGAAACTTGATTGACATAATTAGTAATTAAAACTTTGAAAATTAATAACTTTTGAAGGACAATTAATATTATGATATTAGGTAGCATTGTTTTGTACAATACAGATTTACATTTCAACGAGTACCCAGCATGGAAAATCATATTGTCAAGTCTATTATAATTTTCCAAGCTGAGTAGGAGTTCAGATATGTTCCTTATTGTACAGAACAAAGTTAAATGACCTTTTTATTTTCTACCTATTTTTAGCTCACCATGAGCATGTTTTAGGATCACCCTGTGTCCGTCATCCATTGTGCATCATCAACTTGCTTTAAACAACATCTCCTCTGAAACCGCTGGACAGAATTTGATTAAACTTGGCAGGGATGATCCTTGGGTGAACGTTCACAAAAGTTGCTAAAATCAACTTGATCCATGTAGAACTCTGGTTGCCATGGCAATGGAAGGGAAAAAAAATGAAAACTTTGAAAATCATCTCCTTCAAAACTACTGGGCAGATTTCAAAATGTTTTAGTACAGATGTTCCTTGGGTAACCCTATACTCAAGTGGGCGATTTAGGGCCTCTATGGCCCTCTTGTTTGTTTTGTTTCCAATCAATATCTTTTGAAAGACTCAATGGATATGATTCATATTTGGGGAGTAAGATTTTAAAATCAGAACACAAATCAAGTTCAGTTTTGTTTACTATCCACCAAATGTTGGTGGAGCTATAGCCCTGTCTATAGATATTTCAGTTTCCTCTCTTTTACTTAAGCAGGTTACAGCTGATTTTGATTTTGTAATAATGATAGAAGAAAGCCCAAATTTTAAGATACATGTGTTAAGAATATCATTAAAAGTATATTTGCCAAATTTTGAAGGTACAAAAAGTCACATTTCAGTGTTTTTATGCAAATTTGGCTAAAATTTCAATAAAAAAGCAGTTTTAGTTAAAAATCAAAACTGGTGAGGTATTTCTTTTTTTACATTTTCAGAAAGCATTTATATCAAAGGACTGACTCTGAAAAAAAAAGGAAATCTGTCCAATGAAATTTTTTTTTATTTAGAAAAATATATATAAAAATTTGCATTTTTTGGAAAGTTTTTGTATACATTTTCATCTGGGCAAAAGTGAGATTTAGTGCCCTTTTGTATTTTCAATGCATATTTGACAGTATTTTTATCTGTAACTTATGGAATACATTATAAGTTACAAATGGTGAAAAAAATATTTTAGAAATATCATTTTAATATGCTGTTACCGATTTAGAATAGAAATCTTCTTGAATTTTTAATTCATATATCTTTTAGTTAAAGTTTTAAGTACTTATATGCAAATTTTTAGAAAAATCTGTCCGTTAGAAAAAACCCGCTGAAACGCCTTTAATGTTTTAAGTTCATATTTTAATTTAATAATGTGTATTTTAAAAAATCAGGCCAAGTTTGATTTATTTAACAATACAACAAATCTTAATTGAAATAGGCCCTTTTAACCATTATCATGTCGCCCCCTGATATTTATATGGGGGGACATCATGCTTTTGTCATTGATCAGTCTGTTGGTCCGTCTGTCCATCTGTCACACATTTTCTTGTTCTGAAGATAACTCCTCTTCTACTTGTGCTATTGAAGTAAAATTTCATTTTTGGACAAATTCATTAATTTTGGAGTTAATTCCCCTTTTTCACATTTTTAGTCTTGGTGATAATTCCTCTTCTACTTATGCTTCATTTGTGGAATTCTATTCTTTTGAATTGGAACTCCAAATTTCATGCTACAAGAGTTTTGCATAACAGGATTTTAGGGAGTGGGGATCATCAGTTTTCTTTAAAAGAAACCTTTAATGTAAATCTTTTGTTTCTGTTTATTTTTAAATTTAAATGTATTGGTTTTACATTAGTTTGGTGGTCAAAATGTTAAAGCTATTTGCTCTTTCTTTCTTTTATATTTCTAGGTTTTCATCATTTTCATTATTTTCACTGTCAAAAATATTAAATTAATGGCCTCAAATTTTAGTATTACATTATATTACACAGACATAGCTTACATATTCACCACAGTGTTTTTTCGAACACATAAGCTAAGTATACTGATAACAACCTATGACTCAAAAAAAAAAAAATTGTCGCCCAGGTATTTGTCAATGTTTTACTTTAATTAGCAAGATTTGAAAATCTTGCCCTGTGTTTGGCTTACTGAAACAGTGATTTGAATTGATGACTAAATCCTGTATTAAATGATCATCAGAAATCGATCAGCTCCCCTAATCATGTGATTGCCTAACCATTATGGACTGTGATTGACTTAAATAACTCTTGAAAAGCTAGAACAGATAGAGCACTGTTGTTTCCTTCATATAGAATTATTGATTGTAATTATTGGAAAACTGAATTGATACACTAATAATTCTTTGCTAAATGAAGTACTGTATGTCAGAAGGAAAAAAAAAGTTGCAATGATGAAGTGTTTGATTATGGTTATATCAGAGTTTCTCATGAAGCACAAAATGTTGTCATGCTTCCAGACATAAACGAGTGTGCAGAGTTGGATGTGAATTGTGGATTGGACAAGATGTGCTTCAACCAGCGGGGAGACTTCACCTGTATCAAAGTGCCATGTCCCACAGGGTATCAGCGGGACCCCATCACAAAGTAAGTCAAGTTGAACTGTGAGGCAAAAAAAGACAGATTTCCCTTCGTCTTCTTCTGCTTCGTTAATAATGTCTCTTCTCAAATTATATATGGGGGAAATATTGTTTTTGCCAGATTTGTCTGCCTGTCTGTTAGTCCGTCTTTTGCAGACATCTGTCACATCTTTTGTCCAGAAGATAAATTATGCTTATACTTTTGAATTAAAATTTCATTTATGGATAGAACTTAATTAGAGGAAGTGTCATGCTCAAGGTCCATAACTCAGGCATTTATTATTTTTAGAGTTATTCCCTTTTTCACAATTTTGTGTCCTTAAGATAACTCCTGTTCCTCATGTTTCATTTATTGACATATGGAAAGAAATTGTTGAGAAAAAGTGTCATGCACAGGGTCCATAACTCTGGCCTCATTATTTTTTTAGTTATTCCCCCTTTCCACACTCTCTTGACAGCAAGATAACTCCTGTTCTACTACTACTTTCATTTATGGAAGAGAAGTGTCACACACAAGGTCCATAACTCTGGGTGGAGCTTGATCAATATTGTCAGCCCTTTAACTATTTACTCCATGAATAATGACATAATTCAAGTCTCAAAGAATCTTATACAGCATGAATTTAAACATCATGCTATGAAGTTGAATCAGCTATGTATTCAATTACCACAAACATCTGCAAATGTTTCGTACACTAGCCAAACTAAATTAGCCTGTCATCCTAATTATTCTTTTACATAATGAAAAATAACAATGTATTCCTATTTCAAGTCAGTGTTTGCAAAAATGAGCTTATGTTTTAGTAACTGAAATCATGGTAGATTTATCACTTTTTCGAAGCAAATAAAGCAGACCCTGGCAAGAGGACTCTTATACATTTGTCACTGTGCCTCAGTGTATATTATATTGGGGGGAGTGGTGGGAAGACCTCAGTTTTCAATGAAAACAAATCTCTAGGTATTCATGGTTCTTATTCTTTAATTACTTTTCAAAGCTTCCTTGCATATAATACTTGGTTTTGTTGCCCTATATAATACTTGGTTTTGTTGCCCTATATAATACATGTACTTGGTTTTGTTGCCCTATATAATACTTGGTTTTGTTGCCCCATCTTCGTTTTCTCAAATGCAGCTAGTTGTACTCCAGTAAATCTTTAAACAGTATGGCAGTGCTTGAAGTTGTATTTTGAATGGAAAATGACAAAATGTCAGTGCCAGGGTGACTAATAAATAGAAAATTTGAATATATTTAAGTATAACTACATGAACTGTAGCTGTATTGTCTGCATCTGCTGCAGCTTCTGTGTCCTGGAGTGTATTGATGCAGAGATTGCTTGTCCCAAGTCCCAGAAGTATGCTGATGTGATCCAGTTCCGAACATTGGCTCTTCCAAGTGGAGTGGTCTCCTACCAAGACCTTATAAGACTTAAAGCATACAACCAGAATGATGAGCTTCTTCGGCGGACAACATTCACCCTACTGAAGAATGACCCCAAGGTGGCATTCCATATCCGACTGGAGAACGGGATGGGCATTGTGTTCACATCCCAACCCTTGGAGGATCAACAGGCATACCGGATCACGGTGCAGGCCAAGTCGTACGACAACGGACGCCAGAACATCCAGTACCAGACCACATTTATAATACATATTTCTGTGTCAGCTTATCCATATTAATAGCTTTTTTAATAGACTTAATTGGCGCTAAATGTGAGTGTGCATGTCTGTTCTGTGTTGAGTCCAGCTTTTTTCCAAGATGGACACATTGCTTTGGCTTTTTAGCTTTATTGAAAAACATGTTTGCATTTTAAGTATTGACATTTTTACATCATGTATAATTTATTCTTTTTCAAAGAGAATGATACTATAGTATAAAACTTAATAGTAAAAAAAAAACTTCACATATTTCAAGTTAGCTATATCAATTTGTAATCATATTGAAACAAGAAAACAAATCTGATAGAAAAATTTAAAAAAAAGAATAAACAAAGTTTACTTTCTGGTAGTATCTAATTATTTGTCTCAAAATCAAAAGAATCTGCTTCAAGATATAAAATATTCAAGATTTTCTACATTGCACCAAGCAACACCAGTAATTTTGTTTCTTCGTTACGTAGTAATGATGGGTGCCTTGTACTGAATGGACCTTCTACATCTGTCTATATTGATATAAAGAATATATACATGTACATGCAGGTAATTATATTAATAAAAGAAAATTATTGATATCCATAGAGAATTGGGTAACATCTAAGTATCTGGTATTTGGAAAAATGGTTGCAGGATGAATGTGATGGTTAGTGATCCTGTAGATATACACTGGTATGTCCAGTGAAAGAACGACTCTTGACCAAACCATTGTTGATATGTAGTTTGTACTGTTTATATACGGTACATGTATAGTGTTGCGTTTGATATAAACTGTTTTTTAAAACATGTAAAGTTTATTGAATTACATAGGAAAAATGTCTAAGGCAAACTTTTCTCATTGATGTCAAAATGGAAATCTTGAGTATATAAGAAAAATAATATTTCCTTTACCTATATTTTCCATGCATATCAATTTGTTGCTTGGTGTATTTTTTGCACATTCAAAGAGTTTGTTGTATATGTTTAATAATGGGTAGTTGATATTCAAGAGTACAAGTACATGTACAGATATAGGTAGCTGAGAGTGTAGCCATGAAACAGAGGAAGTAAGAGTTGAATATTTTAATGTTACAACCATTTTCATTTATTTAAAGTTTATTATATTGCATTTTTTTTGCAGCAATGCAGGGTAAATAAGCCATAACAGACATGGCTTGTAGGTGAATTTTGAAATATATGTTATTTCTATAATATTGCATATTTCAAAATATAAAGTATTTAAAAATCAAAAGCTTGAACACAATTAGTAGTTGAATATTACGTCAGCATGTTTTTGAGCAAATGGAATCAATATGAGACTTGCAGAGTGAACATCCTGCCATTGTGGTATAGTGGAACTAATGTTAGCTGGTGATAGGAGCTTTCATTTTATCTGCATGAAGGATGAAGAATATTTGATAGATTTGTTTGTAAATCACTGCATGTACCATATGCTACAGCAATATAAACCAGAAAATATACTCATTTTTTTTAATAAACATTTTAAGAAAATAGTTTTGGCTTTCATCCATTGTACCCCATGACATCCATTACATGTTATTTGTAAATACAACATGTGTTAGATATACACACGCCTACACCTGAGAAGAGGGATAAGCTTTGTCGTCAGCAGAACCTTGTGAACAGAATGAATAATTGCAATGCATCTACATCAATTTTAATTACTTGCTTACTTTGGGATGGCTTCAAAACAACTATCATCAGATATCCACAGCTGCCTTTTACATTTCACATCTTCTTTGTGATAGTTGGCTAGTGCAAAGTTGCTTTAACCCTTTCCCTCATATAGACTCATTTTGACGCACTCAATAGGTATCACATAAAGCCCGATCTGCAGAAAACCACAGTTAAACCTTACCAAATTTAGTTACAAAATCCTCATTTCTAGACCACTGAGGAGCAGCGAACAGCATAAAACCAGATCAGCCTGCGAGTTACTTGCAGGCTGATCTGGTTTTATGCTGTTTGCATAGGTCTATTCATGGTGTCCTCTATGAGGGAAAGGGTTAAGGATATTAAATAGACTTGGAAACTTATCTGATAATAGGGACCTGAAAAAAAACAAAAACAGGAGGGTCATGATGGTCCTAAATTGCTGACCTGAATTCAATTGCTCCATGTTCTATTCAGTTTAATCAAAATCTCCTCTGCGGTTTTAAAGATTTTTCTATTTCTAGTTCTGGCAGCCATCTTGTTTAGCAAGTCAGAACCATTTCAGCTATTTTTGTGCAGTATCACCCAATGATCATTCTTATTGAATTTCATCACAATCTGCTTAGCGGTTAAGGAGGAGATGCCATTTAAAGATTTTTCTATTTTTAGTGGCCATCTTGGTGGCTGAAAGAAATGATTTTAGCTATTTTTGTGCAGTATCACCCAATGATCATTCCTATTGAGTTTCATCAAAATATACTCTTGGTTAAGGATATTTTTACAGAAAAATTGACAATGCACAGACACACAACGGATGCCGGACAAAGGCCTACACAAAAAAATTATATTATCATACCATGTGTGTATGTGCACCTGCATGTCAAATAATACCAAATGTGTGTCTCAATATGTCAAATAATACTATGTGTGTGTGTCCATGTCAAATAATACCATGTATGTGTGTCCATGTCAAATAACCATGTCAAATAATACCATGTGTGTGTGTGTGTGTCCATGTCAAATAATACCATGTGTGTGTGTCCATGTCAAATAATACCATGTGTGTGTGTGTCCATGTCAAATAATACCATGTGTGTGTGTCCATGTCAAATAGTACCATGTGTGTGTGTGTGTCCATGTCAAATAATACCATGTATGTGTGTCCATGTCAAATAATACCATGTGTGTGTGTCCATGTCAAATAATACCATGTGTGTGTCCACATGTCAAATAATACTATGTGCATGTGCCCACATGTCAAATAGTACCATGTGTGTGTGTCCACATTTCAAATAATATGTGCTTATGTCCAAATGTCAAATAATACTATGTGCGTGTGCTCACATATCAAATAGTACCATGTGTGTGTATCCACATGTCAAATAATACTATGTGCATGTGCCCACATGTCAAATAGTACCATGTGTGTGTATCCACATGTCAAATAATACTATGTGCGTGTGCCCACATGTCAAATAGTACCATGTGAGTATCCACATGTCAAATAATACTATGTGCATGTGCCCACATGTCAAATAGTACCATGTGTGTGTATCCACATGTCAAATAATACTATGTGCATGTGCCCACATGTCAAATAGTACCATGTGTGTGTATCCACATGTCAAATAATACTATGTGCATGTGCCCACATGTCAAATAGTACCATGTGTGTGTATCCACATGTCAAATAATACTATGTGCATGTGCCCACATGTCAAATAGTACCATGTGTGTGTATCCACATGTCAAATAATACTATGTGCATGTGCCCACATGTCAAATAGTACCATGTGTGTGTATCCACATGTCAAATAATACTATGAGTGTGAATGTCCACATTTCAAATAATATGTGCTTATGTCCACATGTCAAATAATACTATGTGTGTGTGCCCACATGTCAAATAGTACCAAAATAATAAAATTTTTTAAATTAAAAGGTATGTTTGTGTCTGATGTTAATGGTTCTGTTTTGACAAATTTAATGTGGGATGGCTAGCAAGTACACACAAAGAACATTTTCTTGTAAAATTTATTATATATGTAATCATACATGATGTCTTTTTTACCTCTACATGGATAGGCCAAGATTACAGTTGTTGACATTTACAGTACATAGTAACACAATTACAGGAACAAAAGGCAGCACACACGGTTCTGTTGAAACAAATAATGATTGCTCATCTACATGGTCATAAGACAGAATAACAAATGAAGGTTTCTACCATACAAAACTGCCACATTCTGACAATGCATTCTCTGTAATGAAAAAACATCATATGTACATGTCACAGCAAGAAAACTATTTAAATTTTAAGAATCCATCATAAGAATCTAAAGAAAACAGAAAATAAGATGTAAAAATATTCCTTAAAATAGTTATTACCTTCTATCCTCTATATATGACAAGAAGTGAGCAATATAATCAATACTTTTTCCTTTTATTTACAGATGGGTAAGTAGACTTGATTCAGGTTAGTGGGGTCCTCTAGAATATTTGTTTGATGTATTCATTCATTTAAATACTCAGTGATGTCATAAATATTGATATGCTACCAAAATGAATACTATGATGATACTACCACATTCAGTCAGATCTGCCCACATCATTTAACAGAGTAATCACATGTGGCAAAACAGAAATTATGTCTCTACAAATATATACTGAGCTGTCTCTGAATCCAAAATAAATTCATAAATCATGCATGTTCAAATAAAAATGCAATTTGGGGAAAAGCTGAGCTATAACAACAACATTGCAGTTCTGTACCTTAAGAAAGTAAGTTGTATACTTGTATAATGGATAAACATGTTCACACTACAATGCATCACTAGGTAGGCTTTGAAATACTGCAAAGGAAAAAAAAACAAGAACTATCACTGAAGGTGATTGAATATCCCCTACATATTGCTTTGTCACATAATAAAAAACATAGGCAATATCACCAAAGAGTTCCTGCATGCAATAATAAGATGATAATGAAATAAAGGGAGATAATAAAAATCCTGTTGAGTTATGGTTGTTAGACAAGGTGCTTCAACTACTACTATCCATATTCAAAGTTTCAAGTAAATCCCTTAGCTATGTTCGTGACATTCAACATCACTTAATATTCAAAGTTTCAAGTAAATCCCTTAGCTATGTTCGTGACATTCAACATCACATAATATTCAAAGTTTCAAGTAAATCCCTTAGCTATGTTCGTGACATTCAACATCACTTAATATTCAAAGTTTCAAGTAAATCCCTTAGCTATGTTCGTGACATTCAACATCACTTAATATTCAAAGAGCCATAACTCTGTGATGAAACACTCTAATAAACATGCTGACAGTATGTACAACTAGGCTTGGTATTGGATCAATCCTATCAAGTTTCACCCAATTTTTGAGGATAAAATACAGAAAAGAATGGATGCACATTATATATACATATAGCTTAAAATACAAAGGGCTATAAATCTGTGATAAATCAACCTACCCAAATACACCTATGCCATGCATAACTAGGCTTGATACTGATCAATCTTGAGAAGTTTCATTAAAATTCAAGACTGGGGTTTTGGAGATAAAGTGCAGAAAAGACTGCGCCAAAAATACAAAGGCTATAACTCATCAATCTCATAAATCATCCAACCCAAATGTCCAGGCACTGATCAATCCTGTGGAGTTACATTAAATTCAAGCCAGGGGTTTATGATGTAAATGACAAGATTTTGTAAAAAAAAAAAAAAAAAAAATACAACTAAGAGCCATTCCTCTGTGATAATTCATTTGACCCAAAAGTGCTGATGATATGCACAACTAGACTTGATACTGATCTATCCTCTGAAGTTTCATCTAACTCAAGCCTGGGGTTTTGGAGATGAAGAGAGGACAAGATAGTGTCATCATGCTCCCCCCACCTTGTTCCTGTGGATGGGTGTGTGTGTATAATTTGAGCTATTAGTGAAGATGATCAATTCATCCAAGTTGATTTTGACTTTGATTATTTTCATCCCGAATACAACTTTTAATCTACATGTTCCTACCAAGCTAGAGTATGACTGACTGAATGAGATGCAGCATAATAAGAGTGATTCCAGCACCCCCCTCACTCCACAGACCAAAGCTGGATACAACTGATTGTAACCTGATGGGAATACAGCGGGTAGGTCTTAATCACTTTTAAATTTATAAAAATATTGTATCCTTGCCTATGTACAACTCCCTTTAATTAGAAATAACAGCTTCCAATATTTCATTTCAATAAGCGATAAATCAACAAATATATACAAAATGGTGTAAGATATTTACAAAATCGTGAAACCTTCGAAAGCGACAGTCATGTAATGTCAAACAAAGATGGAAGCACATAGATGTAGGTTGAAAGGCAAGAGCCTAAATAGTTTATTAAACTGCAAATCATTAAAATTATTCCACAGTATACACATTTATTAATACTTGAAAATGTTAAGCATGATACAATCTTGAAGTGAAATTATATTCATCATGGTACCTATGAAGAACAACATGTTTATTTCAAACCACTGAGACTAAAAAATCAACAAAACAAAAACAAAACTAAGAGGGTCAAGATAGTCCTGAACTCGCTCACCTGACAAAAAGTGAATTCATTGCTTGTTTATGAAACTATATCATAGCAGAGTCGTACTGAATACATAATCCACACTAAAATACAATAAGTTCATCTTAATTCCACACAAAAACTACCTTTGGTCTAAATTAAATTTTTAAGATCACAGCCTTAAATAAGTATATAAAATCAAGTGTGCACTTGGGATGGGTAAATTCTGACCCCAGTTCTGTAATTTGAACAAACTTGGTAGAGGTCAACTAAGCAATGTTACACCTAAATATCTAAATGCTAGACCTTATGGTTTCTGACATGATGATTTTTCTTCTTTTTTTTTTCCCCCCCCCATGTAAGTTTAAATAAATCCTGGGGAGTGGATAATATTGACCCAAGGACCATGATTTGAACAAACACAGTAGAGGTCCAGAGGCCATGTATCACACCAAATATATAAATGCTAGGCCTTGTGGTTTCTGGCATGGAAAAGAAAACATTTTCAAGGTTTTCCTATATAAGCCTAGGTAAAGTCAAGTGCTCCTGTGGTGGGGCCAATTTTCAAATGAACAAAAACTGTTGATTTGAACAACATGTAAACCATATATCTAAGCTTTAGCCCTTGCAGTTTTGCAGAAGAAGATTTTCAAAGTTAACAAAAATAATAAGGATCAATATTACAATGTATGAAGTTTGGTCAAAATCCATTCAGTGGTTTAAAAGATGCTGTTTAAAGGAAGTTGTTGGTGACGGATGCATACATGCACCCACAGACGCCAGACACAGGGCCATCCCAATAGCTCACCATCAGCACATTGTGCTCAGGTGAGCTAAAAAAGTTGCCAAAGTAATGCAAGCAAAATGAGAAATCCACTATAGCAATACACTGTAGTCCTCTACCAATGTAGAGCCCTGTCTCTAATATATTGCACATACCTCGTAAATATCAATGCTTTATTTTTATTACATTGTACCTAACATATATTGCAGGCTCCTGATGTTGTTTCAAGTTAAAAAAAATACCTATATTGAAGGTTATATCAAAAGTCAAGTGTAATGTTCTTGTCATGGGAAGTAAAGTATGCGAAGAAAACCTCTGGCAGATACATAAGAAAAAGATGAAAAACATTTTTGTATGTTACTCATTATTGTTAACATTTAACATTTACCAATAAGATGATGTGCATAATTCACATTCCAATTCAAAATAGATGATCTTAAACACCTGTAACGCACACTTTTTTAGCAATATCTATAATTATTGGTCATATGGAAGGGCACAAATGTCAAACAAAATATAACAAGAGTCTTCTTTGGAACACATGTGGCACCTGCTAAAGTGTGACAGTAAAAAAACAGACAGACGACAATAAAGTAATTCTTATAACAGGAGATGAGAATATTTCCAACACCAAAGTTTTAAGCACTTTTTTTGTGTCACCTCCTGTAAGCAGAGGTGACACACAGGTATCACTTTTTTGTCGTCTGTCTTTTTCTGTCACACTTTAGAAGGTGACACATGTGTTCCAAAGAAGACTCTTGTTAATATATATTTGTTGCAAATATCATAAACATCTGTTTATCAGATATGAAAAAGGCTAGACATAATCTCCTTGTATTTATCTATCCACATTTTGAAGAAGAAGTATGATCCTGATGTACAGTAGGCCAGACAGATGTTAGCCGTGTAATCCCCACCTTGTGAATCACCACTTTACAGTGCATGAATAAAAATAAGTGAATGAACTAAGACTATTACCTCATCTTTTCTCAATTACAATTTTCTTGCATCAATTAGTAAAAAAAAAAGAAAAAAAAAAGAAAAAAAAAAAAAAAGAAAAAAAAAGAAGACCATGATGGCCCTGAATCGCTCACCTGATTATGAATGAGCAACATATGTTGCATTTTTTATTTTGACCTACTTTTTGACCCCACATCGAACTTCATCCAAGATTTTATGGAAACAGACATTCCAACCAAGTTTCATTAAGCTTTGGCCAAAAATGGGGCCTCTTAAGAGTGTAAACAAGGTTTTTCTAAGATTTGACGTCGTGACCTACTTATTGACCCCACATGACCCAACTTCAAACCTGTCCAAGATTTTATGAAAACAAACATTCTGACCGAGTTTCATGAAGATATGGCCATAAATGTGACCTTTAGATTGTTAACAAGGTTTTTCTAAGATTTGACCTCGTGACCTACTTTTTGACCCCACATGACCCAAATTCAAACTTGTCCAAGATTTTATGAAAACAAACATTCTAACAAAGTTTCATGAAGATTGGTCCAAAAATGTGGCCTCTAGAGTGTTAACAAGCCAAATTGTTGACGACGCACAACGCACGTTGCACGTAGGACAAAGGGCGATCACAAAAGCTCACCATGACCACGTTGTGCTCAGATGAGCTAAAAAACTAGAAATATGTCCATAGGATATGGATGCTCCCACCATTTAGTTTATTAGATGCTATTTTTGTCAGTGAATATGATGAAAAATTGGAAATACAAAAGATGATTTTAAGATCAAATGAGTGCTGTGACCCTGACCTAAGTGATGTGACTTTAACCTTCAAGCTAGCATTATGGTACTTGTTTTGCGACAAGCCATTTTATCCTAAGGATCCCTTGTGCCAAGTTATTTCAAAACATGACTATACACAAAAAAGATGCAGCCTAAACAGGACTGCTTTCACAAATTTCTTACTCAACTGCTGTGACCTTGATCTTGAAGCTAGCATCTTGGTTCTTGTTTGAGCCAAGTTATTTCAAAACACACCATTCACAACAAAGTTAAAGCCGGAACACAATTTTAAGATCAACTAAGTGCTGTGACCTTCACCTTCAAGCTAGGGACATTGTTCTTGTTTGTAACACATCATCACTTGTGCCAAGTTATTTCAAGACACAACTATTCACAACAAAATTAAAGCCTGGACACCATTTTAAGGTCAACCAAGTGCTGTGACCTTGATCTTCAAGCTAGCGCCCTAGTTTTTCAAAACACTACTATACATAACAAAGTTACACATGGAACAAGATATAAATGTCAACTGAGTGCTGTGACCTTGACCTTCAAGCTAGTGACCTGGTTCTTGTTCATGACACAATGTCTTTTCCTAAGGATCACTTGTGCCATATTATTTGAAACAGCTGGGACAAGATTTAAAGGTCAACTGTGTGCTGTGACATTGACCCTCAAGCTAGCAACCTGGTTTTTGTTCGTGACACATCATCTTGTCCTAAGGATCACTTGTGGCAAGTTATTTGAAAAACAACCAATCAAGACCAAAGAAGCTAGGACCTGTTTCTTGTTCGTGACACATCATCTTGTCCTAAGGATCACTTGTGGCAAATAATTTGAAAAACAACCAATCAAGACCAAAGTTACAGCTGGGACAAGATTTAAAGGTCAACTGTGTGCTGTGATATTGACCCTCAAGCTAGCGACCTGGTTCTTGTTCTTGACACATCGTCTTGTCCTAAGGATCACTTGTGCCAAGTTATTTGAAAACCAGCCAACAAAGACCAAAATTACAGCTGGGACAAGATTTAAAGGTCAACTGAGTACTATGACCTTGACCTTTAAACAGGCAACCTGGTTCTTGTTCATGACACATGGTCTTGTCCTAAGGATCACTTGTGCCAGGTTATTTTAACAAGAGGCCCATGATGGCCCTAAATCGCTCACCTGAGATAAATAGGTTGACCCAAGGAACATCTGTACCAATTTATTTTAAAATCTGGCCAGTAGTTTTGAAGAAGATGATTTTTAAAGTTTTCATATTTTTTTTCTTTTTGTTGCCATGCCAACCAGAGTTCTATATGGATCAAGTTTATTTTAGGAACTTTTGTGAAGGTTGACCCAAGGATCATTCCTGCCAAATTTAATCAAATTCTGTCCAGTGGTTTCAGAGGAAATGTTGATTAAAGTTTTCCCTATATACATATAAGGCAAATAAGCCCCGCCCCTGGCGGCCATGTTTTTTTACGGATCGGAAAAATTTTAAGCAACTTTGGTAGAGGCTGACCCAAGAAACATCTGTACCAATTTATTTTAAAATCTGGCCAGTAGTTTTGAAGAAGATGATTTTTAAAGTTTTCATTTTTTTTTTCTTTTTGTTGCCATGGCAACCAGAGTTCTACATGGATCAAGTTTATTTTAGCAACTTTTGTGAAGGTTGACCCAAGGATCATCCCTGCCAAGTTTAATCTAAATCTGTCCAGTGGTTTCAGAGGAGATGTTTAAAGGTTTCTCTATATACATATAAGGCAAATAAGCCCCGCCCCTGGCGGCCATGTTTTTTTATGGATCGGAATAATTTTACCAACTTTGGTAGAGGTTTGCCCAAGGAACATCTGTACCAATTTATTTTAAAATCTGGCCAGTAGTTTTGAAGAAGATGATTTTTAAAGTTTTCAATTTTATTTCCTTTTTGTTGCCATGGCAACCAGAGTTCTACATGGATTAAGTTTATTTTAGCAACTTTTGTGAAGGTTGACCCAAGGATCATCCCTGCCAAGTTTAATCTAAATCTGTCCAGTGGTTTCAGAGGAGATGTTTAAAGGTTTCTCTATATACATATAAGGCAAATAAGCCCCGCCCCTGGCGGCCATGTTTTTTTATGGATCGGAATAATTTTACCAACTTTGGTAGAGGTTTGCCCAAGGAACATCTGTACCAATTTATTTTAAAATCTGGCCAGTAGTTTTGAAGAAGATGATTTTTAAAGTTTTCAATTTTATTTCCTTTTTGTTGCCATGGCAACCAGAGTTCTACATGGATTAAGTTTATTTTAGCAACTTTTGTGAAGGTTGACCCAAGGATCATCCCTGCCAAGTTTAATCTAAATCTGTCCAGTGGTTTCAGAGGAGATGTTGTTTAAAGGTTTCTCTATATACATATAAGGCAAATAAGCCCCGCCCCTGGCGGCCATGTTTTTTTACGGATCGGAATAATTTTAGCAACTTTGGTAGAGGTTGACCCAAGGAACATCTGTACCAATTTATTTTAAAATCTGGCCAGTAGTTTTGAAGAAGATGATTTTTAAAGTTTTCAATTTTATTTCCTTTTTGTTGCCATGGCAACCAGAGTTCTACATGGATCAAGTTTATTTTAGCAACTTTTGTGAAGGTTGACCCAAGGATCATCCCTGCCAAGTTTAATCAAATTCTGTCCAGTGGTTTCAGAGGAGATGTTGTTTAAAGGTTTCTCTATATACATATAAGGCAAATAAGCCCCGCCCCTGGCGGCCATGTTTTTTTACGGATCGGAATAATTTTAGCAACTTTGGTAGAGGTTGACCCAAGGAACATCTGTACCAATTTATTTTAAAATCTGGCCAGTAGTTTTGAAGAAGATGATTTTTAAAGTTTTCATTTTTTTTTCCTTTTTGTTGCCATGGCAACCAGAGTTCTTCATGGATCAACTTTATTTTAGCAACTTTTGTAGAGCCTTACCCAAGGAACATTCCTGCCAAGTTTCATTAAATTCTGTCCAGCAGTTTCAGAGGAGATGTCGTTTAAAGAAAATTGTTGACGACGGACGACGGACGACTGACGACGCACGACGGACGACGCACGACGCACGACGACGGACGCCGGACGAAGGGCGATCACAAAAGCTCACCTTGAGCACTTTGTGCTCAGGTGAGCTAAAAAGCAACCATACATAATAAAGTTACAGCTGGGACACAAATTTTTGCACACAAACATACACGGACAGGTGAAACACTATATGCCTGCTGCCATTTCATGGTGGGGGCATAACAACACAAGCCTGTGAGTGGGCAGCAGTTATGATCATTTTTTTTAAAATCTATCCTGTTTACATCATTGCCTACTCACATTAGACTCTCTTAAGATCCACAATGCATCACCAGTATCAGTGATACATTACCATTATCACATTACTGGTATTAGTGATTGATCCATCACCAGTATTAGTGATTGATCCATCACCAGTATAAGTGATTGATAAATCACCAGTATCAGTGATACATCACCAGTATCAGTGATAATCACCAGTATCAGTGATTGATACATCACCAGTATCAGTGATACATCACCAGTATCAGTGATTGATACATTACCAGTATCAGTGATACATCACCAGTATCAGTGATTGATACATCACCAGTATCAGTGATACATCACCAGTATCAGTGATTAATACATCACCGGTATGGTCGATAAATCACCAGTATCAGTTATTGATACATCGCCAGTATCAGTGATTGATACATCACCAGTATCAACAGTAAATCACCAGTATCACACCTGCACTGTCTTGCAGCAAAGTGGACTGGTGTAAGAACAAAATCATAACACCAAATGATAATTATGAAGTCATTCATGCACATTAAATTACATGTCATCATTATTTCATTACCCTTATTTACAATCTTAGACATATATACATATTCTTATGTTTTTCTTCTACTCTGACAAAGAAATACATACTTGTTATATTTGTTTTTATACTCTGACAAAGACATACATACTTGTAACATTTTTTTTATACTCTGACAAAGACATAGTTACATACTTGTTATATTTGTTTTTTATTCTGACAAAGACATACATACTTTTTATATTTTTTTATACTCTGACAAGACATACATACTTGTTATATTTGTTTTTTACTCTGACAAAGACATACTTGTTAAATTTGTTTTTATACTCTGACAAAGACATACATGTTATATTTGTTTTTATACTCTGACAAAGACATACATACTTGTTATATTTGTTTTTATACTCTGACAAAGACATATATGTTATATTTGTTTTATACTCTGACAAGACATATATGTTATATTTGTTTTATACTCTAACAATCACATACATACTTATTTTACTTTTTTCATACTCTGATAAAGACAAACTTGTTAATTTTTTCTTATTCTCTGACAAGGACATAAAAACTTGTTATATTTTTCTTATACTTTGATAAAGACAAACAAACTTGATATATTCTTTTAATTAAATACAAACTTGTTATATTTTCTTCTACTCTTGACATTCTGAGTAAATACAAACATTACAAGATGGACATATATATGCATGCCATGGTAAATGATCCTGAATGACTGTTCACAATAAAAAATAAGTGCCTCAAATATAGTAATGTCATCCTTATGATCATAACATAACAAATCCAACTTTAACTAGAACTGCCATTGTAATGGCGCAAATACCCCCCGCATGTTGCTTTGTCACAGGAATGAAGTTTACTGTTCTTGTTTCAAGTTTCATCTTGATGCCTTTTATACTTTTTGAGTTACGGCCTGGTCAAAAATTAAGTCTGAAAATTTACAAAGGGCAATAACTCCAAAATAACGCGACAGAGTTATGGTTCTTGGTCACTGCACGCCCCCTCAATGAGATCTATCCACATATGAAGTTTCATCTTGATGCTTTTTATACATTTTGAGTTACAGCCTGGACAAGAATTAAGTATGAAAATTTACAAAGGGCAATAACTCCAAAATTACGCGACAGAGTTATGGTTCTTGTCACTGCACCCCCCTCAATGGATCTATCCACATATCAAGTTTCATCTTGATATCTTTTATACTTTTTGAGTTACGGCCCGGACAAAAATTAAGTATGAACATTTACAAAGGGCAATAACTCCAAAATTACGTGACAGAGTTATGGTTCTTGGTCACTGCACACCCCCTCAATGAGATCTATCCACATATGAAGTTTCATCTTGATGCTTTTTATACTTTTTGAGTTATGGCCCGGACAAGAATTAAGTATGAAAATTTACAAAGGGCAATAACTCCAAAATTACGCGACAGAGAGTTATGGTTCTTGGTCACTGCACTCCCCCTCAATGAGATCTATCCACATATGAAGTTTCATCTTGATGCCTTTTATACTTTTTGAGTTACAGCCCGGACAAAAAACCAACAGACGGACGGACGGACGGTGAGACGGACGGACAGACAAGCTGATTCCAGTATACCCCCCTTACAACTTCGTTGTGCGGGGGGTATAACTAGAACTGTCACAAAGGTGACTAACACCCTTGCATACTGCTTTGTCACAGTATAGAAGTATGTTCTAAATGCTGAACGCAGTTACTATGGATTTAGGTAAATGGAGAAATGTTCTGAACAAGTCTCATGAAAGACCAGTCAATCATAAACCTTGATATGATTTACCTTTCACATTAAAGATAAATATGTCCCAAACATGGTTAAGTATCTTATTCCTGTTGTTAACAGTAACATAAGTCCATTTCTAGTAACAGTGACCTTGACCCAACAGCTCTACAAAGCTTTATCTTCACACAAATCATATATGTTAATCCAAACTTAATTAAGGTATCAAAATCTAATAAAAAGTTATATGTAGGTAAATACAGTTTTGGGGACAACCTATTTTTAGTATCAGTGACCTTGACCTATTAGACCCAAAAAGCCCACCAATTTAAGCTTTATCTCTACACAAGTATACAAGTACCAACTTTGATTACAATATCTCATTCCTGACAAAAGTTATTGAGGAATTTCTATTTTGCAGACAGTAACAGTAACCATTTTCAGTAATAGTGACCTTGACCCATAACACCCAAAACACACATCAAAACTTTATCTTCACACAAGGTAAACATGTTGCAAATTTGGTCAAGATAATTATGTCACTTATCTAAAAGGTTATTAAAATAATTCCTTTTTGGGTACAGACCAATAGACCAACCAACCGAGTGATTTCAGCACACCCTCTCTAGCATTCCTTTGTGGGGTATCATTTACAACGCTTTGGATTAAGTACTGATAACTGACTTGTTACTATAGTATTTTGTCAGATATTACAATGAAGATTTTAACAAGTAATGTGTGCTATTTTGATTAAGTCAGATGCAATAACTCTTATGACTTTTAAAATGAAACCATAAGTGCATATCTTTCCATGCAGATAAACATTTTCAGTGAAGTTTTATGACTCTGGCTCATACAGTTGTGGTGATATACAATTGTTTGTGACAGACAGAAGGACGGACAGGTATCATGGGCACAAATATATGCCAGCCCCTCCCACTTTACTAGGTGGAGGCATTACAATATCATCCATACAGAAAACACTTAAAATGTCTGTGTAAATTCTTAAAAAAAAATGTTGTTTGTATCTCAGAAAAATATGCTGGGAAATAGACCTTAATCATTAGGATAAAAAATACACAAACACAAAGTAAAAATATATGTTTAAAGGCTGACACTGACATTTTGTAGTTTTGTACCATGACAATTTTATATGTTTAAAGGCTGACACTGCCATTTTGTAGTTTTGTACCATGACAATTTTATATGTTTAAAGGCTGACACTGACATTTTGTAGTTTTGTACCATGACAATTTTATATGTTTAAAGGCTGACACTGCCATTTTGTAGTTTTGTACCGTGACAATTTTATATGTTTAAAGGCTGACACTGCCATTTTGTAGTTTTGTACCATGACAATTTTATATGTAATGCTCATTTTAGTTCATGATCAAATTTTGTAGGCCAATGAATTCCATGATGACACCCCATATAGGGCAATATGATTAATAATCTATACAAAAATTTATCAATTAAAATGTGAAATATATTAGAATGAAAACTAAAAGCTGATTTTATGGCTTGCTAATTTAAAACAAATAAAAAACATGGATAATTTACAAGGATAAATGAAAATCCAATGGTAAGAATGAGAACATATTTGTTTCAAGTGACAATCACTGTATATTAATAGTTACAATAATCATTATACAATACTGAAAGTATAAAAAAAATAATGAATATTGCCTTCTTTTTTTTTTTTCAGGGAAGGTATGGGGGGGGATGTTGAACAAAATGACTGCTTCAATGATCTTGTCTATTTTTTTTAAAGCTAAAACACGAACTAGTTGCAATTTTTACCAGTTTAACTTTTTGTTAAAAGGTTTCACTAGTAATGGTTGCAGGCTTCTTGTTTAGCAACATTCTGTCTTGCCATCTATATCAACAGCAAAAATAATGCTCTTGATGCAATAAAACCCAAGACTTCAGTCACATTTACTATGTGAGATCTTTGAAATTAGTATTGAATTAAAGCTCATTATTGAAGCTCAGATATTAAACTGTTTTCAAAGCTTTTATTTCTTGACCTTTTTCCTGATTACTTACATGACATTGTCCTTTCCAAAACAGATGTCATGCTAGGAGCATGTGATTTACAGTAAAAAAAGAGAGCATAATCTCCTTAAATAATTTTGTGGCGGTATCACTTCTGAAAAATCTTCATTGAGCATGATTCCAAGTGCACACTTGGAATTTTCATAACAGTTGAAGAAAGACATGAGACTGATGGGTGGCTAAAAAGCCCAAGGTGGCTCCAATAAAATGTAAAGATAATCTAATCCTCGACCAACTCTTCCAGCCGACTGGGTGGAGGGGGTGGAGATGGGGGTTGTCCCAAATGTTCATCATAACTCTCTGTGTTGTCTTCATCTGAGAAGCTCCCTTGTCGCTTTCTCTTCTCATCCAAATACACTGAGTCTCCAACAAAGTTGTTGAAATGGTATTCCAGTTTTGGTTTATAGATTAATGCTTTTGGCCTCACTTCTCTGTTATCAAGAAATTGAGGGTTTGCCTGTGACAGGAAGTGAGTCTGTGTGCTACTTCCTGTGTGTGAGTAATAATCACTATCTGTGAAGTTCACTATCCCGTCTCTAACAGAGTCTGTGTCCGAATCTGAGTCTGAGTTAGAGTCATCCGACAGCTGTGAATTGTGCAGAGAATCACAGTTTCGAAACTCTGGAGGTGGGCGGAGTTTGGGAGCCATTTCCATTTTCAGTTCCAACTTATTTTCCTCCAAATCATGGTTGGGAGCTAGCACTTTCAACTTTTCCTCAAAATTTGAGAAATCAAGCACATCCTGATCGTTCAGATTTTCTCCACTGTTTGCAAAAGGGTTGCTATTGACAACAGCAGTCATTTCATAGCTCATCTGCTTATATTTAACGGGTGAGCTGAAACCGAAACTATACTTGAGCCGCTCGTCATGTGACGCCCCCCAGTAGTGCTGCTCACCTTGGATCAAATTCAAGGCGAGACTGTCCGAGGACATCTCTCGATGACCACTATCAGGAGAATCTGTGTCAAACAGGCCCTTGCCATTTCCAGTCAAGCACTGGTCTGGACTGATGAGAGAATTGCCATCAGAATCATGTGCAATTGCTCTTGCCATGAACACTGGCCCACACTGTGGTGTGGTGGGGTCTGGTACAGAGTTGCCCTGGAAAAAATCACATTGAAATTTATACACAGATCATATGGTAACACAACAATATAATATTTTAAGAAAATTACTCAAAAAAGATTGTTTTAAAGCTATGCTCCAGGCAAAAAATTATCACAATATAAACAAAGTGCCAAAACTGTCATCAAATTCAAGCCAGGGTTTTTTGGAGATAAGATGTGGACA
The DNA here is from genome assembly GCA_021229015.1 of Solen grandis. NCBI lineage: Eukaryota > Metazoa > Mollusca > Bivalvia > Adapedonta > Solenidae > Solen > Solen grandis. Next base: position 52,897,534 of record CM037787.1, on the reverse strand, counting down.
AGAGCAAGGGGAAGATTTGTGTATAAGGAAAATGGCTGACCCTAAGCTGTGGGCCTTGTTTTTCAAGGGGCCAACTTTATTCTAGCATTTATGGTAGAGGGCATTGAATGGCAATTTTTGCGAAATGGAATGAAATTCTAATCATTGGTTTTATTGCAGAAGGGTTTTGAAATCTGAATCAAGAGTGCTGCTTATCGCAAAATATGCCCCTTCTGCAATTCTATTAATTCAAGGGTCATGACTCTGGGGTGTCTAGGACAGTCTGGCTGGTCAAGATATTATGCTAACAGACATTGTGACAAAGTTTGGCAAAGATTGATTCACATTTTTCAGTGTTAGAGACACTGTTCTTTTTGCAGTTTTTCATCAATACAAAGGCCCTGACTCTGGTGTGTCAGAGACTTTCTCACTGGTTATCAAACTTGGCCAAGATATTGTTCCTATAAACACTGTGACCAAGTTTGGTAAAGATTGGTCTACATTTGAGAGAGTCAGAAAGAGGACACTGTTAATTACAATTTTTCATCAATTCAAGGGTCCTAACTCTAGGGTATCTGTGACTTTCTGGCTGGTTATTGAATCTGGTTGAGATATTGTGCCCATATATATTGCGGTCAAGTTTAGTAAAGATCAGTTCACACATGTCAAGGTAGAAGAACAGACAACCTCAGTGGACACTGCCCACCTGCAGGTGAATCAGACAATCTCAGTGGACACTGCCCACCTGCAGGTGAATCAGACAATCTCAGTGGACACTGCCCACCTGCAGGTGAATCCATCATCCCATCATTCAAAGGGCTTAAAATTAGTCAAATTTTTCAAGGGATCAACTTACTATAGAGAGCCATGAGGTGACCATTTGTGTCATATGAAATAAAACTGTGAGCAATGGTCTAAGAGAAGATTTCTTTTTCAAAAAATTCTGTTGGTTCCATGACACCCAGTGTCTTGCAAAGACCAATTTATTTTAGTTACTTTTATAAAGTTCCCCCAGCAGTTATTTAAAGCAAATTGATGATACTGTAAGGTGGACAAAGGTTAAGAATGGACACAGGTTGATCAGAATAACATAACTTGGCAAGTTGTGCTTTTGTGAGCTAAAGAGCAGTCAGTATCAAGATGGGATAATAATGATGTTTCATTAAAATTGAATTATACAATAGGAAACTTCAGGACAGCAAACCTAGCCTGTTGACTCAGGTCTCCTATATACATACCACACCTAAGCAGAAAATATTGATCATTGATAGTGTATTGTTGTAATGACTTGACAGTGTGTGAAGGGGGATAATAGTGACCAGCTGGTGACAGATCTCAACATGCATAGCCTGCTACCTGAGTGATCATGTGCTGGGCAGTCTTGTCATGCACATTGTTGGCCTTGATCTCAAGCTCCTGCAGGCGGCCCAGGATCTGGTTCATGTGGTCCAGCAGGTCCCGGTTCTGTAGAAGCAGCTGGTGGGTCCGCGCCTGAAACATGACCAACACACTCACAATGATCCTATCTTCACCTGAAGCATGCCCCACACACTCACAATGGTCCTATCTACACCTGAAGCATGCCCCACACAATCACAATGGTCCTATCTACACCTGAAGCATGCCCACACAATCACAATGTCCTAACTACACCTGAAATATGCCCAACACACTCACAATGTCCTAACTACACCTGAAACATGCCCACACACTCACAATGTCCTATCTACACCTTAAACATGCCCCACAGACTCACAATATCCTATCTTCACCTGCAACACACCTCACACTATCCTATCTTCACCTGAAACATGCCCCACACACTCACAATGTCCTATCTACACCTTAAAATGCCCCACAGACTCACATTGGTCCTATGTACACCTGCAACACACCCCACACACTCACAATGGTCCTATCTACACCTGAAATACGCCCCACACACTCACAATGTCCTATCTTCACCTGAAACACGCGCCCCACACACTCACAATGGTCCTATCTACACCTGAAATACGCCCCACACACTCACAATGGTCCTATCTACACCTGAAATACGCCCCACACACTTACAATGGTCCTATCTACACCTGAAATACGCCCCACACACTCACAATGTCCTATCTACACCTGAAACATGCCCCACACACTCACAATGGTCCTATCTACACCTGAAATATGCCCCCGACACTCATAATGGTCCTATCTACACCTGAAACACGCCACACACTCACAATGGTCCTATCTACACCTGAAATACACCCGACAGACTCACACTGGTCCTATATACACCTGCAACACGCCCCACACAGTCACAATGGTCCTATCTACACCTGAAATACGCCCCACACACTCACAATGTCCTATCTATACCTGAAATATGTCCCACACACTCACAATGGTCCTAACTTCACCTGAAATATGTCCCACACACTCACAATGGTCCTATCTACACCTGAAATATGTCCCACACACTCACAATGGTCCTATCTACACCTGAAATACGCCCCACACACTCACAATGGTCCTATCTACACCTGAAATATGTCCCACACACTCACAATGGTCCTATCTACATCTGAAGTATGTCCCACACACTCACAATGGTCCTATCTACACCTGATATACAGTCAACATCGTACATGCGACCACCTGTATTAAACGACTTTTTTATTAAACGACCGTTATAAATCCCGCCCGAACGTTTTTACTATATCAATTTATCCCATTAAGCGACTTTTTTATTTTGCGACCAGCGACCACATAAACCAAGTCCCAGCACGTAAGATTATGCACAAAATCAACTTTATTGAGCGACCGTGTTTGATTCCGTTGCTAATTATCGTGTACGCTGGAGCATGTGTACATATTCATCTTTAACACATCCGAATAAACAAACAATTATCCCGATCATAAGTGCTCACCTGAAACCAATTTGTTTTGACCACGCATGACTGCACCATGTGCAACTAAATTCTAAATATAGTTCCTGGTTCCCGTTTCAAAAGTTACTATGCATAACATAGGTGAAACCATCCCTCCAAATGCCGAATGCTTCGGATTTTGGTAAAAGAAAATTTGGGAATAAGGTAAATTAATACTTCCGGATGCAATGCGTACCATCAATAATTCGTAACTATAAGTATTTACTTTGCGTTTGATGATGGCGCACGGTTGAAATAAATTTATCGGGGGTTTCTGGATTTATGTTAGACAGAGACATAAAGAAAGCTCATTGCTAAAATATATTTTTCTTGAAATTGTCCGAATCAATACATGAATTCGATGTCAAATGTTGTGTTTTTCCACCAAATACCAAATGCAAACCTCAGCCAATGATCCAAGGTATTATTCCAACATAACAGCTAAAAAATCGTAAGATATGACAAAAATAAACATGATGATGTTTATTGGTATACAATAACAAAACATTGTGTAGTTTACATCGTATTTATGTTGTAATATAATCTAACATTATGATACAATTTAGCTTACAGTTTGTATATTTATGACTTGTTTGCCTGGATTTCCAAACAAAATCTATTAAGAGACCATTTCATTAAGCGACCACTTTTTGGCAGTCCCTTGAGCGGTCTCTTAATACAATGTCAACTGTATGCCCCACACACTCACAATGGTCCAAACTACACCTGGAACATGCCCTACACACTCACAATGGTCCTATCATCACCTGAAACACACCCCACACACTCACAATGGTCCTAACTACACCTGAAATACACCCCACACACTCACAATGGACCTATCTAGACCTGAAACACGCCCCACACACTCGCAATGGTCCTATCTACACCTGAAACATGCCCCACACACTCGCAATGATCCTATCTACACCTGAAACATGCCCCACACACTCACAATGACCTATCTACACCTGAAACATGCCCCACACACTCGCAATGACCTATCTACACCTGAAACATGCCCCACACACTCACAATGACCTATCTACACCTGAAACATGTCCCACACACTCGCAATGACCTATCTACACCTGAAACATGCCCACTCACTCACAATGACCTATCTACACCTGAAACACACCCCACACACTCGCAATGGTCCTATCTACACCTGAAACATGCCCCACACACTCACAATGGTCCTATCTACACCTGAAACACACCCCACACACTCACAATGGTCCTATCTACACCTGAAATATGTCCCACACACTCACAATGGTCCTATCTACACCTGAAACACACCCCACACACTCACAATGGTCCTATCTACACCTGAAACACACCCCACACACTCACAATGGTCCTAACTTCACCTGAAACATGCCCCACACACTCGCAATGGTCCTATCTACACCTGAAACACACCCCACACACTCACAATGGTCCTATCTACACCTGAAACATGCCCCACACACTCACAATGGTCCTATCTACACCTGAAATATGTCCCACACAGTCACAATGACCTATATACACCTGCAACATGCCCCACACGTAACACACCAGCTATTCATATACCAATTTTCATAAAATTACCTTAAATGGTTTTCAAGTTAATATGGTGTAACAGTCAAGTTTTTCCACAGTCAGTTTCTTCCCCGGGGAAAAATCTGACTAGTCAGGTTTTTCCCCAGGGGGGAAATCAGTTTTTTTTCCCCCTATCTAATATATTGTGCATGATGGTGGGGAAATTCTGGACCAGTCAGTTTTTTCCCCCCTGTCATGTTGATTGTGCGTGATGGTGGAGAAATTCTGACATAGTCAGTTTTTTCCCCACTGTCGTAAAGATTGTGCATGATTGTGGGGAAATTCTGGACGTCAGTTTTTCCCCCTATCAAATATATTGTGTGGAGGTGGGAAATTCTGGCCCCCCCCCCCCCCCCCCCCCCCCCGTCATTTAGATTGTATTGATGGTGGGAAAATTCTGGACCAGAATTTCCCCACCATCACCACAATCTAAATGACAGGGGTGGAAACTGACTAGGCCAGAATTTTCCCGACTTCCATGCTCAATCTACATGACAGGGGGGAAAAAACTGACTAGGCCAGAATTTCCCCACCTTTATGCACAATCTACCTGACAGGGTGGGGGGGGGGAACTGATTAGGCCAGCATTTCCCCACCTTCATGCTCAATCCACATGACAGGGGGGAAAAAACTGACTGGTCCAGAATTTCCCCAAAATCACCACAATCTAAATGACAGGGAGGAAAAAACTGACTGGTTCAGAATTTCCCCACCATCTCGCCAATATGGAAGGGGGAAAAAACTGACTGGTCCAAATTTCCCCAAAATCAACAATCTAAATGACAGGGAGGAAAAAACTGACTGGTTCAGAATTTCCCCACCATCTCGCACAATATACTGGATAGGGGGCAAAAAACTGACTGGTCCAAAATTTACCCACTATCATGAACAATCTAAATGACAGGGGCGGGAAAACTGACTGGTCAAGAATTTCCCCACCATCTCGCAAAAAAAAATAGATAGGGGAAAAAATGACTGGTCCAGAATTTCCCAACCTTCATTCACAATCTAAATGGCAGGGGGGAAGAAACTGAGTAGGCCAGAATTTCCCCACCATCTCGAAATATTAGATAGGGGGGAAAAAACTGACTGGTCAAGAATTTCCCCACCATCTCGTGTAAAAATATTAGATAGGGTGGAAAAAACTGACTAGGCCAGAATTTCCCCACCATCTCGCACAATACATTAGATAGGGGGGAAAAAACTGACTGGTCAAGAATTTCCCCACCATCACAACAATCTAAATGACAGGGGGAAAAAAACTGACAAGGCCAAAATTTCCCCACCATCTGGCACAATATATTGGATAGGGGGGAAAAAACTGACTGGTCCAGAATTTCCCCACCATCACGAACAATCTAAATGACAGGGGGAAAAACTGACTTGTCCAGAATTTCCCCACCTCTAAAACCTTAAAAATAGAGGTGGGGGAACTGACTGGGTGGGGAAAAACCTGACTAGTCAGTTTCTTCCATGGGGAAAAACTTGACTACCATATACACCGGCAGATAAGGCGCACTTTTTTTCCAGAAATTTCAAGTTTATAGAGGGGGTGCGCCTTATATGATGATATACAGCTTTTCAGGTTTCTTTTTTCAATCACCGAGAAGTGAAAATTACCGGTATACGATCTCAGGAAATGGATATACTGAAAGCTAATGAATACGATAATATGACACAAAGTCTATACGAAACCATGATAAACAATACCAGATTATTGCTTTTGTTCTTATTAGTTATTCTACAGGTATATTTCATGATAAAATGATTGTGAGAAACTGAAACAACTTGATGGAAGCCATTTTCAATATAAACAAATAAGTTTATTTTACGGGACCTCATGATGTATAGGAGAAACTTGACAGGTGGCAATTGTTACGTTATGTTTGTTAATTGGGAGAATTTTGAACAGGTGACAATGGTCCCCAGTGTTAGAATGCGGGGACACGGTTGAGTAATGTCATGTTATGAAAATGTGTCACCTTTATCCTACCCGTCGTTAATGTAACGGTCTTATGCCATGTGTAAATAAAACGGTTCACCGTATGATTAGCCCGGTGACGTACAGATAGCTTTCGGTCTGTCAAAATGTACGACGGCGCAAATTTCAAAACAAGATTTCGCCGCATACGATACGATAAGTGATTTTTTTTTTCAAATAAGTTGCCCTGAAAGTTAGGATGCGCCTTATACGTAGCTGCGCCTAATCTGACCGTGTATACGGTAGTCACTTTTTTCCCCAGGGAAAAAACTTACTGGGGGGGGAATCTGGGCTGTTACAGCGGGATCCAGATTTCCGGACAGATGGACGGAGGGCAAACCTATAGTCCCCTCCGGTGTAGACATTGGTAGGGGACTAAAAAGCTACATATGAAGGTGTATACACTCATAAGATTTTGATTCCTGATAAAGAAGGGGTGAAATCAGGACCTAGCAGAAGTGTTCCTTATAACAGAGTATTTGTCTTCTCCGTGTTCCTTGCAACTGAATGTTCCCTTTATATAAGTTCCTTATAACCAAGTGTTAATTTTATCTGTGTTCTTTATAGCTAAGCATTCGCTTTATCTGAGTTCACTATAAGTGAGGACTTCCTTTTTACTATGCATAGACAATGTTTCAAATTTTGTTTTCTGTCTTACCACTAAGAAGTGATAATTTTCATGTTTATTTCATTAGGATTGAATTATGGAGTCGAAACTGAATCAAAATATGTTGATTATTGATGCTGGAAATAATGTGTTTCAAAAACTGTAACTAGAAATGTGTCCATAGGATAAAGATGCCCCCGCCATTTTATTAGATTGTTATTTATGTCAGTGATTATAATAAGAAACTGGAAATATAAAAGAAAAGTGTTCTGTTCTGAGTAGTTCATGGTTGTATGATTTCTTACTTGACTCAGCAAAAAGGCATTCCAAAGTCTCACATTTACCCCTAAAATTCTGGCGACTGTATCATAGAAAGCTAATTGATAGCACAACACATGTCCTGCCTACCTGTGACTCTATCCTAGCAGCAGTCTCGGCAGCCAGTTGTTCCTTCAGCAACTGAACCTGAGCGACTGCCACCTGGGTCTGTTGTTGGTGATGCTCCACCTGTTGCCGTAGCAACTGCAAGTGGTGGCGTGAGGTAACAGGCAGCTGGGGATCAATTAGGTCATCTTCAAGGAGACCAGGTGATGTGATAGGGGATGTGATGGTGGTACCACCTATCTGCTGAAAACACAAAAAATAAGCTTAAAGTCAGTTGCAATCCATTTAAACATGAATGCCACCATAGCACAGGTCATTTCTCGGTCCTCTTATCTTGGAATTCTGTTCAACATTGTTTCTAGAACTGAACCCTCAAATGAAAAATAAAATGTAAATAAGCATACCAAGGGAACACTTTTTCCTATGAAAACAAAAAAAAAATCACAGAACTCCAGAATAATTAAGTGACAAAGGGACTTAACTACCAGCTTATTTTCATGATGGAGATCAAAGAGTTATTGCCCTTATACAAATGAAGACCTGAGAAGTTTGTGGCTCTTTTCATATTCTCCCTCAATGTAGTCACTATGTCTTACCTTTCTATAATGAAAAGGCCATAGTAGCCCTAGATCGCTCACCAGAGTACCCTAAGATTAACTGAAACAGATCAGGTCACTTGATTTTACCAGCATCTTTTAAACCATGAGGTTATCATTAGTGCGCATTCAGAGAATTAGAATGACCAATACATGCAGTGGATACTAAGATCAATATTAAGAGTACAAAAGTGGGCCTCATTTTTTGCCAATAAATTTTATATTAGCAATCATAGTAGAGGGAAATGAGGTGACTATTTGTGGCATATAAAATTCTGACCATCAAAATTAAAATTCTATTTGGTTACCATGACAACCTTAGTTCTGCATGGATCTAGTTAATTTAAGCAAATTTTGTGAATGGCCATTCAGTGGTAATCCATGCCTTGTTTCATTCAATGGTAAATTATGACGAGTTTCATCCAGTGGTAAACCATGCCTAGTTTCATCCATTTCTAGCCAGGGGTTTCAGAGGGGATGTCTTTTAAAGCATTTGTTGCATGACAGATGACAACAGATACGGTGTGATCCCAAAAGCTCACTTTGAATTTGACAATCCATTAATTCTAATAAGCAGATAGACAGACAGGGATGAAAACATCTTGGCCAGCCACACAAGAGAAATTGATGAGAAAGATAAGTTTTTTTTTGTTTTTTTCAAACATCCATCTATATCTAAATCAGTCTTTACAAACATAAAAGTAAC
>CM037787.1:52838667-52888667 GCA_021229015.1 Solen grandis | reverse complement strand
CTACAAAGAGGATGTGCAGAGTGTAGGTGTCGGATGTCTTGGTTCAAGCTCAAGGTCACACTTGAAGGTTAGTTAGCAATTTTTTGTCCACCCTGTATCTTTGAAACCGCTGGAAGGAAATTGAAATTATTTGACAGAAATGTCAACCATACTGAGAGGATGTGCAGAGCATAGGTTTCGGATGTCTTGGTTTAAGGTTTAAGATCAAGGTCACACTTGAAGGTTACATGTCATACTGTTATATTGTAAGAATATTTTGTGTCCGCTCTGTGTCTCTTGAATCACTTGAGCAGATTTAAACTATATGCCAGAAATGGCAACCATACTGAGAGGATGTACAGATCAAATGCAAGTTTCAACTGTATTAGGTCAAGGTCATAGTACACTGTAAACTCCTTATAACGCTCCTCGGAACAATGCTGTAGCCAATGTAACGCGGATGTCCATGGACCCCCTTTTTTTTGGAAAAAAATAGCAATTTTCGTATTTTTCATATGTATCATTCTATTGTAGCCGCCATTTTTGTTTACTAACAGTGGTTTCTGGTTATCCGCCGATTACCTGATACGTGTTAGTTTCTCTCGCTGTAGGCTGAAAACCAGTCACACTAGTACACTTAGGTGCGTGAATAATGGTAAACTGTCATAAGTCTAACGGTTAAGAAGCCAATATCGGCTATTTTTCCCCTGACTAACGACATGAACCTGTTATATTTTCGCACTTCAGCACGTGTCAGCGTAATAATGATGGCAAACTGTCATATGTAAAACAATTAAGAGCCCATTATTCTCACGCTTTCCTGTTTTTCATGCTGTCACCGATTGTCATTAAATCTGAAATGGAAATGAAACATCTTTCTTTTTGGACTAATAAAAATACACATTCTTATGGTAAGATCTATGTTAATAAATATATAAATTAACACACATTTTGATACGGATTATCGATTAAGCACAATAAGAATAAGACAGAAACTGACCGCCGATTTTACCGGTACAGTGTAAGCGGGTGGGTGGGGGATGGCTTTATTCGATATAGCATACAGTATAAGTGGATGGGGGGGGGGGGATTTTAACCTGAAATAGCAATAACGCGGATTCACATAGAGTGCGGATCACCACCTTGGACCCCCAAACCCGCGTTATAAAGAGTTTACAGTGTATTAAGCAACTTGTATAATGCAAAAAATTTCATGATTGTTTGTCCCCTACCAATGTTTACACGAGGGAACTGTAAGTTTGCCCTCCTTCTTTCTGCCTGTCTGCATCTCCTTATTAAAACTTTGCTGTTGATAAAGTGCTTATCCATTCATCAAAGGTAGTTCACTTTCAATAACTTTTTTCGGGCTTATATTACTCCACTTCAGTGGAGCTCTTGTTAACAATACAGTGCTATGCTAATGTTAGGAAGTAAACTTTAGCAATAAGTGACATTACATCTCTTCTCCTCTTCATACAATGCACAGAATTAAATTCTATTTTGAACCTTTGATTAGCCCATGGTTCTATACCATTGTTACGTGGGTTTGATCCCCTAAAAAATTAGTCTTGAAGATGGTTGGCAAGTTTTCTTTTTAAGTCTGTATAGAAACTTGTTTGTATCTGAAATTTGAATCAAGGTACAACTGAATTGTTCAAGCTGATGGTACTCTGGTGAGCAATCTAGGGCCATTATGGTCCTCTTCTTTCTCCGATCTAAATGCATGGGATATCCATCTAGCAGCACCTCATGTCACTTCAGCACATATGAATTGACTTGTGGCTGATACCAATTAATTTCCTTCCCCATTTCCTTGCACGTTGATCCTTGATCTCTGTCAAATGATTTTATTTTACTTCAGCTACAATATTTTTTTGTTAATGATTCCTATTGGGTTATTGAACTCAGGATCTCTAATCAACTTCATTTCTTCAGTCCTTGAACATGTCAAGTCATCTAAATACTGCAGCCTGTTACAGGGCTTGTTCTTCATGTACCTTCAGTAGCATTTGGAATATTTCTGTTCCAGTGATTTCTTTATGATGTCAGGATTTTGACTTAACAATATAGGGTCATCAGGCACAATATTTGGAATGACAAATGATTAAGCCACAGTCATAACAAATGTCATTGTAAAGGCTTGGAACAGTATTTAAGATACGTCTCACTTTTTGGATGTCCTTCATATTTATACAAGGCTTGTTTGGAAATTATTGAGACATGGTTGATTTAAAAAAAAAGAAAAAAAGTAACAATTTGAGTTCAAACTTTCAATAAATATTAATTAATCTCTGATGGATCATAAAAATAGAACAAATACAGTCAAACTTGTATTAAGCAGCCACCCAAGGGACGGGCCACAATTGGCTGCTTAAGACAAGTTGGCTGCTTAAGACAAAATATAGTATCAGCCATTTTTGATAGTATATTTCAATGTATATATGCTTGCTTGTATGTATGTATGTATTTAATTTTACCTTTTTATATGTATGTTATATATATATACACAAACTCTCTTTTTTTTTCTCCCCCTTTCAATTTTTACCTCTTTCTCTTTCTGAGTCTTGTACCCATAACAAACTAAATATTCAACTGATAAGCTCATGTATGAAGATATGAAAAATAAACATGTATCTTAAAAAACTCATAAGTGGGCCAGACACAGGAACTTGTTTTGATGTTGTGTCAAGAAACCAGCAGTAACAGATATCGTTAAATTATCATTGGGTGTTGTTAGCCATGATCTTTTTAGCTCTAAAATTTCTCTCTCTCAAACTCTTCAAGTAATTCCTGTTCTCTTTTTTATATATTCTGGGTCTGAGTCAAGCCATTGTTAAATTCAGCCGCGATTCCCAGCTTCTGGAAGTTTCTAAACTTTCGTTCTGTTTTCTAGCGTCAGACATTTTTGTTAAGACATGGGTTTTATATTCCATTTTATATCACTAGCGATTTCTTGTTTTTAGCTGCAAACAGTCGATGTTCTTTGATAAAGCAATTAATAAAAACACCTTTATAACTCTTGAAAGATAAAAGATGTCCACATATAATTATGCATGCATAATTCCATCATTAATACTGATCAGCGATCATCTAGTCAGCTGAGTAATCGAACGTAGCAGAATCGAGTGCATAACTGTTCATATATATGAAGCGTATTTCATCAAACTATGCATAGATAAAAGTCAATTGGGAATAATAAAACACTGATTGCTGGTTGATTGGTTAAGCTAGCCCTTTGCAAAAAGCGTGACGTTGGCAAACACCGTAAGTTTGCCAGCGGAAGTGTGTCAATTATGTCTGCGGGTGGGGAGCAGGGGATTAATGGGCACGTGTTCGGTGCAGGATCACACCAGCTGATTGACTGCTAATTAGGATTCCTTTGAAGTAGGATTATCCCCTTTTAAGGTGACCGTTGACCGCATATGACAAGTGACCGCTAATTACACGACAATTAAAGAAGAATTTGTTCGGGAGGACCTGACATGACCGCTTAATACACGTGACTGCTATCACAAGTTTGACTGTATAACAAAATACAGATAGTACAACTATACGTAAGTCTCTCAAACAAAGTTTGGAGACTTATTTCTTATTATTCTTCCTTCTTCTTTCTTCCGCTGGTACCATTGTACAGGCCATATCTTGGAGGCCTATCAACCTATCTTAACAAAACTTCACACACTTATAGTGCTCAATAAGTAGTGTTGCCCCTCTGATATTATAAGTGTTGGGTCTCTGGGGGTCAGGCCCCACCCCCTTAAAGGTGGATTCTTGCATAAAAAGGTGGATTCTTGCATAAAAAAATGTATTTTGGTTAAACATTTCAAATTTCCAACACTGAATCATATATATTTTCCCCTCATAATGAGAAGAATTGAAAAGTACTATTTTGGTGGCCCTCAGGGCCACCCAGGGGTCAGGCCTCACCCCCTCAAGTTTACTTACGACCTTATATCTCAAAAACAGTTCAGATCCCTACCTAAAAACCATATATATTCTTGTTCCTCATGATGAGACTATTGAATGGTACTACTTTGGTGTCCCCCGCGGTGAGGCCCCACCCCCTCAATTTTACTTATGACCTCATATCTCAAAAACAATGTTCAGATCCCCACCCTTAAACCATACACATATTCTTGTTCCTCATGATGAGACTATTGAGTGGTACTTCTTAAGTGTCCCCGAGGGGGTGGGGTCACAAAGGGGTCTGGCCCCACCCTGTCAGTTTTACTTCTTACCTTTATTTCAAAAACCATTGAGATCCTCATGAGATCCTCACCCACAAATAATATATATTTTTCCTCATAGGCAGATGGATTGAATGGTACTTCTTTGATGTTCACATGGGTCACCAAGGGGTCAGGCCCCACCCCTTCGATTTTACTTGTGACTGGGATTTTACTTCGTTTGGGAGACTTAGTAACAGTTCACTGTTACAATTATTACTTGTTGATGTTTAGATACTGTTAGGTTGGGTTACCTGGAGCATGACGTTAGAATTGGAAAGCAGAAATACTTAACTGACACCTTAGTAACAATTTGGTATTGACATCACCCTGGTAAAGTTTAAAATCATTCGTTTAGTAAATACGCAAGCTATTGACCTTCCTCAGGAGCTTGTGTTAACGAAATAGCAGCGTCAATTGGATTTGGAGCAGCAGCTATCATAAAAACTTTAGTTGGATGGGGGAACATCATGAGTTGGAATGAAAGAAAGACAGTTGGAAATGGCACAGGGTGGAAGTGGTGGTTCATCAGCTCTGTCATATTAGATTTTTGAAGATCTGACTCTTCCTTAAAGCTTTAAAGAGACAGAAGATGAATAATTATAACAAATAAAAGTCCAATGGGCAATGCTGTTTTTCTCATATCTATAGTTATAGTGATTGAAAATTATTTCAAGAACCTTGACTATGAAATTATCAATTTCAACCATAGGTATATAAAATTTAATCCTTTTCAAAGTAGACCCCATGTGACCTAATGCAGGTGTTACATCTCCAACCAAGAATCAAAGGCATGACATAAGCTGTCATGTGACAACATTCTAAATGTGGCCATAATAGCACTACCAAGCTCTATAACCCCGCAACTGATCTTTAACATTTGGAAAGAGAAAGAAATCACAGACGGCCAAGTCTAGACTATAGGGTGGGTGTTGTAGATGTTCATTGTTTAATTCTGTCATTGTCGACTCAGCAATGAAAAGGCCTATTGTTTCTGTGTTGAATAAGCCCAGCATATTTGAAATCAGCTGAAAATTGTGTCAGATACGAAATTCAGAATACGACCATGTCAGTTTTCCTATAGTTTTTGAACAAAGAGTTACATACCTTTTCAGTATATTTTTTTTCTGGAATTGTGAAATTTTGTTATAAAATGTGTTTTAAATTGTTACTTTATATCATTATGGGAACCCATGTTGGTAGCCTGTGGGCTCTACCATAGGTTTACGGACCCTCCCTGAAATCGACGAAAATAAGTGCCCCACGAAAATTAATGATTTCACAGTATCCTCCATTTTTGAAGAACATATGCAGGGGCAGTTTAAGCAAAATGACATCATCAAGTCGAGGTGTGAGAGCAAAACAAGGCTAGGTGCTTATAAATATTTGCACTTAGCCTAATTTGGCTCTAACCACTCAATGTATTTATGACTTCCTAATAATAACAAATTACTAAAATTGTTAGAAAAGGATTGCACTTTAACATAAATGTGTTAGATCTGATCTATATGGACTTAAAAAGAATATATGGTAAAAGTTCTTTAATAAAATGATCACAATCATGTTTCTGGTTTGACAAAATTTACTTCAAAAAAAGGAATGATCTCCAACCAAGCTCATGAATGTAACCTCGTGTAAATGATGTTGCCATTAGCTCTGGATGAAGCCAGATCAAGTAATTCAAATGGTGCTAAAACTAAATAGGCACCATTAAGAAATAGATATTTTGCATGTAGATTGTAATAAAGTTGGGCTCTTTTGTGGTGTAACTTTTAGATTTGTATTCCTTTAATTTCTTTAATATTAATGTTGTCTCAATAATTTCTGAACAAGCCTCATATATTGAACTCTTAATGTTGGCACTTGTAATGCTTTAGAGTATTTATGGTACTGGTGGTGACAGAATGTGGAAAGACTCTATAATCTCTGTCACAGGACTTAATGTGACACACACATTTGTAGGATGTTAATATCCTATAAGGTTGTTTTTTTTCCTAAAGAAAAAATCTGGTTTTTAAATTTGGTTATATTGCGTGGGTGGGTAGGCGTCAACTTTCTTTGTCTGGTCCTTATCTTTGTCATGCTGTAGGTATACGTGAAAAATCATGGTTTATGACACAAAGTGGTTGCTTATGGTTTGGCATATTGAATGCATGCCTGATGTTACTAAGTCTGTGGATATTATGTGCAGACTGGTTTGGATTTACATTGGTTTATTAATGTGTCGGAGAGAGCCTTTGCATTGACTGAGATAGCTACTGACTGAGATAATTACACATAAGAAAAACTAAACATGAATGCATAATTATTATGTATGTATGTGGCATATGGAGACATGTTCATTTCCTTGATCTGTCTGGCAAGGATCTAGCAGGTTCTGGTAATGGCAGACAGTGAATGTAGGTGTGCTAGTCAATTTCCTCTTCCTTCCCCTTGGTTTGTCCTATATTTAGAGGGACATTCAACCTGTTATTATAGTGAACAATTCACTTAACAACGGCATGTTCTCTGTTTGGTTTTAAACATTTTGATTAAAAGTTGTCTTGACACTGCGTCAGCTGCAAAGCAATCAGTTACATTTATTGCTTCAAAATAAATTATTATATAACTTGATTTGAACTATTTTATTTTCTTCTATTCTGTTTTCAAAATAAATCAGATTAAAGTTAATGGGTTCCACACATTTAGTTGACTTAATTTGATAGACATTTAAAATTAGAACTTAAATGATTTGAAATCAGTCCTTTTCTGTTTCTTTATGTATGTTTCTTTATAATCATCATTTATTTAACTGGGTCCAGGGACTTTTTTCACTGCATTACAGATAATTGCTGATATCTTTTTTA
Source organism: Solen grandis (assembly GCA_021229015.1). NCBI lineage: Eukaryota > Metazoa > Mollusca > Bivalvia > Adapedonta > Solenidae > Solen > Solen grandis. The sequence continues at coordinate 52,881,616 of CM037787.1, read as the reverse complement.
CAGCCATTATAATTCATCCTGAAAGATGAAATATTTGCAGGAGATATTTGTGTTATTTTTGGTTGGCTTTTCCAACGAAAAATTCAGTCCTTTTAATTGATGATGTCTGGTTGGGTGTTGTCAGGGGGTGGGCATCAGGCCCCGTGTTCTCGAAAATACTTAAGTACGATCTCAGACTCAAATTTGAGTATCATACTAAAATCCCTATTGAAACCAATGGGCATAGTTTGAATATGAAAATCATACTTAGGTATCATTTTTATTTTCGAGAACACGGGGCCAGGCGTCTGCTCAGGTTGACATTTTTTAATCTGTGATAACTTCTATGTCCTTCATTGGATTGATTCAATATTTGAGCAGTTGCTTAAAAGGATAGACCTTTACATTAGGCAGTTGACCTTGTTACCTTGACCTTTGACCTACTTTTGATGGAAAAAAAGCAGCATCTGACTGGATTGCTTCAGTATTTGGACAAATGCTTAAGTTGATGGACCCCTACATTATGCAGTTTTACCTTGACTACCTTGACCTTGACCCTTGACCTACTTTTGATGAAAAAAGCTTGAAAAAAATTGTCCATAATACCCATCAGGTTTTATAAAGAGGTACTTTCACAGGAGTTTTTTATGCCCCCCTTCAAAGAAAAGGGGGAAAATTGTTTTGCAAATGTCGGTTGGTTGGTCGGTAGGTTGGTCGGTCCGTTGTTAGACCACATCGTTTCTGATCAATAACTGGAGAACGCTTGGGCCCATATTCCTCAAACTTCATAGGGTGATTGGTCATGACTAGTAGATGACCTCTATTGATTTTAGGGTCCTTTGGTCAAAGGTTAAGGTAAGAGTGACCTTGAATGTGAAAATCATTTCCGATCAATAAGTCACTGGAGAATGCTTGGGCCCACATTCCTCAAACTTCATAGGGTGATTGGTCATGACTAGTAGATGACCGCTATTGATTTTGGGGTCAATTGGTCAAAGGTTAAGATAACAGTGACCTTGAATGTGTAAAATCATTTCGATCAATAACTGGAGGTGGGGGAGCATAGGGGGCATGTGTGTCGTTCCGACATTTTTTTTTTTTTTCTGAAAGTTAAATTGTGAATGAATTTGTTAGGCAAAATGTAATATAGATATTGCATTGTTTGACATTGACCACTGAGACTCCAGAGAAAAGTCATATTTGTTTCATAGGTTAGTCAGGTGTTGTTACTATTTTACTCAAAACCATCCCCTTAACTTTGTGTGCAAGGTAGATTGGTCTCGATGTTGTGACATATCTTTTGTAATCCATTGATGCCAGTTTTATAATCAGTTGAAAAATTGTTGTTTTACTACCCACAATTTTGTGTGGGGTAGGGGCTTTATAGGGTGGATCAGTATAAAGTAAAGTTGTGCATATTGTCGGCATGCTTGGGTTTGATGAAATTCACAAATGGAATGTTTTAGTGGAGAGTTATGACCCCTTCTTTAGTCACAAAATATACCTTAAGATTCTTGTCCACACATCTTTGAAAAACCCTAGCATTAAATAGACAAAACTTCATTGGATTAATTGGTACCATGTGTAGCTTTGCATATTTTCAGCATGTTTGGTTTTGATATATCAGAGTTATGGCCCTTTGTTTTTTAGCAACTTATTGGCTTTACAAATTCTTGTTTGTACCTCTGGCTAGAATTTGATGAAACTTCACAGGATTAATAAGAACAAGTCTTGTTGAGCATATCATCCACATGTTAAATTGGAATGTTTTAATCACAGAGTTATTTAATGATAATGGAATTTTGTTGTGAGCAATTACGACTCAACCCATGCATGACTCATTTTTCTGGCTGTGTTTGTCAGTGTCTGTAGACTGGTTACTCTGTGTTTCAACTGGATGGTGCTCCTCAGGAACAGTGGGCATGATCTGCAGGGCCCTCTTGTTTATTATACCGCAGCAAATGAATGTTTTAGGGGGTATACTGGAATCACTAATAACTTTTGTCATAAGTGACATTTTCATGACCAACTTCAGGAAATATTTACCTTGTGTGAAGATAAAGCTTTGATATGTGTTTCCTGTTAGATGAGTTTCAAGATCAAGGTCACTGTTACTAAAATAGGCTTTTGTTACTGCTGTCTGCAAAATTTATTTCTTAACTTTTTGCAGGGCTGAGATAATCAAAGTTGGTACTTATATACTTTGTGTAAAGAGAAGGCTTTTATATTTTGTGTAGAGAGAAAGCTTGATGCATTGTGTGGGTCTGATAGATCAAGGTCACTGATGCTAAAAGTAGATCGACCCAAAAAAAAGGAATTTGAATATAATTTGTCATAAATGACATATCTTGACAAAATTTGGGACATGTATACCTTGTGTAAAGATAAAGCTTTACTGTTAATAAAATTTAGTAGGAATTAGATATCTTAACCATGTTTTGGTAAAGATAAATCACTTTAAAATTTATTTTTGACTGGTCTTTCATGAGACTTTTTCATAAAAATTCTCCATTTACTTCCATTATTCATAATCCTCTGTCCCGTTTCCTGAATGCTGGATTTCCAGTATACAGAGTTTATGATCATATGAAATAAAGAAGGATGGAAAAAGGACCATAGCTTTTTTCCAGTAAAGGGGAAATTCGGATATATAGGAGTTTCGGTTTGGAGGAGTTAGACTGTATTCCTTTGACCATGTGACCCCAAAGTCAATAGGGGTTACCTTCTCCTTTATGTTTGAGGAATGTGGGCTTAAAAATTCTGACGTTTTCACCTCAAATATTTTTGTAACTTGTCATCAGAGACACCCTATCAAGTTAAAGGAATGTAAGATCAACTGTTTTCAAGTTATCAATTAGAAACGATTTTCACATTCAAGGTCACTGTAATTTTCACCTTTGACATTATAGTAAACCCTAAAATCAAAAGGTGTCATCAACCCAACTTTTAGGGGTTTCCCAAATTTGACCTAATGACCCCAACAGTTCATCTACTAGTCATGACCCAACACCCTATTATGGGCTCAGACATTCGCAAGATATCAATAAAAAAAGAATTTCACATTTCATCCCTGCAACCTTGACCTTTACCTTATAAAAGATTTCACATTTAAGGTCACTGCAGCCTTGACCTTTGACCTAGAAACCCCAAAGTCAATATGGGTCATTAACTTTTGATGACCTAACACCCTATTAAGTTTGAGGAATGTGTGCCGAAGCATTGTTAAGTTATTGATTGGAAACAATTTTCACATTCATGGTCACTGCGCCATTGACCTTTGACCTAGTTAGTCACCTCAAAATCAATAGGGATTATCTACTAGTTATGCCCCAACATTCAATCAAGTTTGACGAATGTAGGCTGCTGCATTCTCAAGTTATCAATCAGAAATGAGTTTCACATTCAAGGTCATTGCCACCTTGATCTTGTGACCCAAAAATCAATAGGCATGACCTAACACCTATCAAATTTGATGAATACAGGTTTAAGAGTTCTCAAGTTATCTAAAACAAAGGAGACCGACCAACAGAACAACATTTGCAAAACAGTGTACCCCCTCTTCTTGGAAGGGGACATAATGATAAGGATAAACATAGCAAACACTATATGTTTTCAACTTGTTTGCAGGAAGAACATGTAATTGCTTTTCATTACAGGAGCAAGCAATGCGGATAGTACGAACAATCGGACAGGCGTTTGAGGTTTGTCACAAACTGAGCACAGTCCAGACTGTGCCCACTGTTCCTGAGGAGCACCATCCAGTGGAAACACAGAGTAACCAGTCTACAGACACTGACAAACACAGCCAGAAAAGTGAGTCATGCATGAGTTACAGTGGTGCTATCGCATAAGTTGTCAAAAAATATGATTGATATACAATTGAAATAGGAATGGTATGCGATATACGATATGCAATGTGCGATAACACGTTTGTCTCACTTGTACAATCGAATGCGATGCAATGCAATCTTAATATGATACCATGCAATGTACAATCTGCGATTTACGTTATGCGATACACGGTAATTACTGTTTATATGACATTATTATATCTAACCTTGACTTGACTACAGGATCAGCAAATACAAATCAAGTTAAGATCAATTACATCAAGTCAACATATCAAAATGAATGTAGCCAAGCATTAACTAAAATATCAATATAATTCTTTGGAATTCATGTTTTTCACTTGTGCATTAAATTGCTCAATGACACATGGTGTCTACTTCAAAAAGTCACATAGGCCACTACACATGTATACACATAAAAAGTAAAAGAAAGAAAGTTATTATAATTAAATAAATAATAAGATTATAATACATAATATATTTTTATGGTACATAAATAATATATATATATATGCAAATGTTGAATTTAGAGACAGGAAAAATAATTATTTTCTAAATCAAGGGTGTCCTGAAACTTAGACTGTCCAAAAACTTAGAATGATTCATTTATATATGATAATTAAGATCCTTGCTATACCCCATACAATTTGATATGTTATGATGTGAATAGTATGCACGTTGTGTTTTACGACTGATATTATAGCATTGATGTAAGTTGTAATTGGACTGAACGATTTACTTTGTGTTTGACTACTGATATGATAGCATTGATGTAAGTTGTAATTGGACTGAACGATTTACTTTGTGTTTGACATCTGATATGATAGCATTGCTGTAAGTTGTAATTGGACTGAACGATTTACATTGTGTTTGACTACTGATATGATAGCATTGATGTAAGTTGTAATTGGACTGAACGATTTACTTTGTGTATGACAGCTGATATGACAGCATTGCTGTAAGTTGTAATTGGACTGAACGATTTACTTTGTGTTTGACTACTGATATGATAGCATTGATGTAAGTTGTAATTGGACTTAACGATTTACTTTGTGTTTGACAACTGATATGATACCATGGCTGTAAGTTGTAATTGGACTGAACGATTTACTTTGTGTTTGACGACTGATATGATAGCATTGCTGTAAGTTGTAATTGGACTGAACGATTTACTTTGTGTTTGGCGACTGATATGATAGCATTGCTGTAAGTTGTAATTGGACTGAATGATTTACTTTGTGTTTGACGACTGATATGATAGCATTGCTGTAAGTTGTAATTGGACTGAAGATTTACTTTGTGTTTGACGACTGATATGATAGCATTGCTGTAAGTTGTAATTGGACGAAGATTTACTTTGTGTTTGACACTGAGCATTGCTGTAAGTTGTAATTGGACGGAACGATTTACGTTGTGTTTGACAACTGATATGATAGCATTGCTGTAAGTTGTAATTGGACTACAAATATAATTCTAAATGGGGCACTGGCGATTCATAAACTGTTCAATCTAAATGCCCATCGTCGGATACCACCGGCTCAATTATTCTGTTTTAGCACATGACATCATGCTCTGGGGAAATAGGCAAGTAAACTGTCATAATAAAGAAGCTATATATTACATTATTGACATGTGAAAACGCACCTTATAAAAGCAATACTTTTTGGCATAGAGGCTTGAAAGTCATGTAAACAATTTTAACAAAAATTGCTGTGTTTGGCAGCTGCATATAACAGACTCTATGATTGGTTTTAAAAACATGATTCGATCAATGAAAAGGTATAATTTGACATGTCCAAAAACTACAATATCCAGCCGTAATATCCCAAAGCCTATTGATGATCTATCGATCAGCTGTAGGTATTCGGCAATGTTAAACACCTGGCATACATTTATCTTCAGCAAGCTGGCGTGATTGGGGGATGACACTGAAATGGTCCACTCTCTAATTCAGTCAATTGTTGATTAAGGGGTTGATGTCAACCCAAAGTGGGGTTGGGGGTTGTGAAAACATAAGTTGTTTTTTTTACAGTAAATCATGTTTTTTTCTCAGTAATACTCAGACTTGACACTATGGATTATGTAGCAGTGTGTTTGTTTTTCAGCCAAGACAGCAAACAGTGTTGATTGAGTGCATGCAAGATGAAGACGTGACAAGTAATTTTTTTTTTTTTTAAAATGAGGTCAGATCTAAAAGCGCTCTGCAAACTGTATTCTCTTATATGAAATGAATTTGTATACTGAATATTACTGAGGAAAAAAACATGGATTAACTGTAAAAAAATAACTTACGTTTTATCACAACCCCCACCCACTTTGGGTTGACAGCGACTCCTTAATATCACCAATTTTGGTTTCAGAGTTCATTGGTACCATTTTTAATCAGAATTGATATCACTGCCAGCCTGAAGTTACAGCCCTTGAAATGATAACACATGTAGAGCCTTGTCTCATTTTCAGTCTATTTAGGGTTAAACACTAAAACTGACAGAAATCTGGACCATTCATCACTAAGATTGTTTATATGCTAAGTTTGGTAACGGCCATAATAGTCAGTCATGATATGGGGGGTGTATTATGTTTGGAGACCACTGTATTTAATCCATTCCTGGCAATGTACTCAGTTGTTGACCATGGGCGGTTCACAGGGGCCTATATCTTCAGCAATACATAGCCTCCATGAGGTAAATGACAACTTTACACAGACCAAAGGTTGTCTTCAAGTATCTGCTGATTATAGCATTAATGTTGCTGTCAACATGTGTGAGTGTCCCTACACAAACCCAACAAACATTATAGAAAATGTATTGATTTTTAGTTTGTTTAACCCTTTCCCTAATAGCCAACATTGCATAACATAATCATTATATTAGATTATACCTAAAAAATATATATTTTTGCATAACACACAAAAAAAAGACCCCCAAAACTAAATAAAACAAGTACAATATATAAATTTATTTCATTTTATTGAATTAAGAAATCATTGAATTAAATATAGGTTACAGGGAGACTGAAATCGGTTTGTTTTTTTTTGTCTGTTGGGAAAGGGGATACATGTTTGAAATTGTCTGAGATATACATGTATATTGTATATTAGGAGATGACCAAATACTTATCATGTAGTGATTTGTCGTCAGTGTTCTCATACGAATTAATTCAGTTTCTTTTTTCTGTTAACTATTTAAAGACCCACAGCCATATAGCCAAAGGCAGCTAGGCACTCTGCGAGGTCTTTTAATTTTGAATTTCAATTGAATTAATTTTGGGAAGTAATTTTATATTGATAAATATATCCCTCACTGCCAAAAATAGCCAAGTAAATGAGAAAAGGTCTTGGATATGTTCTAGTTTTGAATTTAGATAGCTTTTTAAGCTAGCAAGGATTAAGTCCTTGGAAAGTAAGCCAAAAATTTGAGAACTGAGATAACCGGGTGTACATTTATATGTTGTCCCCATTGGACCATTTTGTTCAACAGGGCTCATATTGGATGGGGTTCGGTTTTAATACTTTATCAGGCCAGTGGGACCTCCAACAGCAAAAGAGTGCTGTTTTTAGGGTAGGTTTATATTAAAGTTAGAGGATAGTATATAGTAAAGTAAGAGTTTGAGTATGGACTTATGCAGGACTATGTACACCCTTCTATCTCTACATCCGGTTACCAGAGAAGAAAAGAAAAAAGAAAGACATAAGGAAAAAAAAAAAAAGAAGGGAATTTCCCATTTTGAATTTGGATAGCTAAAATGCGCTAGCAAGGATAAAAATCCTTGGTAATATGTTTTGCCAAAGTGCCTAAAGATAAGTTCGAATTCAGAACTTTTTATATCGGCACATTTATTTTATTATAAAGAACATTCCCGCTATATCAACCCAGCAATTAGACGATGAACTAATTCAAAATAATTTCAGATCGAATTTATACTTAGTTTTACCCATAATTGATTGATCTCCTGCTGTGTTCGATTTTTTTGATTTCCTGATTGGTTTTTCATCATCGCTTTCAAATAAAGCCGACTTTTCTTACAAATGAAGCCGACAATTTTATTACCCTGTCATTTTTTTTTTTAACTAATCAACAATTTCCAGCACTGGGGATGCTTAGTTAAACCTCTGGACAACCATGACTTATGCACGTGACTTATGATCTTTTTATAGACATTAGTAATTGTTTTAAAAATAGCATGATCAGAATAGATTTAAATGGGTAATTTTCCACTCGAGAGATGCTGTAAACAACAGAACTTAACTTTTATGTCGATCTCCCCAAATTCAAAAACGCTTCTTTTAATTAGCCCTTTTTTCATTGTAAACCTTATTTATTTAATTGAAATTATGTTTAACTCAAATCAAACGTATTTATTTAAAAGAAAAAGTTAATATACGCGCATAATTCAAATCATAATTGATCTTCCTCTGTGAATTGAATTCTTCTAACATGCGACCTATGAAGACGATAGTATGGTTAAATTATTGCAAAATTCTTGCTTATTTTAAGAATAAACACTATCTTTTTTTCATCCATATAGTTTGCAATATGATTAAAGTTTTCAAAAAACTGAATTGGTAAAAACATGGTAATAGATTATATAGATATATATGCACTTAAAAATCAACTGCGTCCATACACGTCTATATGAGAGAAGGGGTAATTGAGTCAAAATGCGTCTGCATGAGGCGACAGGTATATGCGTCAGAATGAGTCTACATGAGGGAATGGGTAGATGTGTCAGAATGAGTCTACATGAGGGAAAGGGATTAACTTATTTTACATTGATGTTTTATAAAAAAACATTTGTCTGGAAGAACTGGGACTGTCAGAATAAATAGGATGGATCTCTACTATGTGGACCTGTATTGACCTGAAGTTCATTAAGATTCTTTTTCTCACCTTTTTGCAAAACATGTTAGTAATATCCTACTAAGTACTAGGTTAGTCTTTAGCTCAAGGTCAAGGTAAAAGTCACAGATCAGAGGTTGAAAAGTGCCACATTTTTTCTGTGCCCAGGCTCTTAATGTTGTTTTAACAAATGACTTGGCACAAACACTTAATAGGCTTCCAGATATTCCAGATATGTGGCACGTTTTCATATCTGAAAGGTCAAGGTCACAGTCTTGGGTCAAAGATCAAAAAGGAAACATTTTTGTCTGGTCCATATTGCATGGATGGATCTTGAAATAGCTCAGCTTGAATGTTCTTCTAGAGAAAATGATGTGCACAAGACCTAGGTCTGTAGCTCAAAGGTCAAGATCACAATCACAGGTCAAAGGTTGAAAAGTGGCACTTTTTTTCTATGGCTGGGCTCTTAATGTTGTTTTACATATAATGATTTTGAAAGAACTTGGCTGAAATAGGTTTCCAGATACGTGGCACATGCAAGATCCACGTATGTAGCCTATAAAAGTCAAGGCCACATTGAGTCCAAAAGAGAAGGTTCTTTCAGTGGTGACACAGGTGTTCCAAGGAACACCTTTGGAACACCTATGTTTATTTTTAGCTAATCTGAATGATACGGATAAGTAGCACCCTGTTATTTGACCCCCACAGAAGTGTGGCTATATAGAAATCTTACACATTGCATCTTGTCACATCCTGTCCTGTCACATTCCATCCTACACTTACATTAAATGTAGACCAGGTGGTTCTGGGGGTATTAATCACCTTTAATGATAGTATTAGTTTTGGGCTTGCTCAGTATGATAACTGATCAAATTTTTGGGACATGGGTAGCTATGTTGACATATTATTAATTAATTGATTTTTAGCTCACCTGAGCACATGTGCTCAGGATGAGCTATTAGAATTGATCGTCTTTCGTCTTCCACAATTAGTTTGTTTGCACTTTTTTAAGCAATCATGTTCAAACTTAATGAAAATGTTAATGACCCTAAATTGTCTTGGTGAAGTTCAATTATGGGTGATATCAGCCAATTAGGTCAGGTGTTATGCCCCTTTTAATATAAAAAAGGTCCGATTTCACATTGTTTACACTCTTACATCTTCATTATACTCCCCAAAGAGTTTGGGGAGAATCCACCAGTTCTACCGGCACTTGTTTCTGTAGAAATCATCTTCAGTCTTTATGACAATGTTTATATTCATAATCTTTTTGTCAAATTTGATTATAGCTGATTTCAACCTACTAAATCAGGAGTTATGCCCCTTTTAAGATTCACATTGTTTACACTAGCACCTCAATTTCTTAGGCAATCATCCTCAAACTTTGTGACAATATTTATGACCATAATCTCTTGGTCAAGTTCAATTATGGCTGATATTAGGTCACTTTCACTTTGTTTACACTCTAGCACCCCCATTTCTAAGCAACCATTTTTAAACTTAATGACAGAGTTAATAGCAATATTCTCTCATGGCTGATATCGGCCAATTTGGTCAGGAGTTATGCCTCATTTAATATAGAAAAAAATGCTGGATTTCACTTTGTTTACACTTTAGCATCTTCATTTCTTCTTTAATCTTCAGCCTTCATGACAATGTTTATAGCCATAAAGTCTTGACCAAATTCAATTATGGCTGATATTAACTTATTAGGTAAGGAGTTATGAGCCTTGAATTATTAAAAAAAACAACAGATTTTTACTTTGTTTACATCTGCAATTATTAAGCAATCATTATTTTACCTATACACAATGATAATTGCAGCAATTATCTCAGTTTAGTTTGATAGTTTGACTGATAGAGCAACAGTTTAGGCCCTCAGCACATCACCCAATATTTGCTGTTTTTATACTCTTACATCTTCATTTATTCAGCAGAGCTGGCAGTAAATGCAATATTTCACAGGTGAGCGATTTCAGGGCCACCTTGGTCCTCTTGTCTTTACTTCTGCATATATTATGTATTCAGTATGACTATGTTATAAATGCAATGAAGGCAATATTTCTCAGGTGAGCGATTCAATGCCATCTTGGCCCTTTTGTTACTAGTAGTGAGAGTCTTCTGTAAGACTCGTGCAACATTTGGAGCGATTAAAAAATTGTATTAGCCTTGTAAGAGTTGCTTACAGGTATTGTTCAAACTCCATATAAGTATTTTTTTGCTATTTCTTTGCCATGTATGTTCAATTTCCTGCTTAAGCAATATTATGTGCCCCGTATCTAATGTGACTACACACAAAAATAATTGAGATTTTGTAAAGATTTTTCAAAGGTTTACAAGCACACATATTCGTATGATTTCATTATTTCTACAGGTAATATAACTGAGGCATTTGAGCCATAAATATGTTCAAAAATATTCATGAGGTAAATTGATATCAGTATACATCGAGTCAAAAAAATTAATTTAATAAAAAGACTAAAAGACTAAGACTGTCTTGTTTAAATCCCAGCACAATTACTTTTTTCTTTACTCTTGCAAAAGATTGAAATTATAAAAATCTGTTTAAGCAAAGAAAGGTTTCACACTCTTCAGGAGATATTTACTTGTTCAATTCTCTCTTTCCACAGCAGTGATTTTCCTCTTTCTGTGCTGCAAAGTCTGCCAGAACGGTAGGAGGATATGGTTTTGTAGAGTCATCAGTTGATTAACACTGTTCTGTTTGCACATTGCTTCAGGTTTTTGCTTCCTTTGCAAATGTGAAGAAGCTTTCCTTTAGCAAGCATCAATTTCATTACAAGTGGAATTGCTAATTAAAGGCTGCTTAATTTGATTTCCTCATATCATGCCATGACAAAATGAATAAGACCGGTAGAGATGATTGCCATAAATGGACATTTGTGATCAACAAGCACTGGGCATAGGCCTACTCTGTGTCTCTAATGAGGGAAAAAATTATCTATCTATTTGACCCTGATTATAAGTATACAAGCAGAATGGATCACAGTTACTTCATTTGCGGCTTTCAATCATGTGTTTTATTGGGAGAAATTATTGTGAAATTGTGAATAATGACTTTCCCTGCCAAATACGTCTTGTTTTAATGAAGGATGTTTGGCAGAATGTGTCAGTTTGAAATAAAACCACAAAATTGGGTATTGATTTTGATGGTAGGATAATCATCCACTTTTGACTTCTCTATAATTATTTTGTCAGGAAAAACTTGTGCCCTGAACTACTGGCGGTTCTGTTATAGAGACACTTCTTCACACCTATGCTCTTGTGAAGGTCTAAGGAAACAAATATAATGATGGTGTTAATGTAGAGTTTTTTCTCTGCTAAAAATGAAGCATTTTCTACCATCCCAGAATATTTATATGTCTCTCATGGTAGGTTGGCTCAGTCTACGCTTTGGTGCAAACTTCGGGAATATGGCTTTGTAATTTGATTTGGTGAGAGTCAGTATGTTATTTATGGGGGAAATATGCAGGTTTGTGCATAGGAGAGTATAGCATGATGATACAGACAAGGTGGCATGTTTTCTATTTTCTCTGACTTGATATCGCTGATGTAAATAGTATGAGACCAGTGGAGTCATCAGGTGCTTTGTGAGATATTGTCTCATTTTGATGCCGTACAATACTTAAGTATTACTGAATTATACCCCCACTTTACAGAAGTGGGGATTATAGACTCACATCATTAGCTCCTACATTCATATTACATGGTAAACTGGTCACACTTGGAATAATGATTAATCATGATAGATTATCAATCAGCAGGCAAGTGCAGATAACATTGTCAAGGATTTTGTAAGAATTATAGCCCATTTTCTGTGTCAAAGCATTGTCCTCACCTTCAGTGATAGTTGGAAGTTTCACACTGGCCATAATAATTATGTTGAAAGACATTATGTATATATGTGGATTTAATGCTTATGAGAGTGTGTCTGGTGTTCAGTTCTGAATTAATGGATTTTTGAAGCAGGAAATGAACTAGTACTTAATTTTTAGATATCTTTCAATGAAATCTTGTTTTACATGTTAAATGTGTTGGAATCTTCTTAAAGTAATAGAGTAGTTTAAGTAAAACAAAGATATGTAAACACAAAAGAATTAAATCTAGTATGAAAATATTAAGAATTAAATGCAGTTGTTAAGAGTTATGGTGATAATTAAAATTGAATGAGTTAAATACATGATTAATGAATGAAATGAAATGATGGTGTCCTTGCTTGATGAAATAACCTTTACCTTACTTGGACATGACCAAATTGATAACCAGCTAAAAAGTCCCAAGATGCCTCAGAGTAAAGGCCGATGCATTAATGAACACCTGCAAAATTAACGGTGTCCCAGATGCTCCAGAGTAAGGCTGATGCATTAATGAACATCTGCAAAATTAACGGTGTCCCAGATGCTCCAGAGTAAGGCTGATGCATTAATGAACAATTGCAAAATTAACGGTGTCTCAGATGCTCCAGAGTAAAGGCTGATGCATTAATGAACAATTGCAAAATAACGGTGTCCCAGATGCTCTAGAGTAAGGTTGATGCATTAATGAACAATTAACATGACACCAAAACGCCCCAAAATGAATATGCATATCGGTTTAACCAGTGAAAAGCTGTACAAACCTCTGACAAACAAATGCCTGTGAACCTTGCTTTCAATAGTTACCTTAGTTCAACAACCTCCAACAAACATTTGGGGCGGAGATATACCTGTTTGCACTGGTTAAGGGTGTCCCAGATGCTCCAGAGAAAGGCTGATACATTAATGAACAGTTGCAAAATTAACGGTGTCCAAGATGCTCCAGAGTTAGGCCGATGTATTAATGAACAATTATAAAAGTAGTAGTGTCCTTGAACTTACTCTGACAATTGTGAGCCAAACTTTCCTAAACTTGGTCATTAATATCTTGATCAAGTTTGACAACCAGCCAGAAAGTCCCAAATGCCCCAGAGATTCAACCCATGAATAGAAGAATAATTTCAAAATTAACTTTAGTCCTTATAATACTGAGGGCTTTCAATAACTTTTTTGATCTATAACATAGGGTTTCTAAATGAACTTACATGCAGATCAACTGTTGAGATTTTGTCACATCTAGATGTGTATATTTTTAGATAATCACCACTAAACTATTGCCCCCTTGTACTTACAATAAATACAGTCAGTTTTCCAAGGAGATACTTCTCATGATATGTTCCTTCCTCTGGTGTTAGTTCATAAGATTATGACTTGTGAGGGTTCATATAAAGATAACACGTACTACATAAAGTAGAAACTCAGCAGTGGTATAATTACTATTTGACAAGCTTCCTTGTTAGTTCTGTTTTGTTATGTCCTATTTCTAATCTGCACGATGTCTCAGGTTCACATTCTCTTGAGGTAGAGAACATATGCTGCAGCATCATATTTAAAAACAAAAAAAGAGATCATTTAAAATGTAAATGAACATGATTGGGAAAAATAATTCCAAGTAGAATGAGGCATTCATTGTTAATGGATTTATTGACAATTAGTTTTGTCTGTTGTTGGATGTAACACACACAATTTAACATCATTGAAATGTGTTCAATGCATGTTTGTAGCTTGTTAAATAAACATGTCCAAATAATGATTAAACCTGTTTGGAACATATAAAGGAATGTCCATATAATGTTTAACCCTGCTTTAAACATGTTTAGACACGCATGTTTTAACCCTTTCCCTCATAGAGGATACCATGAAAAGACCTATGCAAACAGCTGTTCCCTGCTCCTCAGTGGTCTGGTAATGAGGATTTTACAATTAAATTTGGTAAGGTTTGAGTTTGGCTTTCTGCAGATCAGGCTTTATGTGGTACCTATTGAGTGTGTCAAAATGAGTCTATATGAGGGAAAGGGTTAAGGTGTCTGATAAGGTTTAACCCTAAGTAGAATATAATTAATGTGTTTAACCTTAACAGATACAGAGAACACAGGTTCTTGATAACATTTATAGGCTTCTAGTGTTTTGAACTGTATTTCTGCATGCTAGCTAATGTGGTTTTATCTTCAATACTAAACTTAAAAGCTAACTGTATGTTGGTACAACGTTGAAGTGGAGGCAGCTAGATTGTTGGTACAATGTTGGGGAAGTGTCATAAGTGTAATCAGCATAAGTTAACATTGAATCCTATGGAAAATATACATTTTCTGTGAATATGAAAAACTGAATTTGATTTATGAGAAACTCATGGTAGAAAGATGCATTTTATGATTATGTATCAACTTTCAAGAAAAAACTGCAAGGCCAAGAGCTTAGATATTTGGTGTGTAGTATTGTCTAGTGGATCTCTACCAAGTTTGTTCAAACCATGACCCTGGGGTCAAAATTGGCCCCGTCCCAGGGGTCACTTGATTTTACATAGGCTTATATTGGAAAAAAATAGAAAAATCTTGTTCTCAGAAACCACAAGGTCTGGAGCTTAGATACTTGGTGTTAGCATTGTCTAGTGGATCTCTACCAAGTTTGTTCAAATCATGACCCTGGGGTCAAAATTGGCCCCGCCCCAGGGGTCACTTGATTTAATCAGACTTATATAGAAAAAAACTAGAAAAAATCTTCTCAGAAACCAAAAGGCCTGGAGTTAAGATATTAAATGTGTTACATGGCCTTAAGAACATCTACCAGGTTTGTTCAAATCATGGCCCTGGGGTCAAAACTGGCCCTGCCCCAGGGGTCACTTGATTTTACATAGGCTTAATAGGAAAATCTAGAAAAATCTTCTTCTCAGAAACCACAAGGCTTGGAGTTTTTACATTGCCTCATGGACATCTATCAAGTATGTTCAAATCATGGTCCTGGAGCCAAAATTGGCCCTGCCCCAGGGGTTACTTGTTTTTACATAGACTTACATAAGAAAGAGTTTTAAAAGATATCCTTGTCAGAAACCACAACATCATGGGTTTAGACATTTGGTATGTAACATGCCCTTGTGGACCGGAAGCAAGTTTTCAAATCATGGCCCTGGGGTCAAAAATGATCCCACGCTAGGGTTAACTTGGTTTCTTTGACCACTTGTAATTTTTTTATGTGGAATTAAGATTATACTGCTGTTCTTCTGCTAGGATTTTGTATTCAGTATGACTGTGTTGTAAAAGGCAATGAAAGCAATATTTCTCAGGTAAGCGATTCAGGGCCATCTTGGCCCTCTTGTTAAGTTTTCAGGGGAGATAATTCATGGCAACACAATTATCAAGGGGAGGTAATAGAAGAATTTCAGTCACTTGTCATAAGTTGTCAGTTTGCCCCTAAGATTGTTTGACATTTTAAAGCTTATACATATGTATTGTTAAGTAATATGCATAGCTTTGATGGAATTGATCTCTATTAGGGTTGAAGATCTTAAAAAGTTTTTTACAATGTTGGAGATTTGTTGTACGATGTTTGGGGAACCCAAAATTCAATGTTGGGGGTTGTGGCACCTAGTTTGTTTGTACAATGTTGGTGGTAATGACACCTAGTTTGTACAATGTTGGGAGCAGTAACACTTAGAATGCTGGTACAAAGTTGGGAGCAGTGACACTTAGAATGTTGGTACAATGTTTGGGGTAGTCAGCTAGGTTGTGTTACAATGTTGGGCTGGCAGCTAGGTTGTGTGTACAATATTGGGGCTTGGACAGCTAGGTTGTGTTTACAATGTTGGGGCTGGGACAGCTAGGTTGTGTGTACAATGTTGGGGCTGGGACAGCTAGGTTGTGTGTACAATGTTGGGGCTGGGACAGCTAGGTTGTGTGTACAATGTTGGGGCTGTGGCAGCTAGGTTGTGTGTACAATGTTGGGGCTTGGACAGCTAGGTTGTGTGTACAATGTTGGGACTGTGGCAGCTAGGTTATGTTTACAATGTTGGGGCTGGGACAGCTAGGTTGTGTTTACAATGTTGTTGGATGCTAGGGCTTGGACAGCTAGGTTGTGTGTACAATGCTGGAGCTTCGGCAGCTTGGTTGTGTGTACAATGCTGGGGCTGGGACGGCTAGTTGTGTGTACAATGTTTGGGGTTTGTCAGCTAGGTTGTGTATACATTGTTGGGGCTGGGACAGCTAGGTTGTGTGTACAATGCTGAGGCTGGGACAGCTAGGTTGTGTGTACAATGCAGGGGCTTGGGACAGCTAGGTTGTGTGTACAATGCTGGTGCTGGGACAGCTAGGTTGTGTGTACAATGTTTGGGATGGGACAGCTAGGTTTTGTGTACAATGTTGGGGCTGGGACAGCTAAGGTTGTGTGTACAATGTTGGGGCTGTGGCAGCTAGGTTGTGTGTACAATGTTGGGACTGGGACAGCTACGGTTGTGTGTACAATGTTGGGACTGTGGCAGCTAGGTTGTGTTTACAATGTTGGGGCTGGGACAGCTAGGTTGTGTTTACAATGTTGTTGAATGCTAGGGCTTGGACAGCTAGGTTGTGTGTACAATGCTGGAGCTTGGGCAGCTAGGTTGTGTGTACAATGTTGGGGCTGGGACAGCTAAGGTTGTGTGTACAATGTTGGGCTGGGCAGCTAGGTTTGGGGCTGGGACAGCTAGGTTGTGTTTACAATGTTGTTGAATGCTAGGGCTTGGACAGCTAGGTTGTGTGTACAATGCTGGAGCTTGGGCAGCTAGGTTGTGTGTACAATGCTGGGGCTGGGACAGCTAGGTTGTGTGTACAGTGCTGGGACTGGGACAGCTAGGTTGTGTGTACAATGCTGAGGCTGGGACAGCTAGGTTGTGTGTACAATGTTGGGGCTGGGACAGCTAGGTTGTGTGTACAATGCTGGGGCTGGGACGGCTAAGTTGTGTGTACAATGTTTGGGGTGGGGCAGCTAGGTTGTGTGTACAATGCTGGGGCTGGGACAGCTAGGTTGTGTGTACAATGTTGAGGCTGGGACAGCTTGGTTGTGTGTACAATGCTGGGGCTCGGGACAGCTAGGTTGTGTGTACAATGCTGGTGCTGGGACAGCTAGGTTGTGTGTACAATGTTTGGGATGGGACAGCTAGGTTTTGTGTACAATGTTGGGGGTGGGACAGCTAGGTTGTGTGAACATTGTAGTACAGGAGAACTTTTGTCAGGATTACACAGACACAGACTTGAAGTAGCATGGGATTGTAGTACAGGAGGATTTGTGTTAGGATTACACATAGATACAGACTTGAAGTAGCATTGGATTGTAGTACAGGAGAACTTTTGTCAGGATTACACAGACACAGACTTGAAGTAGCATGGGATTGTAGTACAGGAGAACTTTTGTCAGGATTACACAGACACAGACTTGAAGTAGCATGGGATTGTAGTACAGGAGGATTTGTGTTAGGATTACACATAGATACAGACTTGAAGCAGCATGGGATTGTTGTATATTTATGTTTCTGGCAGGAATAACATGGTTGCTGACAGAAAGAAAGAAGTCTGCCCTGGAGGGAAACAGCTGTGTTTGTAACTGGTCATAAATTCAATTATCTCGGGCATCTACTATGTACACTAGTTTCAGCTTCCATTTCCTTAAAGCTTTACAATGGATCTGAGAGACAGTCTGATATTTTACCTTACAATACTGTTTTATTAGTAATTTTCACATGGGCTAAATGTTGCACAATGCTCTATTATGATAATTTAGTACGGTTCTAAATTCACGCATTCAAAAAAAAAGAAAAATATATATATATATATATATATTGAAAAAAAAAGAGAAGAAGTCTATGATGTTCTAAGCAACTCTTAATATGGCTACATTTATCATGTGCTACTTTACTGTTGATTGGTATGTTTGCACTGAAACCTCCCTAGGCGATGGGCAGATGATTGAATATACAGGGGCAGGGGCACTGATAAGATGTTAATTGGGACCATCTCTTAACTGCTGTAAGTTTGTTTCCCTATAGTGCTTCTGGTGATAACAGGTAACACTGTCTTACAAATATTGTTGTATAAACAAATTGTCACATTTTTGGCAGGGGCTGCTGACGAGTCGTCAGTTTATGTGACCTGCCACCTGACAATTAGAATATGAACTATTTTGATGTGGAATCATATAAAACCAATGTATATGTTATTCAATGAACAATTTATTTCTGGATCAGAATCATCCATTCTGCATGCATGCAGGGACTTTTTATAAAAGTTATTTTTATATTTCTGAGTGTTACTTAAAGACTGTATAATTATGGTAAAACCTATATGTACACAACATGCAGGTCAGATAGGATTGTAAATATTTCTCCAAAAATTTATATCAGCATAATTCAAATCTATGATGATGAAAATATTAAAATCAATAATACTCATAGTGCTTTTGCCTTTGAAAGTGTTATGTAAATGCATCATTTTCTCCTTATCAGGAAGACACATGTTCACAAATTCAAAATATAATTAGAATTAGATGGAAAGGTTTCAAAAGATCAGTAAAGAATCAAGTTTAAGTGCTCTTAAAATGTATCCTTTATTCATGTGACTGTAGATGTATGCATATTTTGTATGTGTATATTAGTACAAAGTCATTAAACAATGTAATCATCCTATCACGAGGCACAGCACTTGGAGCAGATACTGTCACCTATTGTGTTTTTATTCCTGTACCCTCATTTCATCCTCCCCAAATCGGGAGAGAGAGGGCAGTAGACATGCCTTATGCACAACATTTACAAATATGACTACAAACCTTTATAATAATATATATTCATTCTGCAGTTTCTATTATGATTAAAATAGTGTTTTGAAAGTAAGAGTCAAAAATAGAAACATAATATTTTGAAGACATTCTTCTTAGTATTCAAAACAACAACATCCTATTCATTTAAATACCCTTTACTGTTCAGCGTAAAATGTCTGATAACAAACTTTTGTCTGGAAAGACGTAACTGACATGTCTTCTTCACATAAAACAACAAAGTATGCATGGCTTCACCCTGAAGATGTTCTATCTTCAAAGACAAACTACAGTGGAACTCCTCCAAACCGGAACTCCTATATACCGGAATTTCCTCTAAACCGGAAAAAAGTTTTGGTCCCGTTTTCAACCCTTATTTATTTCATATAATCGTAAACTCTGTATACTGGAAACCCTGCATTCCAGAAACCAAACGTATTTCGGGGCACACTTTCGTTCATAGCAACAGAAAAGTCACCCTTGAAACCGGACACGTGTCTGGGACCTGACATCAACCCAATAAACAGTACACAAATTTGAAACACCAAACTGGCTGAGGCAATTAATTCTACCTGTAGGGATCCGCCATTTCGCCGCTGTCGGTGCATCGTGTGATCAACATAGGTGTGAAAAATACACTTATCCCATGTGACTTAATATTTCGGAGGTGGAGGCTTGCTAAGAGAAACACTCCTCATAGACCTAAAAATCAAAGGAGGTTTACTACACTAAGAATTCCAAAGGCAGTGTCCGTAACAGCATTGTCTTATACAAGGGATGTTCAAAATGAAATGCAACTCTGGTTATATTATGTAATATTGTGTAATCTTGCGAGGAAATAATGAATGAGTTTAAATAAACAACTATGTAGTTTCAAACATAATAGGTGGCACTTAAACTCGGGGTGTTTTAGCAAGAGTGATATTGATTTTGTGTCTTGAATTAACAAAACACAGCAAAAGCAGTGTGGCGTAGTTACTGTCAAATGGAGCGTGATATTTGTCCTTGTCATCATGGTCTATGAACATGTGGCTTTTAACAACATCTAGCCATTTTAATTGTGGTACTTCATGTAGGAATTGTATAAAATCCTCGAATGTCATTTCAAAACCTTTCCAATACGCTCTGCTGACACCGTTAATAGGGATAATGATTTTTTAAAGTCCATCTCGGCCAGCACTTCCATCACGAAAGTTAAAGGAGAACTGAGCAAAAATCAATAACCAGGTGAAGCCAAGGGGCGGAGCTACGTTCTGATTGGCATACACAGGGCCTTTTGTTTTCTACAATAAGAAGGAAAGCAACCACAGTTTTATCGATGTAAAATTATTGGAAAAGTCAAAGTCAATTGCATGGCGTAGTAAGACAGATCATCATCAACATAATTGTAAGGCAAAGAAGGCTCTACAGAATGAACTCCCAAAACTGCCCAAAGGTTCTGCAGCAGACAAGTTGGACAAGTCCAACCTTGCTTATCAGAATGAGAGACAAGTTTGCTTTACTAATTGGTTCCAAAGAACTGCGGTTTTGGAAATATTTTTCTTAATACCCCAAACTCCATAATGACAGACTTCACAGTACAACATATAGGTTTAGCACGTATTGGTTTCAATTGCTTTTCAATGGAGACTTTTCTGCATCTCCCTCACTAAAACCGCTGAAGTGCAAACTATCGGAACAAGAAACAAATACTGTCACACAACCAACAAACAAGTGTACTGACCAAGAAAACATTTAAAAAGAATATGGTGTCAGCTGTTTGTTGTTTTTGGTGCAGCAAATTGATGCATGCATAATCTGTAGACACTGGTTGTGCAGGAATTTCGGGTTTTTGTTAAAATGTGAATGAACTGAGATGTTTTTGAGAGGAATTCTCTGTATACATGTGAAAGCTGAAAGCTAAATTATGAAAAATAATAAAGACCATGTTAGGAGTAATGGTGTGCTTTTGTATGGCAACATTGAGGACAAAGGTCATGGTGCTGGATTTACTTATTTGGGCTGAAATTTAGGTATGGATATGAAAAAAATACTCTTTGCGTAATCTGTATACCAAAATACTTCCTGAACTATGAACTATGAATGCCTTTGATTTAAAATCACAGTGTTTGCCCTTTAAGTCTATGATGGAACCATATTAAATTGTTAGTCACATATATAATATATGGTATCAATGAAAGCTGATGTTTTAATTGTTTTATGGTATTAAACAACACAACAGATAATGTTTTCTTCATATTTGCACCAGCTACTTTGATAACTCTTTGTCGTGTGTGAGTAGGAGGAAAAGGGGATGGTGAACAGGAGGAATGGTTTTACTTGCTCCTAAATCCAAGGTTTTAGAGACTCAACTAAATGTTTTATAAACAATGTCAAGCTCCCAACAGTGTCATGACCAGTGAGGACAGAAGACTCATTGCATTATGACATTCTTTGGTCAGACCTACTGTGGAGAACAACAACGTAGATTCTCTGTCTGTTCTTAATATGAGCAGGAATCATACTACCCATTTTGAAAACAATTGGCAGTGAAACAGAAGCAGGGTAGTCCACTGGTTGTGCCCCTGGTAGGATGCACATCTCAGGATCAAGGGTCCATGGTTTGAATCTAGATTGGGTCACTGCCTATTTCCTTGAGCATGCAATCAACCTTGAATTGTTTCACTCCACCCAGGTATATTAATTGGTACCAGCGATTTTTTTCCCCAGGTCATGCATATGATTCCTAACACCATAATATGTCTCAGCTGCTCATACAGAATTAATGAATATATTCAATGATCAGGAGGTAAACACGTCATGACTCTGCTGATCGATCACTAGCTTGAATGTAGACTCTAAGTATTGTCACGCTCCGCCCTTGGTCTGCTCTGGTCTTACTTTGGGCTGGAGTGGTCTTTTGGTCTTTATGTACGTGTGCTTGATGGGTAGTGTTAAGGTTGGACTCCAAAATATAAGGTATAAATAAAAATAGAACAGTTGATAAAATTAATTCAATTTAATTGAGGTGTGAAAATTAATATCTATACTGCTATAAAATAATGCATGTCACTAGAACCTGAGCAAATCTATATCTGCCAACAACAAGAGAGGTACTGCAAACCGGAGTTAAATTACCAGAGAACAAATACTGCGATATCACGAATAATAGCAAACACAATGAGAAAACATAGACTAGTACAGAGGAACTGCCAACTTATGCCTTGTAATAAGTTGTATCATGAAAATTACTGCTAAGATGAATAATTATACTTAGGAAAAAAAACCTTTTAAATCAGCAGATTCCTATTTCATTTAAAGGTGTAAAGTGTTAAATAAATTATACAGACTGCAGTTTTAACTAAAACACAATTTAAAACTTAGATCATGCTAAAAAAAAACTATCATGTTGCATACCTAACACAAAATGGCTTATAGACATTTAGACTAAAAGAAATGCAGTCTGTGAATAAAGGTTCACAAATGGTGGAGTCCCTGAAATGACTGTGCATGAACACAGTATACTCACAGCACACAACCATGGGATTCACAGCTCACACTGTGGACAGTGGGCTCACACAGCTCACAGTGTGTGGTGTGGAAACATAGTCCACAGCTGCTTATACAGGGTGATATCTAAAAATAGAACAATTTACTTAAGTTCAAAATTACTTTTAAAATAACAATAACCGCAAAAGTTCTCTTTCTGCAATTCAAAAATTGAGTCATTGCTAGAGGTTTAAGTTTAACTACAGTGTAGATTTGCCGCTTCTGTGGTTGCTTAGCAACTGCACTCAGTTGAAACAGAAATGGCGGATGTGTTTACACAACCAGAACATGACTTGGAATAAACCTCAAAAATATGGAATTATAATAAGTGAACATTTACAAATACTGTGCAAAACCAAGTTTTTATAACAATGGACTAGATTCAAACTGATGGTACTAGGAAATATGCCTAAAAGAAATGTAGATATTTCTACAAGTCAGAAATAGAAATGCTGACCATTACAGTATTACCTATACAAGTAAAGCTGTAGAAACAAGACGAATGAGAACTTAAAGTAAAAAATAATATATGTAGATATTTCTACAAGTCAGAAATAGAAAACTTATTTTGGTATGATTAAAAAAAAAAAACTCACACAGACTAATTCTGTTAGTTAAATAAGTTGAATAAATGTTTACCTTTCAGGAATTTAATGACATCACAGTACTATGACATCATCATCATGAATTATGACATCACTGTGTACAAATATTGTGGAGTTACTACAGTGTTGCATATCATTTAATTCAAAATTGGCATGTTTTTCAGTGTAACACTGCATGTAACTCAAGTTACGACAGAGTTGCATAAATGAAATCAACCAAATAATTATACGACTTTTAGACCATTTTTCATATTTTTTCAAAAAGTTATTTCCGCAGATAGAGTATTGTGATATGAGGTGAACAATGCAAAAGCACCATATTGTGAAAAAAAAAGGAGTTACAATTGTTTTGTGTTGAGCCCTCGATATAGTGTTGTTGATAAAGGCTGATAAACGTTGATTGATGTTTCTACAGTAGGAAACTAAACTGTGAGAGAAACTCATGAGGAATTCATTGTATGGAATTGGGCAAGCATTATATCATGTCTGCTATGGTCTGGAGTGTGTCACAAATGATTTATTATACAAATTTCAGCATGATAAACTTCTATATATCAAGAATAGGGAGAAAGAAATCAATTGCAAGTTAGTTTCAATGATTTTCCAGACAAGAATTACAAAGATGTTTTGAATATGTTTTGTTGCAGAGATATTTAAATATTTTTTGTCCAGAATTGATTTGGTTATAAATTATTTTACTTTCTAAAGTCTATTATATATGAACAAGTACGTCATACATTCCAATTTTGTTGTTAATCTGCAAGGAAGATAGAATATGTTAATTTGTGCATTGGTCTTTGATATATTGTAAAGAAGTAAAACCCTACTGCCCTCAGCTGGAATGGAACTTGGGACCTTCAATATGTAGGTCAGACACTCTTCCATGATGCCACAAAGGGTAGCTCCGTGGCATGAAGTGCAGGTGCTATTTCATACCTGAGCTACATACCAAAGTATGTAGATTTTAGAAAATGTTTATAAGTGAACAAATTTCTTGTTCCTAATTCACCTGGCTTGGCAAATTTTAAAAAAAATTAATTGAATACATGAATACAATCCATGCTGTCACTCCTATTTAGTCTCATGAAGAAGCCTAGGTTGATGGTTTTACCTCTGTGTACTTTGAAGCCTTCCTCAACTTGACATACTACCCAATCACACTAGACAGGTGTCCTTCCTGCAACACAAATAGCCATTGTTTGGAAACTCTGATGGTCACATTAAGAAAGCAAAAGATTTGTCTTTGAAATACCCTAATTTCGTTCATTTGTTATACTGGGGTCCTGTTGTTTGCGTTCTATGCGTGTGCAAGGTGTTCCCATTATGTCCGTACAGCATCCATGGTGTTTTTCTTGCATTTACACTGCAATCTTTTGGCATCCACATGGCAATCATCAGTGACCCAACTGCGTTCTTTGAGTGTTTACAAAGACTCTACTGTGACCATGGCTTTCCAACTGCAATTGCACTGCCACCATACATTAACCGTGCTACATTTATGTAATGCTTCAGATTTTTTGATACTTTCATTTTTGAGTCTACTTTCCAGGTGAGCAGATGCACATTTTTATCAAAGGCAATTTGATTTGCACAATGTTTTGTCAAGGACAAAGATCTATAGGCAGGTAGATGGTCATTTGCCTGCTGCTGCTGTGTGTTGCACCAGCACTCAGTAGTAAAATATCCATTGATGGTTGTATACAGTCCTTAGATGGCTTTGAGCTAAACACTAATGAAGGCAAACTTAAAAACTGGAATTTATAACTAATAATTGCCAGAAAACTATGGTCATGAGGAACTTGCTAGACACATACTTGAAACTTGTGAATGTTGTAAGGACGCATGGAGGATGTTGTAAAGTCGCAGATGCATCTATACTATGCCCCTATGGCATTCTTTGCATTTTTATCATTGCTTCTTTGCATTTTTATCATTACCCCTGGGCAATCCTTTCTGAGCTAGGACATGCTAAGGACACTGAACCTTTGGCAGTTACTTTCAAAACAGTCGCCATTGGCCTGTGACCTTGGGGTCCTTGTTGCTGCTTCTGGCATTCTGACATCATGACCCCAAAGCGTTCATGGCGATTCTACTGCGTCCTGAGTTGCCATAGGAACGCAGTAAAGACACAAGTTGGAGTTATAGGTATGTTGCTATGTTGAAATACTGTCTTAGTGAGTAATCTCCCAATGCAACAACAATTGACTACAAATTGAAATTAAAATATGATATTTATACAATATGAAGTGTTTTATTTAATTTTACTCTATGATTGACCTTTGGTTAACCCTTTCCCTAATAGCCAACATTGCATTACACCCCACCAGGCTCCATACTGCTATCAGTGTACTGATAAGCCTCTAGCCATAGGTAACCCAGCTGAATACCTAGTTCATAATATGCATATGGACTATTGGAGATAATGTCAATTTGCCACTACCTCAGTCTACCTGTATAGTTTAAGCCTATAAAACACTGTTTTACCTTCATAATAGATCTTTGGTGTAAATGAAATGTTTGTAGAGAAAAGAAAGATCTATCTATTGATATATTTTTCATATTAATGAACTGAGATACAGACTCATTATATTAGATTATACCTAAAGAAATATATTTTTAATAACATCTGCGGAACACACACAAAAAAAAGTGACCCCCAAAAAGTAAATAAAACAAGTACAGTATATAAATTTATTTCTTTTTATTGAATTAAGAACTCATTGCATTAAATAATAGGTTACAAGGAGACTGATGTCTGTTTTTCTGTCTGTTGGGAGAGGGGATATATATTTGAAATTGTCTGACTTAGGATATATATATTGTAGGTTAGATGATGACTAAATTCTTATTCTGTTGTGACTCGTCAGTGTTCTCATACAAACAAATCTTTTTTTTTTCTATTAACTATTTAAAGACCCAAAGTCATATAGCCAAAGGCGGCTAGGCACTCTGCGAGATCTTTTAATTTTGAATTTCAATTGAGTAATTTCATATTAATAAATATATCCCTAACTGCTAAAAATAGCCAAGTACATGAGAAAAGGTCTTGGATATGTTCTAATTTTAATTTTGATAGCTTTTTAACCCTTTCCCTCATAGAGGACACCATAAAAAGACCTATGAGAACAGCATAAAACCAGATCACCCTGTGAGTAACTCGCAGGCTGATCAGGTTTTATGCTGTTCACTGCTCCTCAGTGATCTGGAAATGAGGATTTTGTAATTAAATTTGGTAAGGTTTAACTGTGGTTTTCTGAAAATCAGGCTTTATGTGGTACCTACTGAGTGCGTCAAAATGAGTCTATATCAGGGAAAGGGTTAAGCTAGCAAGGATTAAGTCCTTGGAAAGGAAGCCAAAAATGAGAACTGAGATATCTGGGTGTACATTTATATGTTGTCCCCATTGGACCATTTTGTCCAACAGGGCACATATTGGGTGGGGTTCGGTTTTAATACCTTATCAGGCCAGTGGGACCTCCAACAGCAAAAGAGTGCTGTTTTTAGGGTAGGTTTATATTAAAGTTAGAGGATAGTATATAGTAAAGTTAGAGTTTGAGTACGGACTTATGCAGGACTATGTACACCCTTCTACCTCTACATCCGGTTGCAAGAAAAAAGAAAGACAAAAAAAAAAAAAAGAAGGGAATTTCCCGTTTTGAATTTGGATAGCTAAAATACGCTAGCAAGGTAATGTGTTTTGCCAAAGTGCCTAAAGATATGTTCTAATTCAGAACCTATTATATCGGCACATTTATTTTATTATAAAGATGTATAAATAAATATTTTATTTATATTTTTGAAAAGTGCCGAGTATGGTATTCAAAATAATTTCAGATCGAATTTATACTAGCTTTACCCATAATTGATTGATCTCCTGCTGTGTTCGATTTCCTGATTAGTTTCTCATCGTCGCTTTAAAATAAAGCCGACTTTTCTTACCAATGAAGCCGACAATTTTATTACCCTGTCATTTTTTTTTTTAACTAATCAACAATTTCCGGCACTGGGGACGCTTAGTTAATCATCTGGACAATCATGACTTACGCACGTGACTTATGATCTTTTTATAGACATTAGTAATTGTTTTAAAAATAGCACGAACAGAATAGATTTAAATTGGTAATTTTCCACTCGAGAGACGCTGTAAACAACAGAACTTAACTTTTATGTCGATCTCCCCGAATAGAGAAACTAGTTATTTTAATTAGCCCTTTTTTCATAGTAAACCTTGTTTATTTAATTGAAATTATGTTTAATACATCAAAACAAATAGAAAAAAAAATGTAGAAACAATACTATAATCTTCATAATGCAATACTTACATGTTAAACTATCAAACCCCTTCTTTTGCCAAGCAGTATCAATGGCACATGACATTCCAAAGCGGGTTTTACAAGGGAACTTCTTGTCAAGGCATGTACATCTCGTGGAGCTTGCAGGAGTACCAGACATTTTTTGGAGTTTCTTCCTATGTCCAAAATGTCTTGGATTTACAGTATTTGCAGGGGTTCTAGTAGTAATTAAAAAAAGAAGAAATTAAAATGTAACCAGCAATACTTTTGTAACAAAAACTACCAAAACCATTGCAAAATACATGAATAGTAATTGTACTAATGCCTTCCAGTGTGCTATCAGTCTTGAATTTCAGTGCAAAATATATGACCTCTGAATATATACTGTACAGTATATAAGCATTACACTGGTTTTAATTATGTTATTCTTATATATGTGACTGTGGTATCAATAAAAATAGGCTGTAAAATATTGTTTCCTAAAATGTTAAAATTAAGTAGATATATTCAACAAAGATTAAACACTTTAAACCAACTTGATAAAAGCTTTTTAGCTCACCTGAGCATAGCTCAGGGTGAGCTTTTGGGAGACTTGATTGTCCGTCGGCCATCGTCCGTCGTCCGTCAACAATTTGATGTTTACACACTACAGGCTACAATTTTGATCCAATCTTCCTCAAACTTGGTCAGAATGTTTGTCTTGATGATATCTTGAACCCTTTCGAAAATGGGTCAGGTTGGATCAAAAAGTAGGTCAGTAGGTCAAATCTTAGAAAAATCTTGTCGTCCGTCAACAATTTTGATGTTTACACACTAGAGGCCACAATTTTGATCCAATCTTCCTCAAACTTAGTCAGAATGTTTGTCTTGATGATATCTTGAACCCTTTCGAAAATGGGTCAGGTTGGATCAAAAAGTAGGTCAGTAGGTCAAATCTTAGAAAAATCTTGTTTACACACTAGAGGCCACAATTTTGATCCAATCTTCCTCAAACTTGGTCAGAATGTTTGTCTTGATGATATCTTGAACCCTTTCGAAAATGGGTCAGGTTGGATCAAAAAGTAGGTCAGTAGGTCAAATCTTAGAAAAATCTTGTTGTCCGTCAACAATTTTGATGTTTACACACTAGAGGCCACAATTTTGATCCAATCTTCCTCAAACTTGGTCAGAATGTTTGTCTTGATGATATCTTGAACCCTTTCGAAAATGGGCAGGGGATAAAAGTAGGTCATAGGTCAAATCTTAGAAAAATCTTGTTTACACACTAAGGCCACAGTTTTGATGCAATCTTCCTCAAACTTGGTCAGATTGTTTGTCATGATGATATCTCGAACCAGTTTGAAAATGGGTGGGGCTGGACTGAAAAGTAGGTCAATAGGTCAAATCTTAGAAAAATCTTGTTTACACACTAGAGGCCACAGTTTTGATGCAATCTTCCTCAAACTTGGTCAGATTGTTTGTCATGATGATATCTCGAACCAGTTTGAAAATGGGTGGGGCTGGATAGAAATGTAGGTCAGTAGGTCAAATCTTAGAAAAATCTTGTTTATACTCTGAGGGCAACATTTTTGGTCCAATCATCCTCAAACTTTGGCAGAATGTTTGTCATGATGATATCTTTTGTGGATGGGGTCAGAAAATTCCTGAACATTGTTTCACCTCATCATCTTAATTCTAAAGCAATCTGTTTTGTACAGGCAATGAATGATACTTTTCTCAGGTGAGCGATCTAGGGCCATCTTGGCCCTCTTGTTTACCGTGGGGAGGCTGCAGAGGGGGAAGCCAGAGCCTGAATGTTACAGTCATCTCCACCATTATCCTCATCACCCGACTCAACATCTGTCCAATCACTGTCCGAGTCACCTTCAACAACAGGGCCAGACTGTAATCTTTGTCTGAAAAATAAAAAATACCAAGCACTCATTACTTTCTAACTAAATAAAAATACAATATTGACCAGATACTAGGTGCAGCAAAACTGAACACAAAATAAAAAAAATCCATGAAAGAAGAACACATAGTGAACAATAAGACTTCAATATTTGCAATAGAGGCAACGCTTTGCTAATACTAAGGGCTTCAGTAGGATAATTTCATATTTGAGTTCACTATGTCTCAATGCGTTCAGTCTTCTTGTAATGTATTAAACAATAAATGTTTTAAATAAAGACCATCTTTAACTACTTAATCAATTACTTTAGAGATGGTGATTCATCAGGAAAAGGACACACTCCAAGATCATCCACAAATTGTCCTTCCATTTCTTCCTTGACCATTGAGGATTCTTGTTGTGCAACATCTCTGAAACAGAATAGCGGGTCTATTAGGAAAACATATCAAAACGTTTGTAAAAAAAAAAATAATCTGCATACTTGCATAAATAAAAGGTACAAATGACCTTTATCAAATAATATCATCTTGTTAATGAGCATGACACTACCAAGTTCAGTAATGCAGGCACTTTTGAAAGTTTTATGTAGAGTAAAACACATTGACTGGTCAGCTGACACAACAATAGGGTATAAACATGATGGTACATGAAGAATGATGAATAATTAAGAAACAACAAACAGAGGTGATAAGGAAACATACTCCATTTCTTTCTGGAAAACATCATGGGCTGCCTGTCTTGCAGAATCAACAGCAACACTCACAATCGTCTCACCAGCACGATCCTCCATATTTTTCAAATTCTTACTGCAGATAGGCTTCAGGTTAAGCGTTGACAGGAAATTGTTAACACGAACCGGACCACCTAAACTGTCAATCATTGCTGGAAATTGACAGAAACATCATAGTAAAGCAGTGATTTCTTTCATCATTTCATTGTTCAGTCACAAAAGTACAAAATTTGTGATTCTTTAGATATATACATTTATAAATATATTCAACATTATTTTAATGTCTGGAGTGAGTTGATTGCCATATAAGAATAGTAGACTCAGAATTGTGTAAAACAAATTTACAAATTAAATTGAAAAATGAAAGCATTTTGATACACCCACCAGAAGACAGTTACAATCAGTTACAGCATGTCATGTGTATACATATTTCATTTTAACAGCCTGATGAGAATTAATTTACAATGATTTATGTCATTATAATACTTACCTGTACCAAGCTTGGTATATTAACATCGAAACAGGGCATCCCTTTGGATTTGTTGTGATGTGTCTTTCCATATGACACCCTGTTTATAAACTGACAGTCAGGGTTCTGGCACATCACATATAAGTATCCTCCAAGCCCTTTTTGGAGTTCACCAACTATATTGTAGAACGTAAGGGGAACGGGTCCTAGCTTACAGGACTGACAGTATCTTAAATTGTCCATAAGAACACCTAGCTCAATAACTCTCCTACCCTCTCTCCACCCACTTCGACTAACGCCATTCGCAAGCTTCAGATGTTGATCACTGAGACAATTATCCGTTTTGCACGAATTACCAAAACACAAACTCGTGAAACTGTAATTATGTTCAATCAACACATTCTTTGCATGTTTTAAAGTTGCTTTTTTAATGCGAGCTTTTCGGAAAACACCGAAATTGTCACGATATCTCATTATGATTTCCTAAGTAACGAAACCAGAAGTAGATTCGGAGATGTTTTTCTCTGTTATTTATTTAGAAAAGTAACGATGTTTTTGCATTTAAATGACAAATAACAATAAAAATGGTCAAATTTGGCTAAAGAACATGAAATGTACTAAAAATAAAATGTCTTTGTCAAATAAAAATCGTATTCCGAATAGTGGCGTTATGTGACGAAGAATCTCGAACTTTCGGCGATCTTTGCCAACATTTGCCGACATTTGCCGGGCCCATTAGGGTGCCTCTACCTTAAAAGAATAAGTTAATACACGTGCATAATTCAAATCATAATCGATCTTCCTTGGAATGGAATTCTCCTTATAACTTGCGACCTATGAAGACGATAGTATGGTTAAATTATTGCAATTTTCTTGCTTATTTTAAGAATAAACACTATCTTTTTTTCATTCATATAGTTTGCAAAATGATTAAAGTTTTCAAAAAACGTAATTGGTAAAAACATGGTAATAGATTATATTGATATTTATGCACTTAAAAATCAACTGCGTCCATATGCGTCTACATAAGGGAAGGGGTAATTGAGTCAAAATGCGTCTGCATGAGGCGACAGGTATATGCGTCAAAATGAGTCTACATGAGGGAATGGGTAGATGCGTCAGAATGAGTCTACATGAGGGAAAGGAAAAGTTCAGTAGAGGTCAAAATAAAAATTACACAATTGGAATTGCTTTTGCCTAGCATCATGTCATCATGTTCATTGTGTATAAATATAGACACAGGTGGTAAAACTTGTTATAATCTCCGTCCGTCCGTCTGTCTGTCCTTCCATCCCGTATTTTTGTCTGGAGCATAAATCAAAAAGTATTTGAGGTATCACCTTGATATGGTTGATAGATCTCATTGAGGAGGAGTGCAGTGCACAAGAATGATAACCTTTCATATTTTTGAGTTTTTGCCCTTTGTTATTTTTCAGGCCTAAATTTTGTCCAGATCTAAGTCAAAAAGTATTTAAGATATCAATTTGATACTTCATAGGGGGATAGTTTGTTTTGAGAAGGAGTACAGTGCACAGGAATGATAATCTTATCTTACATAATTTTTGAGTAATTGCCCTTTGTTATTTTTTCAGGCTTAATTTGTCCAGAGCGAAAGTCAAAAAAGTCTTTGAGATATCAACTTGAAACTTCATAGGTGGATAGATCTTATTGAGGTGAAGTGCAGTGCATAAGAATGATAACAATATCCTTCATAATATATAGCTCACCTGAGCACAACATGCTCAAAGTGAGCTATTGTGACCAATTGATGTCTGTCGTCCGTGTCCGTTGTTGGTCGTCCGTCGTCAACATTTAACTTAAAACAACATCTCCTCCTTAACCACTGGGCAAATTTTAAAGAAACTTCACTTCCTTGGGTGAAGCCCTTTCATAGCTGTTCAAAGAAATTGATTCCATGCCATGGCAACAGAAAGAACAAACATATGAAAATTTTGAAATTCTTCTTCTCAAAAACAACTGGCAAGATTTCAAAGTTATTTGGCACAGATGTTCCTTGGGTCACTCTCTACCAAGATTGTTCAAATTATTTTGATCTGTTGAAAAACATGGCTGCCAGGGGGCGGAGTCTGTTTTCCTTATATGTATATAGTAAACACTTTGAATATCTTATCTTCCAAAAGTACTGGCTGGATTTCAAAGTAATTTGGCATAGATGTTCCTTGGTTCACTCTCTACCAAGATTGTTCCAATTGTTTTGATCTGTTGAAAAACATGGCAGCCGGGGGGCGGAGCCCATTTTCCTTATATGAGTATAGTACAAATTTGAAAAATCTTCTTCACCAAAAATACTGGCTGGATTTCAAAGTTATTTGGCACAGATGTTCCTTAGGATACTCTCTATCAAGATTGTTCAAATTATTTGATCCGTTGAAAAACATGGCTGCCAGGGGGCAGAGCCCATTTTCCTTATATGTATATAGTGCAAATTTGAAAAATCTTCTCCTCCAAAAGTACTGGCTGGATTTCAAAGTTAATTGGCACAGATGTTCCTTAGGTCACTCTTTACCAAGATTGTTCAAATTATTTTGATTCGTTGAAAAACATGGCCGCCAGGGGGCTAAGCCCATTTTCCTTATATGTATATAGTACAAATTTGAAAATTATTCTTGTCCTAAAGGACTCACTTGATTTATGGCTGGCAGAGAGCAAAGCCCATTTTCCACAATATCATAAAATATTTGCTGTTTCTTTTCCTCCCACTAATACCTGGTTCTCAGGTGAGCAACCCAGGGCCATCTTGGTCCTCTTGTTTAGTTATTGCCCTTTGTTATTTTTGATGATAGTGGGAAGAGGTGATTCCAAAATTTATATTTTTATCATGCCCCCAAGATATGTGGTCCTGATTGTTTGTTTGCCACAATGTTTATTGTTTGTCAGTAATTTAAACATTGACCATAACTTGAAAACTTTACAAGGTTCATATAATTATGAATACAATGCAACTAGGAGAAATGCAGTGACCAAGTAATGTTTGTTAATTGGGAGAATTTTGACAGGTGACAATGGTCCCCAGTGTTAGAATGCGGGGACACGGTTGAGTAATGTCATGTTATGAAAATGTGTCACCTTTATCCTACCCGTCGTTAATGTAACGGTCTAACGGTAATCTTGTGCCATGTGTAAATAAAACGGTTCACCGTATGATTAGCCCGGTGACGTACGGATAGCTTTCGGTCTGTCAAAATGTATGACGGCGCAAATTTCAAAACAAGATTTCGCCGCATACGATACGATAAGTGATTTTTTTTTTCAAATAAGTTACCCTGAAAGTTAGGATGCGCCTTATATGTAGCTGCACCTAATCTGACCGTGTATACGGTATGTCAACTGGATGATTGTTCCTTGGAACACTTAAGTCACTTGCATTCCAGCGGTTGTCAGGAAAAGGGTGAACATTTAATGATCAAAATTATACTTATCACTATACAAAATAAGTTTGGAGTGCATCCACCGTATAAGTATTGAAGTTATGCTCTGATACATCACATCTTAACAAATGTGCAATTTCCAGGATAGGAAGGGGTCTGAAGGTTTCAAATCCAACTTGTGTTTTTCATCCTTTAGATATGTTTGTTGTGTAGTTGAATTAATCATTTTGAACATTTAGACATGTTGAAAAATCAAGGTTTTAGGAATGTATATACAAAGCAAACAAGCTGATCTCTTTCCCGGAGGGATAGTTTCAATTTTTAAGTTGACCAATCAAAACTTACAGTATTCATCAGCTATTTAGTGACCTTCACCTTTAAGTTTAGACAGGAAGTTCAGGAGAAAACAAAACGCCCAATGGCCAAAAAATAATTAAAAACTTCATGTCAGAAACCACAAGGCCTGGAGTATAGATATTTGGTGTGTAAACATGGCCTAGTTGGACCTCAAACAATATTGATGGCACTTGGGTCCCTTGGTTTTATATAAACTGACTTAGAAAAGACTTGAACAATCTCCATGTTGAAAACCACCTACAGCCCCTTGAGTTTAGATATTGGTGTGTTACATAGCCTACTGGACCTCTTATAGTAGAACCTTTAAAATTCTTTTTGTCAGAAATCACAAGGACTTGAGTTTATATATTTGATGTCTAACATGTTCTCTTGATTAAAGTTTACAGTAAACAAAAAACACTTACGTTATTCCTCTGTTTATCACAATTTCAATATATGTAAAGTAGCTAAAGTAAGTATACTCTCAGATTTTACTGTCTATGATGGCTGGAGTGCACAAGAGAGGAAGGTCATGGGTTCAGTCCCAGCATACCAAAATTGTCTCCCTGCTTTTTGCTCACCATATATTCAGGACTGGTTGGGCCAGTGTAAGGCTGCGAGCATTATGCTGTATGTGTGGCACTTGGTCTATCTCAAGTAGATATAGACTCCATAGGACTAAAACATTAAACCCAACAAACATATATAAGATCTAGGTGAACATTTAGAAAATCCTTTGAGTGTATACAACCTATCTGAACAAATTTACATTAATGCAAACTTTACATTAATGTAAATTTATTCAGACAGGAAGTATACAATCAAATAATTTCTAAATATCCACCTAGATCTTTTATCATTTTGTAGAAATTGAGTTATGCATTTAATTCAAACTAAGTTATTTATTTCAAACAATCCTTTATTGATATTGTTTTGCAATATTTAAGGTGTACAAATTGATATTGATTGTTGAAATGTTGGTGATAGAGGAATCACCCTAAAAGTAAAAGTTTGTAAAATGTACACACTTTTTGCATTGTATATCGAACATTTGCTTGATTGAAAGCCCAGCATCTCAACCTCTACATGAAGCCCATGTCCCCTCTGGTATCACTTAAAAAATGAGGCACCTCTAAGGTCAGCTAGTTTTCTTATTAACAAATTTAGGAAACTGAACTATTCTTGACTTATACTGTTGATCACATTTCAATATTATTATCTCAAGGCTTATAAAAGGCGATCCTGGAAACCAAGAGGATTCCTCTAGAAGTGAGTTTTCTAAGGGTGGGACTTGTTGTCACTGATAATTTCAATAATCAGTGTTAGATGGTCAGGTCATGACTGGTTACTGTTGAAGGTCACCACATAAAATCATTTCACCTTATTTTTTATTGAAACAACATTAAATTATCGTAATTTAATTATATTGCATAAGAAGTGGTAAATCCCCAGTGGGATAGAATTTAAGTCAATGTTTTTGATTTCCTGAGAGTGGTTGGTAGAGTTGTTTTGTCAGAACTTTCTGCACCTAGAAACTGGAACTACCAAACCTTGAAGATTAAGGGGACCCTGAACTCTCAGTTAATAGTGTTTTTTCATTAATTGAGTTTCATAGCAGACCTCACTTTGTTGATTGACTTCGTCAGACTATAAGACACGGATCAAATGGGTCTGATGGTCTCACATTTAATCAGCAACAGTATAGTTTCCTTTAATGATTGTTTTCCAAAGATCGAACCCATTAGGAAATTGGGAAGAGGCTGAAATTTTTTATTGCTATTAAAGGGACCTTCAACCTCTGCTTCATATAAGGGTTAATTAACTTGAAGCCAAAACATGTATATAGCCCCGCCCCAAATGTTTGTGGGAGGTTGTTAAACTAAGGTAGCTATTGAAAGCAAGATTCACGTGGATTTGTTTGTCGGAGGTTTGTACAGCTTTTCACCGATATGCATATTCATTTTGGGGTATTTTGGCATCATGTTAATTATTGTTGAACCAGCTTGCTGGAGCCACAAGGTCCTCATGTGTATGTGCATGAGGTTGTCCCAATTTGCTTGTCAGGGTTATAATTTAGATGTGGATTGCAGGATTTTCAAATAACTTGGCAGTTATGTTTCAAGAGTTAGGTCCATAAGGTCATGGTCACACTAAGAAGTGAAGGTCATGGTGCTGGATTTGCTTGTCCAGCCAGGCTGCAAAAGATTCTCAAATAATTTGGCTGTAAGATTTGCAACAATGATACAGTATGTCATATTAAGGAGTTGGGACTCTAGCTCCATGGTTAAGGTTTCACTTAGAGGTGAAAGGTGTACCTTAGGCCACAGACTTGAGGGCATGTAGTATTACAAATATTGTGTAGGGGATATATTTGAATATACTTGTCAGTCTTTCAGCCACTGCTTCTTCACTACATGTATTTTAGTCTCACATAATAACACAGCATGATATGCAAAGTTGAATAAGGGTATCCATCTTATTATCCCTCTGTCCTTGTCTTTCTGGCATATTTGGACACAGGGCTGCTAGACTTTCCTCTCTTGGGACCCCTGCTCTAGACATGTACTGAATAAAACGTCATAAATATATACAATAGGGTATATACTTTATATCTATTGTAGCGATAAAAGATTTTCTGAATAAAAGAATTCATGCATGATTTGAGTAAAAAGATAACAAAAAGATGTGAAATGTATTAAGTATGCAACAAAAAGTTTGTCACGTGTTTGCAATGCTGGACCATTTTCCATTGGGCATTAGGTTTTTGGCAGTAATCTGTCTGAGGTTTTGATACCCCAAATTGTTTTAGCAATATGATGAACTTAAATTGGTTATGATTATACTCTCACAAATATACAAGTGAGCTCTCTAGATGCTGGTGAACCTATTTTGGGACTAAATTAAGGTTTGTGAACGTCTGTCCGTCCGACTGTCATTTTGTCCTTCCCACTTTCGTATCCGCTCCATAACTTATTAATTTATGGATGGCTTTCAATAAAACTTAACAGAAGTATTCCTCATATCCCAGGGGTCTATTGTGTGTGCATCAACCATAATTATGCACCTTTCAAAGTTCAAGGTCATAGAAGTTGTTAGAAATTGTCTTTGGTATTCATAGGATTTTAGTATCTTTGAATAAATATATTTTTTAAATGATAGCTAAGCCAACAATGTTATTTAAGGTGTGGGTTATTATTAATATGTTGGAAAGGTACACACATTTAAAACTACATTCTAGGAATTTGGGAGTTATTTTGGTTATAAAAGATTTTATAGTTTTCCTCTTTTTACTTGAAATTATTAGACCACACCTAACCTTGATAGGCTGTTATGAATAATAGTTTTTTGGTAATTTAAAATAGAAACAAATGAAGAAATAGCTATAGTCAGTCAAGATCTTATTTAATGCAAAGAATTGTTAACAGCTCTACAGGCCATATGACTTTGCTATTTAGTTGATGATGGCCCTCTTGTTATATTTAGTCTTAATTAGTCCCCTACCGGCTTCGCCGAAGGGGACTCTAGGTTTGCACTCCGTCCGTCCGTCAGTCACACATGTTTTCCGGACTTTTTTTCTAAACGCTTGCAGATATTCATCTAATTTTTGATGTGTGAGTCTACCACCATGGCTTACAGATCAAGTTTGAGTTTCGTTCCGGTCCATTGAATTTTGATGGAATTACGACCCTTGGAATTAGAATTTTTTTTTAAATAGCAGTTTCTCTGCACCCAGGTCTTCCTCCACCTGTAATTAGCTGGATGTTGTTATATGACTGAAATAAACAGGTTGTGTTTGTGTGTGTGTTGGGGGGTCTTAGTTTTCCATTTGCCGGTAGGGGACTTAGTATTGCCTAAGCAATACTTTCATAATACTTGTTTATTGAAGTAAAGATGTCTGATGCAAGCTTGAAATAGAGATAGATTTGGATAGGAATGAACTAATGGTGAAATGCTTTTTCTTTGTTTGATAGCATTTAGTCAAATTTTACAGTTACAGAAACATACATCTTTTAAGATTCAGAAAAACTGTTGTTTGGGCCAGTTGTGAAGTTGGAACTGTATTTGTGTGCTGTGTCAAAAACTTGGATTTTATAAGTAATTAAGATAGCAGTCAGTGATGAATCGGGACACAATTTATTACAGAAACCTTTCATACAATCCAAACTTTGAAATTGATTGAATGAGTATCAAATTTAAAAGGCTGTAACACCTGTTTGCATCAGATGTGTTGAGATGGTGTCTTAATCCAGTCTATATGACTGTAGATCCAGAGCTCATTGAGGGCAAAGTACTGGTTGATGTGTGCCAATCAAGGTGTAGAGAACTGTTTAAACTGAGGTGGTAGCAAGTTATGGATGGCTGTAATTGAATGTCCTAAATATTCTTGTCTACCATGAAGATGTATAAGACAGGGTCTAGATGTGGCTTTTGCCAGAATTAATCAACGTGTTACAGACTGGAAACTTTATATAGCTGTTGGAGACTGTAAACTATTTAAAGCCTGTCTCAAAACTATTTGCATGAAATCCATTTCCTCTTACTCTTTTAAAAAAACATTTGTCTTTGTTAAACACTTATGCGGGGAAAGTAGAACTTTTAAGATGTCTTTGGATAATGTATCACATCAAAGTATGGCACAAAAAGGAAATAGAGTGTGAAATAGGTACAACATGATTGCAAAAATCAATTAACTTTTATACAAGTAAGATGCAATTTTTCTGTAAACACTTTTAGAGATGGCATTTGATATAATAATCTGATTATGTTTTTTATACCTGTGAGGTAAATCTACACAAATACATTTACTACAGGGGGATTCTAAACATTTGCAGGTTTTTATTGTGTAAAATGAAAAACTTTGGAGCAAGGTCATAGATCAGAGACGGAAATTGGCTGTTTATAACTGTTGGCTTTATTAAGTCTGCCTAAAAGCCAGTGAGCGAAGGTCAGATTTGTGTTGGAAATTTATGAAACAGAAAGCTGCTATTTGGTTGTTCTTTGTTTAAATAAGTCAGGTTGCCTAGACAGCTACTGCTCAGAGAAAAACATGGTTTGTTCCACTCAGGTATTGTACTCAGTGGATACCCTCACTACCAAATAAAAGAAGTTGGGAGATAATTAGGCCTTTTGTAAACTGGGTAAAAAGTAAATATCCTATTTATTGCATCTTTAAACTAAACTGTTGGGTATCAGTTGTGATTACAAATAGGTTAATAAATTGTTATGTGTGGAATTGCAACTCTAAATGTAATTGGTTAATCAATAAATTGTTTTGTGAAGGCTTCCATTTAAGACAGTTTGAATTAAGTAGGCTGGTGAGTCATTCCTAATGCTGAGTGATGCCGGTATGCCTGGTGTGGAAGAATCATTCCTAATGCTGAGTGATGCCGGTATGCCTGGTGTTGAAGGATCATTCCTAATGATGAGTGATGCCGGTATGCCTGGTGTGGAAGAATCATTACTAATGCTGAGTGATGCCTGTATGCCTGGTGTGGAAGAATCATTCCTAATACTGAGTGATGCTGGTATGCCTGGTGTGGAAGAGTCATCCGTAATGATGAGTGATGCCGGTATGCCTGGTGTGGAAGAGTCATTCCTAATGCTGAGTGATGCCGGTATGCCTGGTGTGGAAGAATCATTCCTAATGATGAGTGATGCCGGTATGCCTGGTGTGGAAGAATCATTACTAATGCTGAGTGATGCCGGTATGCCTGGTGTGGAAGAATCATTCCTAATGCTGAGTGATGCTGGTTTGCCTGGTTTGGAAGAGTCATCCGTAATGCCAAGTGATGCCGGTATGCCTGGTGTGGAAGAATCATTCCTAATGCCGAGTGATGCCAGTATGCCTGGTGTGAGTATTCTGACATCCATCTGAAATACTAAATTGCTTAATATGATCAATGTTTTCAATGCCTTTAACTGTTATTTTACAGCAGATATTTGAACATTATGTACCATTTGTGTTAGTCTATAATATGTCAATGTTATTTTATATTTTCTTTTTCATGAAAATTGGTCCGCTATGAAAAATAATGGGCCTTTAAAAAGAAGACTTTGGAAAACTATTTTTGTCATACAATATACATTGTAATAAATGCTGGCATGCATAATAATGAGTAATTATGATACATTTAGGCAGATAATATTTGTTGTAGTGTTGGTAAAGGTCCCGTAATGGTAGTTGAAGGACTGGCTGGCCCAGTGTCACAATACTGTGACTGGGTGTGGTATCATGCTACAACATGAGGCAGTACTTGCTGGCCAAGTGTCACAATACTGTGACTGGGTGTGGTATCATGCTACAACATGAGGCAGTACTTGCTGGCCAAGTGTCACAAGACTGTGACTGGGTGTGGTATCATGCTACAACATGAGGCAGTACTTGCTGGCCAAGTGTCACAATACTGTGACTGGGTGTGGTATCATGCTACAACATGAGGCAGTACTTGCTGGCCAAGTGTCACAATACTGTAACTGGGTGTGGTATAATGCTACAACATGAGGCAGAATTTGCTGGCCAAGTGTCACAATAATGATACTGGGTCAAGCACCACAAGTGGACTTAAGTCTATGACCATGATGATGAAAATTCCATGAGTAAGATTTGAAAATCAAGCAAAAACAGGAGGTATTACTCTTGTAGAATTGTGACTGACATTTCAACTTGAAAATTCCTAACACTTAAAAATGACTTTACAGCAGTATTCATTTCCTTTTCAGCATTTTGTTATGCTAAGGAAAACTGAAAGGCTATAATTATGTCCATTGTGGTCAGCCAATTTTCAGAATTAGTGACTGGATGAGGTATCCCGCCACTGGTCGACTGTGTGATTTCACATGAAGACAACACTTTATCTGTCTCATATTGATAAAACTCTACAAATTACTGAAATATTGTTGGACTCTAAGTATTGGGACAAAAAAAATGTATTTATTTTTTTTCTGTTCAATACTAAGAGTGATTACGGTATCAATCAGCCATGGGTATTTGACAATAAAATAAATGGAAATCATATATGTAACTCAATACATCAACTGCCTCATTGTTTGAAATTAATTACCATCATCAGACAATACTGGAATCAACTTTATTTATAGAACAAAAGGATAAATATAATCTCATGTATACATTATTTTCATGAGAAGAGTTTGCTCCTAACTCAATGCTTTGATAAAAAATATTTAATCACAAGAGATTTAATTCAATAATTTTTCTTGTCCTAGACCAAGGTTTCATACTTTCCTGAAATATGAAATTTGTAATTTAATGTATTTCGTTTACTTTTTTTAGCAATATCACTCATTTCTACAAACTTTTTCACTTGGCTAGCAACATTCATTCAAATGTTCTTGCTCTCTTTTAAATCTCCAAGTTTGGTCAATTACTTAGTGCATCATATTCAAATGTTTATCATATTTATTAAAGTTGTTTAGAACTTGTGAATCTTTAATTTCAATATTTTCAGCCAAACCACTGGCATGAGAGTCAATTGATTTAGAAATCAAGGCAGTACAGTCCATAAATCATTTGATGGCACATCCCATCCCAGCCACACTGAATAATTTCCCTCTCATCTGATCAGCAATGTTGGAAATTTAATGAAGCATCATCACAATCTTCCCTTCCTGATTGCCGATATGCCCACCTCTATCTAGTCATCTGTTATGACCAATTTCTTCATTAGATTGTCTACAGAAAACCAGGAGACTACAATACTTGAATCACGCATGACCTGTCGCATTCATTTAAACTCACCAATGGTGGTTGGATTGAAACTCTTCTTTGTTACTGTAGCTTGGGATGAACTTTGGAATAGGTGGAGTGAAGGTCACAGTAACTAGCTGTTACTAAGACTGTACAGCTAGAATTGATAGCAATAATCAAGGTAGTTTAAGGTATGAACCAATATGGCAGTGATATAGCAGCATTTGTGACTGTAGATAGTCACCAGTCTTGTTATTTCAGTAACTTATGATCGCATCAAAATTGACAATGCAACTAAATAGCACAAAATAGAAGCATATTTTGAAATTACGCTGTTCACAAATAATTTCAAAGATCTTATTCTTGAAACTTGGTTGGTGACCTGTGTCTAAGTCTCAACACTGTTTTAAGATAGGGTTTTACAAAGTCTTTCATATTTTATAGCTACTGTTCTTTGTTAAGGAGCAAAAAAATGCATATAATAATTGTACAACCAGTTGAACTTTAGATATTTGTTCTGCATTGCTTGCAAAACAAATTCCTACCTCCAATACAAGATAGTGTAGATGACAGTGTGGTTGTTAAAATGGTACAAGTACTATATGTTGTCAGAAGCAAAGGTACCGGGTACGATGGTACGATGCTGCCAATTAAAAAAAAATAAAAAAAAAATTCAGTGACCTTGTATATAAT
>CM037787.1:52788567-52838567 GCA_021229015.1 Solen grandis | reverse complement strand
ACAGCTGAACCCCAATGTCTCTAGAACCGGCTTCAATTGGTTTTAAAACAGATTGAGCCATAAACTGTCTTTATAACCTTATGGATTGGAATAAATATCAACCCCAGTGGGCAGTCAGAAAGTTATGTGATCAAGTCATACAAATCAGTCTCCAGCTTTAGCTCTTAAAGCACAGCTAAATTGCCCCACTGGAAAACTCACAGAACAAGTACCATTTGTTGGAGGCAAAAGGAAGTGATAAAGTTTATTACAATCAATATGAGGGACTGCCTTACAGGGAGACCAGCCAATATTACATACTGAAAATCTTCAACAAGATTCATTGATCAGAATCAGTTCCTGCTGTGCAAGAAATCCTAACATCCAAACTGCTTCAATTTTCTTCATCTACAAAGAGAGAAGGAAAATCTTCCACAAAAACATTAGGAACCTAATTTTTCAAGTTTTAGATTAACCCACCAAATAAAAGTATTAAAAAGGAATCAAAA
This sequence comes from Solen grandis, assembly GCA_021229015.1. Lineage (NCBI taxonomy): Eukaryota > Metazoa > Mollusca > Bivalvia > Adapedonta > Solenidae > Solen > Solen grandis. Next base: position 52,838,079 of record CM037787.1, on the reverse strand, counting down.
GAGAGGGATAAGAGATAGAGAGTGCTGTATCTATTTTCTCATAATCCATTATGCTCAAATGTAACTGTTTAAATCCATGCATGCTTTAATGGCTGAATTAAGTGGAATGTAAATGTGAAGATAAGTGTTTTAATAAGTTTTAAGTAAAGCAAATATTGATTATACTTTTAAATCAATCTAAATAAAATAATTCCTATTTTAAATGTAGGTTTCTAACAAATACACTTTTGTTGTTTTAATAACCTTACAGTCATGACAGCCATTTTCTTTCCCAGCATTTCTACATATATCACTGAGATATCATTCCAAGTGAAACAAATATAAAATGAAAATGACATGGAAGCCAATTTGGATTTTCACCAATTGTTGGTCCTTCCATAGAGTACTCAATAAGCTGCTGCTGTCTATAGCCGCAGATGTCATCCTCAAAGAGAGATGACTGCCATTTTAATGACCTTCCTCTTGTTGTGAATACCAACTTCTCCTTAAGTTCTTAAATTAGCACTTCTTTCATAAGTTAGACTGCCTATCTGCAGTTGTAATCAATTTATGGGGCCTTTTAATTGATTGCCAATCAAAATCATATTCCAATTCATGTGCCCTGTGCTGAACACATTGTAGTTATCCCCCCTTCACAACTTGACAGGTAAGGTTTGAAAATACAATAGCTGATCAGCTCTTCAGATAAAAGGTGTGAACAGGTGATTAAGCTGTACACTGTCTTTCCATTATAATAAATGACGGTCAAAGTTAAAGATTTAAAAATATTAATTAATATACTTTATTAATTTCAATCAGGCATTTGGATAATCAGCTGCTATTTTAAACAAAGTGCTGAAAGCACTGAAGTTGTGTGTATCTCATGTGCAAGAGGGTTTGATGAACTGCAGATCTGCTGTGTAACTCAAGTTTTAAACAGGGTTGCTGGCAATGCTGTTCTATGTTAGCACACATTTCTGCATCAAACATATTTAGACACAATTGCTCTCCTACCCAGAGATATAGTTCAGAAATTTGTTTTTGGCTTCCTCACTAAGCAGTGATAATTTTCATGTACATTTAAAAACTACTGAATTAGAATGTGTTCATAATGGATGCTGGAAATAACGAGTTTATAAACTGTAATAATAGAAGTTTGTTATCTGGATTTGTATCTGTATCTATCTCAGATACATCCAGGCGTTATTGTAACACCATAAAATGACCAAAACCTGCATATTTACTATCTAAAATTAGCAACAATCACCATTGTATCAAAAGTTCAAAATAAATTATACCTGTCTGCATTGTAACACAAAGTGACAGTTATGCAACATTTAACAATTAATACTGTGCTTTCATGTCACAGGCTATTATTTTGTCCTGTAAATATTTATTTTTGACAAAAAATTGAGTTTTCAACACTTTTGCTATATCTCAGCATACCTGTGTTGGAGATCTCTGTTTAATTTTTTTTTTGTTGAAAATTTAAAGATTCATGGGTTATTAAAGTAGAGAATCAAAGGCCCAGAGAGCTGGTAGTATAGTTGTGAATGACTACATCACACACAACTAAAAGAAAACAAAACTTGTTTGTTTATTTAGCAAGGTGTTCATGAATGTTTGTCATTAGAAAAAAAAACAAGTAACTGGTGTTGTATGCAACACATAAAGTCCCCTACCGGCTCCACCTTGACTCAATATGGTAATCAATCCCATTTTTTGCCATATTTTCACTTATCTTTCCGTATACTACAACATGCAAAACCAACAATTTTAGTACGAAGAATCACAAAAAATTTAAAATTGACGTGCATAATCTACACATTGCCATCTAGTCATATACCAAGTTTCATCAAGTTAACTTGCTTAGTTATCGCGGGATCCCATTTTTGCCATATTTTCACTATTTCCGTTACCATAGCAACCACAATTTTAGTTGAAAAACAAAAATAAAATGACGTGCATAATCTACACATTGCCATCTAGTCATATACCAAGTTTCATCAAGTTAGCTTGCTTAGTTATCGCGGGATCCCATTTTTGCCATATTTTCACTATTTCCGTTACCATAGCAACCACAATTTTAGTCGAAGAACAAAAATAAAATGACGTGCATAATCTACACATTGCCATCTAGTCATATACCAAGTTTCATCAAGTTAGCTTGCTTAGTTATTAAGTTATCGCGGGATCCAGATTTGAGCGGACAGACGGACAGACGGACGGACGGACAGCAAACCTATAGTCCCCTCCGGTGTGAACACCGGAAGGGGACTAAAAAGGCCTGATATCAAAATAATATGATACACAAAATAAAACACAGAAGGAAAATTCCATCACAATGTGTCGCCCTTTGGAGGCATAAACAAGAACTGTCACAGTCAGTGACATACATGCCTCCAAAGAGTTGCTTTGACACAGAACTGTTTTGTCGTTTTAGTAGATTTTAGCATAAACTTGATACACACTAGACTTGGATGTTCCTTGGAAAACTGTTGAAATGTTTGTCCCCTACCAAATAGCTCTATCAACAAAGGGGAGTTACTTACACCATATTGAAGTTATTTTAAGAGTTATGGGTCTTGTAACCAGCACTTTCTTTCATAATTATGTTCTGTCTGTATATGAAGTTAAATGCCAGTGGGTGCAAATATCCATCCATCCACGACAGAGTTAGTATCTGGAAACCAAAAAATATCCCAATTTAATGACCTTTGCTTGTTTACTGTGACCTTGACCTTTGAGTTACAAACCTGGATCTTTCATGTGACACTTCGTCTTCTCGAGGAGATCAATGATATCAAGTTATATAAATATCCATCCATCTAGGACAGAGTTAGTGTCCCGAAACCAAAAAATACCCCATTTTATGACCTTTGCTCTGTGACTGTGACCTTGACCTTTGAGTTACAAATCTGGATCTTTCATACACACTCCGTCTTCTTGAGGAGATCATTGATATCAAGTTATATAAATATCCATCCATTCAATCCAGGACAGAGTTAAAGACTGGAAACTGAAAAATACCCCCATTCTATGACCTTTGATCTGTGAATGTGACTTTGACCTTGGAGTTACAAACCTGGATCTTTCTTGCGACACTCTGTCTTCGAGAGGAGATCATTGATACCAAGTTATATAAATTTCCATCCAGGTCAGAGTTAAAGACCGGAAACTGAAAAATACCCCCATTTTATGACCTTTGATCTGTGATTTTGACCTTGACCTTTAAGTTACAAACCTGGATATTTGTGCGTGGAGATCAATGATGCCAAATTATATCAAAATGCATGCATGCATGAGTTATTGCTCAGAAACAAAATGCTCTCTCTCTTTCACACACATGCACAGAGGGTCCCATTTAATTATGCCTCCAAAGCTGTAGCTCTAGGGGTCATAAAAACATCCTTTAAAATCCATTGAAGCAGATCAAAGTTATTTTGTTGATATGGCCACAAATGGGCTAATGACCTTTGACCATATGTTACCATAACACAGTGTCTCATGATGTTGAACATTTATAGAGTGGACACAATTTGTGACAGCACAAAATCAAAATGTCTCCCTACCCACTATGTGGGTATAGTAAAGTAGGTTGCAGGACCGGTTCCAGGAATTCAGGTTAGGGGGAGAAGTGTGAAGTTCTGGTTGCACTAAGGATCTGGTAGAAATCCCTCTCAATTTAAAGGTGTGAAATGCAGCATTCTGGTGAGATTTACATTATGTTGTGTGTTTACATTTATCTATGGTCATGAATTTTAGTTTTAGGGGAGGGGGCACCCGGGTTGTCTGCCAGTTGGTTGTATTTTTGGGGGGAGTTCTTTGAAATTATCTCATAAACTTTCACATTTTCAAGTTTTCCTTCAGATATCATTATGGAAAATACTTGTCTGATGTTATTTTTAACCAATTTCTCTGAATTTGAGATTTTTTAAAAAAAATTTTTGCTATACTGATCTGAAGATTTTTGCAATTATAGTCTAATTGTTTGACAATGATTATTATCAGTGAACAAACATCTTTATAACTTAATTATATGGCTGAAGAATGTATGCGACTATGTGATCAGCATCACCTTTAACAACTTAAGTCTTCACATAGAAGACAAATCACCATGAAAAACAATCAACCAATCTGCTTGTAAGAAAAGTTTTGGCCAATTCAATTAGATTGCCAACATCCAGTAAACTTTCAAACAGCCATACATCACCCCCCTTACAGACACCACTGATACCAGGATCAAGTAGACAAACATCAATCCTGTCTGGCCTGGCTTCATAATTACATACCAACTTTCCCTGCAAACAATGTCCATAACCTAACCTGCCACTTGTCTGACCCTAGACCATGTAATCTTCAGCCTCAGACCTCTGATTTTTCCACCACTGCCTTTATCCCCACCTGCAGACACCCCTTCTGATACACTATCAGCTGGTTTGGCATCATTACAATTGATGAAAAACTAGATCACTTCCATACTCCTTAAATCTTATAATATCACAGTGTAGCATGTGTAATAAATGTGTTTCCATATCAGATGCATAAAAAATATCCTGTTCATGTCTTTCTGAAACAGCAAAGCAAAAACTAAAGTTAACAAGAGGGCCAAGATGGCCCTGAAGATGCTCACCTGAGAAATATTGCCTTAATTGCCTGCACAAGTTTCTATATTATAGCATACTTGTATTGAATACCTAATTAATGCAGACATACAGTAAGTACCTGTGGTCCAAAGTAGGTCACTATGTCATGATCAAGGTCATCCAAGGTCAAAACTCAATCTCCCACAGAAAACTGTCCCTGTGGTCCAAAATTGAAGTTCATAGGTACCCCATATAAATCTATTTAAAACGAGAGGGCCAAGATGGCCCAGAATCGAGAGGGCCAAGATGGCCCAGAATCGCCCAACTGAGAAATATTGATTTCACTGCCCATACTGAATACAAAATTCATGCAGAGGTACAGCAAAATAATTGTAATTCCACATATTGCTCAGGAAATGAAGATTTTTGAGTGTACACAAAGTGAAATCTGGCATTTTTTTTATCATTCAAAGGCCATTACTCCTGACCTAATGGAAAGATATCAGCCATGATCAAACTTAGCAGAGACATTATGGCTGTAAACAATGTCATAAAGTTTGAAGAAAATTGCTAAAGAAATGAAGATGATAGAGTGTAAAAAAAAGTGAAATCTAACATATTTTTATCATTCAAGGGCCATTATTCCTGACCAAAAGGAAAGATATCAGCTATAATCGAACTTAGTCAAGAAATTATATACATATACATATGTTTATTGGCATAATAACACAAATGTGTCTTTGGCCATTCACAAAATGACATATCAAATATGGCAAAGACGGTCAATAATCTGAAACATCAATAAATTTATTAATATTAGGGCTAATCTAAAAATGAAGAGTATCTTCTTCTTATATTGTTATATTTAGGACAGCACATGACAAAATGATATTCAGTTTCAACAACTTGCATATTACAAAGACGGCATATTCTATTTTCTCTTGGAGTATTTGTATATCTACCTGTTTCAATTTCTAACTGGTGAGATCCTATTCTTAAACAAGTTAAATTTCTACGTAATCTGTCTGTCTTAATTGTACATATATAAGATTCCAATTCAAATTCTTTTTTAACTTTAGAATGATAGTTTTGGGCTATTGATGATAGAGGCTCTCCAATTTTATATATATTGGTCACGTAGTGATTGTTTGAGCAGGAAAAATGTATTCAGTTCACCATTGAAATTCATTCTAAGAAATGAGAAACCTAGATGATCGATAAGGGAATTAATTTTTTTAGCCCAGCATGTACCATTAATAGATGTTGACTGATCAATATAATTAAAGTATGTTAAAGATTATGGCTATAAACATTGTCATAAAGTTTGAAGTAGATTGCTAATGAAATGATGATGTTAGAGTGTAAACAAATTGAAATCTGCATACTGACCCATTATACAGTTTGTTCGGTGTAGACCTGTCCATTTACAGTTTGTTCAGTGTAGACCTGCACTGCAGATGCATACTGACCCATTATACAGTTTGTTCGGTGTAGACCTGTCCATTTACAGTTTGTTCAGTGTAGACCTGTCCATTTACAGTTTGTTCAATGTAGACCTGTCCATTTACAGTTTGTTCGGTGTAGACCTGTCCATTTACAGTTTGTTTGGTGTAGCCTTCCATTTACAGTTTGTTCAGTATAGACCTGCCCATTTACAGTTTGTTTGGTGTACCCCTGTCCATTTACAGTTTGTTTAGTGTAGACCTGTCCATTTACAGTTTGTTTTTTAGTGAAGACATGCCCTGCAGATACATGCAGACCCATTTTACAGTTTGTTCAGTGTAGACCTGCCCTGCAGATGCATAAAGGCCCATTTTACAGTTTGTCCTGTCCTGCAGATACATACAGACCACTGTTACCAGGCTGCTTCTTAACCTGGTGGTTAATCTTCACCAATAAACAGTTCACCTTAAAAGCTTTTTCCAGGTTGAGGCTCATTGAATGACACTATACAATGATGACAGGGAGAGGCTAGGGTTAATGTCTGAAGCATATCCAACACCGTGAAATCACAGTGCTCCTCTTCATCACTATGTACTTGGAGATTGACAGTTCTGTTCACTACCAGCACAACAGCTCAGTGGTAGGGTGTCTGCTATGCATTCGAGAGGTCTGGAGTTCGTACACCAGCTGGGGCACTTCCTTTGGTTACCACGTCAAATCAAAGACATATAAAATTCATATCAGACGCACCCTTGCCTGGCACCTGGCCAAATAGGAATGCTATGGGAACTCAGAGTACTCAATACTTGTATCATCAAGGAATTTGTCTCCCTTGTATCGGAGCTATACACCGGGCACATAAAAAAACCAATGGATCTTTTTGCAAAATGAGCTAGGGTATCGCACCTGGACCCCCTTGTGCAGTCTTTTCTGATGCTGTCTCTTTAGCAAAAAAAAAAAGAAAAGGATCCACATGTGGGTTATCCTTGACCACATGGTCTAAAATCATAATCAGAAAATGATAGCTAACTATTACAATAGAAGAAGAAGAAGAAACTAGAGTTGCATCCGCAACATCATCGGTTTTCTCACTTAGATAAGCTTCATACAATGCTATTGTTACTTCTTCTATCATTCCTTTCACTTTTTTATATGAAATTGTACCTCTTTTTTATAAAGCTAAATAAACTGTGTCCTACATTTGTAAAATAACCAATAAAGGTTAACATCATCCCGGCCGTGGTATACAGACACGTATGGCCAATACACTGAGAACTATACACACCCCCAGTTCACCAGTACAGGTAGACCAGCATTAGACTGCAGGAAAGTCACTTGACCGCGAGTTGTTTACATCATCCCAGCTACGCTGTGGTCAAATGGCCAATAATACACTGAGAAATATACACACCCCAGTACAAGTAAGATAAGCGTTGGACTGAAATATTTTAAAAATTGGGCTTTCGCTACGTATGAGAAATCTAACATAACTCGACCATTTTTTACCCGATCTTCAAAAACTGCATATCGTTAGAAAGGTAAATAAACATTCTATAAATCTGATAATAAAATTATAATGATATGTGATTAACCTCTGAGATAAATGCAGAAAACCACTGTGTGTACCTATAATTGAGTTTTTTCATAATTATTTTTTTCATTTGATGTCTGACTTTTAAAATTTTGGTACCGTTAGAAAGGTCTCTTAAAGCATAACATTTTATACCCGTTATGTCTCGATAGAATATTTACCGTTTTTGAGCTATATGAGGTCAAAGAAAAAATCGATATTGCTGATATGACCTTGACCTTTACTACCTTTTATTATTTTAAAGTATAAGCTGATTAAGAACATCATACTGCACATTCAGTGAAAATTTCATGAAAATCGAACAAGAAATAAATACAGGAGAACGAAAAAACATGAAAAAATGACGAAAAATGAAATATTTTAAAAACTTGAAATTTTTATTTTTTCCGTATTCAGTGATCTTTGAACGCCTCTAGCGGATAAACGGTGCATTTCCTGAAATTGCCACACTATATATTTTGTGCGGCTAGGTCTTGCGAATCTGTTTAAACAAACAAAATTCTTCTATCTTATCAAAGTCGGCCAATATTTCTGTTTAAAGGGACCTACCATATTTTCTCTTAAAAAACGCGTTATTTCCAAGATTCGAACTTTGGTCCCCTCCTGAACAGGAAATGATATCTTTTTTGAACTTCTAGACCTATATATTTTGTTGGGGTGCCAATAAGGAACAGAATAAAAAAAACCGTATCTAAATCCGACTTTGGATTTTGGAGATTTTTCAATACAATCAATTACATAATAAACGCCACCTAGCGGCACAATGGGAGACAAATCTGAAAAAATGGCTCCTAAGGATCTAAGTCAGGACAATGTGAATAAGTGTTAAAAATTTCATGGTCGTAGCTTAATCCTACGTTACTGTAGGCTCGGGACAAATTTTTGACAGAAGAAGAAAAATAAAAAAAAAAAAAATGACAAAGAAACACAACGAGAACAATAGGTTTTCGCACTTCGCAGTTGTGCGAAAACCTAAAAATATTCACCCCAATTCCCTATGGAATTGACATGTTTGACAGCAATGACAAATATTCCATTACTTTAACAAGTTTTAATGCTGTATTTTTTCTAGAGAGCAATTTAATTTGCATAAGCAATGAAACTTCCAGATATTTGAGGTTTTGTTTTAATTTAAATCTAAGTGTTGATTGGCTGTTTGTTGCATGTTAATTGAAACAAGTGATGCATGGATCTCAATGCTCACTTTATAGGAGCTAACCAACACTATTGCAACCAGCACTATCTTTAGTCCTTATTTTGCTATCATTTTGAAAGAAACAGCTTCATTTACTACTATAATATAAACAACAAGGGAATATGTATCCCTGCCAAGGGCAGCAATATCAGTTTAAATATATATTTTTTATTTCAAATTTCTTTCAGTGAGAACATCTTGTTATATTTCACAGGTAAATAAATAATTCACATTTAACTCTAATCCACAAATATATCCTGCTTAGGAGAGCTAAAAATTCTTAACAATTTCATTAAAATGTTCCTGGCAAAGTTTAATTTTGCAAGAACTTCAGGTTAATTTCATCAAGCACTTTGAAAACCAGTCTTAAATTTGGGAATCAATCTGAAATTCACACAACCAATTTGAATAACTGCTCAACCACACACACACACACACACACACAAAAGATCTAATTTTACAAAGATGGTAATGAGGCAATCCACCACAAATGCTGTGTTATTAACACATTATGTAACACGGCAGACTGAACAAGAACATTATCTCAGAATACAGATCAGCCATAAAACTACATCGATGCAACTTCCAGCTGTTTACTTTTAGATTCTCTAGAATGGTAGAGCTATAAAGGATGCCATTATTGAGGATGAAAACACACCAGGAGTTGCATACTGTCCCCCAGGCTTTACCCTCATTTTAAAGATTCAACAGCTACACTTTACTTGTAATATATTCTAGTATGCAACAGAGGGCTGGCTAAATGTTCTGTTTTGGGTGTAGGAATGTTTTGCTTCAGGGATGAAACTGATAAGCCTTTGGAGGTGTCCTCCATGTCATCTTCGAAGCATCAGCAAAGTTTCACTGAAGTGTCAGGGGACCTTCAGGAATAATTGAATTTTCGGCAAGATTGCACATGCCATGTTATTTTAAGCTTTTTATACATTTCTTACTAGTCAGTGAATATATAGTGCATACATGTCAAACTTACAAACTGACTGTACATGAAACAAGAAATATCTTTAAAAAAGATATTCGGCGTAGGATGAAAGAAAAACGAGATTTCCAGTCTTCTAGAACATTCCGAGGAAAAGCGCGCGAAAGACCGACGCACAACAAATTTAGTACGCTCTAGAAATAGTTCAGTATTTTTTCTATGAAATATACTTATTTATAGACGGTAATACAAAAAATTATATCTGTAAATAGGCTTGTTTGATATTTGTTCATATCATTATTGCATATGACAATTATGATATAAAAGCGTTATTAGTTGTTTTGGTTTTGGTGAATTAATTTTCAGGGGAAAATTCAATATACATAGTAATTAAGGGGTTTCATGTCATAACACGGTGGATTCTTTTTTGTTGTTTTAAATCATTTTCACAAAGTAGCATTCCTCAATTGATGGAAAAGGATTGTATTTAACTTACTGAAATCACTTTCATGTTTACATCAAAAAGAAAAGTAATAACACCAAGCTGAATGATATATACAAGCTGCACCCCTTATTTACAGTAATTTTATAGTCCATAACGATGCGTTAACCAATAACAGGAGTCCTTTTATTCAGCTTAGAATTATTTACCGCTGTTAGCATACATTTGATTGGTTTAAAATGCGAGTTAAAATCGAAATTATACAGCTACGCCGAAAAAAGTTAAGTGAGTGTACATTTGATTGGACATGGAACTAGTGTCAATTATAAGTCCTGTTACCTGAGTGAAAAGTGTAGCAATGTATGTGTATGTGTCAATAAATAAGTGTGATTTTAATGTACTTGATATTACTGATAATAGTTTTAGCTAGTTTGACAGTTTATTTCTATTTTTGACCTCTACAATAAGTACATCATCAACCATAATGTACTTATACACTATATACCATGTGACATTATAGCTCAACCTCAGGTCACTATATAATTATACACTTTAACCCTTTCCCTCATAGAGGAAACCATGAAAAGACCTATGCGAACAGCATAAAACCTGATCAGCCTGCGAGTATGCTGTTCGCTGCTCCTCAGTGGTCTGGAAATGAGGAATTTATAATTAAATTTGGTAAGGTTTAACTGTGGTTTTCTGCAGATCAGGCTTTATGTGGTACCTATTGAGTGTGTCAAAATGAGTCTATATGAGGGAAAGGGTTAATACAAAATGATACTTGTATTCCAGATCGTTAGGGTTACAAAACACACGTCTCATTTCAGCTCTTTTTTCTCGATCTCTATTACCTACCAGATGTTAGATGACACTCTAAATTTAGTTATTTCTACCCTTATATTTCTAGAAAAGATGTTACATAAGTATGATTCCATTTCAAAATTAATATTTATGAGTTAATACAAATAATCCAACACATTACTTCTTTCTAAATAATGATATCATTTTTGTAAAAACTATCTGTGATTCTTTGTTTAAACAAAGAAATAAACTGATTATGTCCTAAAATATATGGGTATGTTAAGAAGTCTTTTTATGCTAGTTCACTGTTTTTAACAATACATATCCTATTTTCGAAAATATATAATACATGTGTATAGTATACATAGAAATATGGACAGGTAATTTCCACCACCACCAACCATCAACATGAACAGCTCAAGTAATATGGACAGGTAATTTCCACTACCACCACCAACCATCATCATGAACAACTCAAGTAATATGGACAGGTAATTTCCACTACCACCACCAACCATCAACATGAACAGCTCAAGCAATATGGACTGGTAATTTCCACCACCACCAACCATCAACATGAACAGCTCAAGTAATATGGACAGGTAATTTCCACCACCACCAACCATCAACATGAAAAGCTCAAGTAATATGGACAGGTATTTTCTACTACCACCACCAACCATCAACATGAACAGCTCAAGCAATATGGACTGGTAATTTCCACCACCACCAACCATCAACATGAACAGCTCAAGTAATATGGACAGGTAATTTCCACCACCAAACATCATCATGAACAGCTCAAGTAATATGGACAGGTAATTTCCACCACCACCAACCATCAACATGAACAGCTCAAGCAATATGGACAGGTAATTTCCACCACCACCAACCATCAAAATGAGCAGATCAAGTAATATGGACAGGTAATTTCCACCACCACCAACAACCATCAACATGAGCAGCTCAAGTAATATGGACAGGTAATTTCCACCACCACCAACAACCATCAACATGAACAGCTCAAGTAATATGGACAGGTAATTTCCACCACCAACCATCATCATGAACAACTCAAGTAATATGGACAGGTAATTTCCACCACCAACCATCATCATGAACAGCTCAAGTAATATGGACAGGTAATTTCCACCACCAACCATCATCATGAACAACTCAAGTAATATGGACAGGTAATTTCCACCACCAACCATCATCATGAACAGCTCAAGTAATATGGACAGGTAATTTCCACCACCAAACATCATCATGAACAGCTCAAGTAATATGGACAGGTAATTTCCACCACCAAACATCATCATGAACAGCTCAAGTAATATGGACAGGTAATTTCCACCACCAAACATCATCATGAACAGCTCAAGTAATATGGACGGGTAATTTCCACCACCAAACATCATCATGAACAGCTCAAGTAATATGGACAGGTAATTTCCACCACCAAACATCATCATGAACAGCTCAAGTAATATGGACAGGTAATTTCCACCACCAAACATCATCATGAACAGCTCAAGTAATATGGACAGGTAATTTCCACCACCAAACATCATCATGAACAGCTCAAGTAATATGGACAGGTAATTTCCACCACCAAACATCATCATGAACAGCTCAAGTAATATGGACAGGTAATTTCCACCACCAAACATCATCATGAACAGCTCAAGTAATATGGACAGGTAATTTCCACCACCAACCATCATCATGAACAGCTCAAGTAATATGGACTGGTAATTTCCACCACCAACCATCATCATGATCACCTCAAGTAATATGGACGGGTAATTTCCACCACCGCCAACCATCATCATGAACAGCTCAAGTAATATGGACAGGTAATTTCCACCACCACCATCATCATGAACAGCTAAAGTAATATGGACGGGTAATTTCCACCACCAACCATCATCATGATCAACTCAAGTAATATGGACGGGTAATTTCCACCACCAACCATCATCATGAGCAGCTCAAGTAATATGGACAGGTAATTTCCACCACCAACCATCATCATGAACAGCTCAAGTAATATGGACGGTAATTTCCACCACCACCATCATCATGAACAGCTAAAGTAATATGGACGGGTAATTTCCACCACCAACCATCATCATGATCAACTCAAGTAATATGGACGGGTAATTTCCACCACCAACCCTGAACATGAACAGCTCAAGTTGTATGGGTAATTTCCACCACCCAACCATCATCATGAACAGCTCAAATAATATGGACAGGTATTTTCCACCATCACCATCATCATGAGCAGCTAAAGTAATATGGACAGGTAATTTCCACCACCACCATCAACATGAGCAGCTCACGTAATATGGACAGGTAATTTCCACCACAACCATCATCATGAGCAGCTCAAGTAATATGGACAGGTAATTTCCACCACCAACCATCAACATGAACAGCTCAAGTAATATGGACAGGTAATTTCCACCACCAACCATCATCATGAGCAGCTCAAGTAATATGGACAGGTAATTTCCACCACCAACCATCAACATGAGCAGATCAAGTAATATGGACAGGTAATTTCCACCACCACCATCATCATGAGCAGCTCAAGTAATATGGACAGGTAATTTCCACCACCAACCATCAACATGAACAGCTCAAGTAATATGGACAGGTAATTTCCACTGCCACCAACCATCAACATGAGCAGCTCAAGTAATATGGACAGGTAATTTCCACCACCAACCCTCATCATGAACAGCTCAAGTAAAATGGACTGGTAATTTCCACCACCAACCATCATCATGATCACCTCAAGCAATATGGACGGGTAATTTCCACCACCACCAACCATCATCATGAACAGCTCAAGTAATATGGACAGGTAATTTCCACCACCAACCATCATCATGATCAACTCAAGTAATATGGACGGGTAATTTCCACCACCAACCCTGAACATGAACAGCTCAAGTAATATGGACAGGTAATTTCCACCACCACCATCATCATGAGCAGCTCAAGTAATATGGACAGGTAATTTCCACCACCAACCCTGATCATGAACAGCTCAAATAATATGGACAGGTATTTTCCACCATCACCATCATCATGAGCAGCTAAATTAATATGAACAGGTAATTTCCACCACCACCATCATCATGAGCAGCTCAAGTAATATGGACAGGTAATTTCAACCACCACCATCATCATGAGCAGCTCAAGTAATATGGACAGGTAATTTCCACCACCAACAACCATCATCATGAGCAGCTCAAGTAATATGGACAGGTAATTTTCACCACCAACCATCAACATGAGCAGCTCACGTAATATGGACAGGTAATTTCCACCACAACCATCATCATGAGCAGCTCAAGTAATATGGACAGGTAATTTCCACCACCACCACCATCATCATGAGCAGCTAAAGTAATATGGACAGGTAATTTCCACCACCAACCTTCATCATGAGCAGCTCAAGTAATATGGACAGGTAATTTCCACCATTACCATCATCATGAACAGCTCAAGTAATATGGACAGGTAATTTCCACTACCACCATCATCATGAGCAGCTCAAGTAATATGGACAGGTAATTTCCACCACCACCATCATCATGAGCAGCTCAAGTAATATGGACAGGTAATTTCAACTGTCACCAACCCTCATCATGAGCAGCCCAAGTAATATGGACAGGTAGTTTCCACTGCCACCATTATCATGAGCAGCTAAAGTAATATGGACAGGTAATTTCCACTGCCACCATTATCATGAGCAGCTAAAGTAATATGGACAGGTAATTTCCACCACCAACCATCATCCTCCTCCTCCTCCTCATCATCATCATCATCCATATACTCAGTTTTCAGATCAACTAATTAAGCTACTGCATCAGAGATAGAAATGTCTCATCCAATTAAGGCAGTCAGTTGCTTGTCATTGCTTGATTGCTGGCAAACATTAACGGAGAGATCTTCTCCCAGTTAAGTGACTTTGGGAATCATATTAATTCATCTCTTGCAGGGCCAGAATTCCTACTGAGCAAACATTCATTTACATAAGACAGCATTTTTTCTCCTGTTTATTGATGAATCCATGGAGATGTGCTTCTCCTAGTCGCCATCTGTTTACATTTTAAGTTTCAAGTAAATACCATGTATAATATTCCATTTATGTTCAGAACAAGACAAAAAGCAATTTAACAATGGGAGATAATTAAACAAGAGGGCCATGATGGCCCTGAATCGCTCACCTGATTATAAATGAGCAACATATGTTGGATTTTTCATATTGACCTACTTTTTGACATCACATGACCCACTTTCGAGCTTGACCTAGATTTATGGAAACTGACATTCCGACCAATTTTCATGAAGATTGGGCCAAAAATGTGGCCTCTAGAGTGTTAACAAGGTTTTTCTAAGATTTGACCTGATGACCTACGTTTTGACCCCACATGACCCAAATTCGAACTTGTCCAAGAATTTATGGAGACAAACATTCTGACCAGGTTTCATGAAGATTGGGCCAAAAATGTGGCCTCTAGAGTGTTAACAATGTTTTTCTAAGATTTGACCTCATGACCTACTTTTTGACCTCACATGACCCAAATTTGAACTTGTCCAAGATTTTATGGAGAGAAAACATTCAGACCAAGTTTCATGAAGATTGGGCCAAACATGTGGCCTCTAGAGTGTTAACAATGTTATACTAAGATTTGACCTCGTGACCTACTTTTTGACCCCACATGACCCAATTTTGAACTTGTCCAAGAATTTATGGAGACAAACATTCTGACCAAGTTTCATGAAGATTGGCCAAAAAATATGGCCTCTAGTGTGTTAACAAGCCAAATTGTTGACGACGAATGACGCACGACGCACGCCGCACGACATTGTGCTCAGGTGAGCTAAAAATGGGACCAGGTAAGGTTACAGTTCTTGAACACTGCACATTTCCTAGTCGCCATCTGTTTATACATTTCAAGTTTCAAGTTGATCCCTTGTATAATTTTTTAGTTATGTTCTGGATGAGAAAAAACAGAACTAAACAAAGGGAGATAATTAAAAGATGGAATCATGGCAATAACTGCCATCCTTAAGATAACTCAAGTGAAATTTATGACACGCACCTCTCCACCTGATTATCAATGCACATACAAAATTTGAACTGAATCTGTTATGAAATGTAGAAGAAGTTTGTGTCACAAGATATTTAGAGTCAAATCAGGGGCAATAACTCTGTAATCCTTGAGATAACTCAAGTGAAATTTCTGTCACATACCTCTCAACCTGATTATCAATGCACACACAAAATTTGAACTAAATCGGTTTAGACATGTAGAAGAAGTTCGTGTCACAAGATATTTAGAGTCGAATCAGGGGCAATAACTCTGTAATCCTTAAGATAACTCAAGTGAAATTTATCTAACGCACCTCTCAACCTGATTATCAATGCACACACAAAATTTGAACTAAATCGGTTTAGAAATGAAGAAAGTTTGTGTCACAAGATATTTAGAGTCGAATCAGGGGCAATAACTCTGTAATCCTTGAGATAACTCAAGTGAAATTTATGTCACGCACCTCTCAAGCTGATTATCAATGCACACACAAAATTTGAACTGAATGGTTAAGAAATACAGAAGGAGTTCGCGTTACAAGGTGTTTAGAGTTGAATCAGGGGCAATAACTCTGTAACCCTTGAGACAACTCAAGTGAAATTTATCGCACGCACCTCTCTACCTGACAATGAATGCACATACAAAATTTGAACTGAATCGGTTAAGAAATGTAGAAGTAGTTTGCGTCACAAGTTTTCGTGATGGATGAACAGACCGACAAACCAACAGACTGACTCCTATATACCCCCTCTCAATCTTCGTTTGCAGGGCTATAATAAAATTCTGACCATTGATTTCACAGAGGAAATTTTCTACATATAGCATATAAGGTAACTAGCTTAAGCCCTGGGCATTTGAATTTCAAGGGATCAACTTTATTTCATTCATTATGGTATGACCATTATTGCACAACAAAATTTAACTCTGGCCATTGGTTTCATTGTAGGAGAATCTAAAATTTTCCAGACAGAGTATATAGGGAAACAAGTTGGTTTTTTACACAAAAATATATTTCTTCCCCCTTAACAAGCTTACCACATAGAGAAGAAGCTTGCCAAACCAAAGTCCTTGACATTTAAAAAAAAAATTTCAGTCCTGATTTCTTCTCTTCCTATTTTTACTAACAAGAGGGCCATCATGGCCCTAGAACGTTCACCGGAGTACCATCAGCTTAAACTATTCATGTCACTTGATTTTACATGGTTTAACTTTCAGCAGCAACCAGATTTAACTTTTTTACACAAACAATTCCAAAAGTTCTATACTGACTAAATAAGAAAACTAACCAACCATCTGCAGGACTTATTTTTTTAAGGGATCAACAACACCTAAGAAATAACAATATAAGACCATGGGCTTATCATAGATTTAAAATAGATTAATTATGTGCATTGGTTTAAGAGGAGAAGATATATTATGAAGTCTGTCATCCGATGTCCACAATTAGTTTGTTTGCACTCTAGCATCTTCATTTCCTAATCAATCATCTTCAAACTTAATGACGTTTCTATCCATACCTCTCAGCCAAGTGCAATTATGGCTTATATCAGCCGATCAGGTCAGGAGTTGTGGCCCTTTTAAAATTGAAAAAGAGCCATGTTGAGATGGCCATCCCCTGCCCAATGCTTGCTCCTTAGTAGAGGTGCTGGCCAGTAGAATATTTCATTTTTAACAGAAAATTTTTGGTACTGAATACTGCTGTTTGAAGTGATTATTGATATGAAACCTATGTAAAGACCTACTAATTCCCCTAATTTGAGGTCTACAGGTAAAATGTCAAGGTCACTGTGACAAAAATTAAACCTGAAAAATAACAAAGGGCAATAACTAAACAAGAGGGCCAAGATGGCCCTGTGTCGCTCACCTGAGTAAGATGGCTGTGTTAGGCATAATGACAAAAATATCTGACATCTAAAGTATTTTTCTAACATTTGACTAAGTGACCTACATATTGATCCTACCTGAATTTGAACTCAACTGGGAATTCATGCAGTCATCATTCATATTAAGTTTAATGAAGACTGGGACAAAATGTAGGCCTCTAGAGTGTTCACAAGGTTTTTCTTAGATTTGACTTGGTGACCTAGTTTTTGACCTCATGTGACTCATTTTCAAACTCATCCAATATATCAATTAGACAAACATCCTGACCAAATCTATTGAAGATTGGGCTAAAACTGTGGCCTCTAGAGTGTTCGCATGGTTTTTCTAAGATTTTACCTGGTGACCTAGTTTTTGACCCACATTACCCATTTTCGAACTCATCCAAGATATCATGTAGACAAACATCCTGCCATTTTTCATGCAGATTGGGCAAATGTGGCCTCTAGAGTGTTCGCATGGTTTTTCTAAGATTTTCCCTGGTGACCTAGTTTTTGACCCCATGACCCAATTTCGAACTCATCCGAGATATCATGTAGACAAACATCCTGACCAAGTTTCGTGAACATTGGGCCATAACTGTGGCCTGTATAGTGTTCACAAGGTTTTTCTAAGATTTGACCTGGTGACCTAGTTTTTGACCCCACATGACCCAATTTCGAACTCATCCGAGATATCATGTAGACAAACATCCTGACCAAGTTTCATGAGGATTGGGCCAAAACTGTGGCCTCTAGAGTGTTCACAAGGTATTTCTAAGATTTGACCTGGTGACCTAGTTTTTGACCCCACATGACCCAATTTCGAACTCATCTGAGATATCATGTAGACAAACATCCTGACAAGTTTCATGAAGATTGGGCCAAATTTGTGGCCTGTATAGTGTTCACAAGGTTTTTCTAAGATTTGACCTGGTGACCTAGTTTTTGACCCCACATGACCCAATATCGAACTCATTCGAGATATCATGTAGACAAATATCCTGACCAAATTTTATGAAGATTGGGCAAAACTGTGGCCTTAAGTGTTCACAAGGTTTTTCAAGGATTTGACCTAGTGACCTACTTTTTGACCCCACATGACCCAATTTCGAACTCATCCGAGATATCATGTAGACAATCCTGACCAAATTTTATGAAGATTGGGCTAAAACTGTGGCCTCTAGAGTGTTCACAAGGTTTTTCAAGGATTTGACCTAGTGACCTACTTTTTGACCCCACAGACCCAATTTCAACTCATCCGAGATATCATGTAGACAAACATCCTGACCAAGTTTCATGATGATTGGGCCAAAACTGTGGCCTCTAGAGTGTTCACAAGCAATTGTTGACGACGGACGACGCACGACGGACAAAAGGCGATCACAAAAGCTCACCCGAGCACAAGTGCTCAGGTGAGCTAAAAAATATGAAAGATAGGGTTATCATTCTTGTGCACTGCACTCTTCCTCAATGAGATTTATCAACCTATGATGCTTCAAGTTGATACCTCAAATACTTTTTGAATTAAGCTCCGGATAAAAATTAAGTCTGAAAAATAACAAAGGGCAATAATTAAAAAAATATGAAAGGTAGAATTATCATTCTTGTGCACTGTACTTCTCTGCTATAACATCTATCTACCTATGAAGTATCATGCTGATATCTTAAATACTTTTCGAGTTATGCTCCTGACAAAAATAAAGTCTGAAAAATAACAAAGGGCAATAACTCAAAAATTCTGAAAGGTAGAGTTATCATTCTTGTGCACTGCACTCCTCCTCAATGAGATCTATTCACCTATGAAGTATCAAGTTAATACCTCAAATACTTTCGACTAATGCTCCGGACAAAAATTATGTCTGAAAAACAACAAAGGGCAATAACTAAAAAATTCTGAAAGAGTTATCATTCTTGTGCACTGCACACCTCCTCAATGAGATCTATCCACCTATGAAGTATCAAGTTGATACCTCAAATACTTTCGATTATGCTCCGGACAAAAATGTGGGACGAAAGGACTGATACACAGACGGAGACTATTACCATATCCCCCCCCCCATCGCCTTCGGCAGGGGATAACAAGAGGGCCATGATGGCCCTGAAATGGCTCACCTGAGAAACACTGCCTTGACTGTTTGTACAAGTTACTATATTGAAGCATAGTCATACTGAATACATTATCCATACAGTAATACTTAAAGATCATTAAATTCAAGACATCAAACAGTACCTTTGGATCAAATTTGAAGGACTTATTAAAAAAAACAAAAGTAGGTCACTGAGTCCCAAAAATCAAAAGAAGGTCATTGGGTCATAATCAAGGTTATCCAAGATCAAAGTTAAATTTCACAAACAATATTGTACCTGTACTTAGGCTGAAGGTTATAGCACCCTATACAAACCTATGTAGAACAAGAGGACCATAGAGGCCCTGAATCGCTCACCTGAGTATAGGGTTACCAAAGGAAACATTTTGAAATCTGGCAAGTAGTTTTGAAGAAAATGATTTTTAAAGGTCTTGTATTGCCATTGCAACTAGAGTTCTACATGGATCAAGCTTATATTATCAATTTTTGTGGAGGTTCACCCAAGGATCATCCTTGCCAAATTTAATAAAATTCTGTTTCAGAGATGTTTAAAGTTTTCACTATATACATATAAGGCAAATTAGCCCCGCCCCTGGCAGCCATGTTTTTTTACGGATCAGAAAATTTTTAGCAATCTTGGTAGAGAGTTACCAAAGGAACATCTGAACTAAAACAATGTGAAATCTGGCCTGTAGTTTTGAAGGAGATGATTTTTAAAATTTTCATGTATTTTTTTCTTTTTGTTGCCATGGGGCAACCAGAGTTCTACATGGATCAAGTTTATTTTAGCAACTTTTGTGAAGGTTCACCTGAGGATCTTCCCTGCCAAGTTTAAAGCAAATTGTTGATGACAGACAACAATGGATGCAGGGTAAGCTAAATACAAGTGAACACTGGGCATGGCCAATTTTGATCCCAGGGCCATATGATTTGAACAAACTTGGTAAAGGACCATTAGACAATGACACACACCAAATATCTAAGCATTATGCCTTGTTGTTTCAAGAATTATTTATTTATTTTTTTTTAATTTTCCTATATGTTTTTACGGAAGAGCTATTCCTTGGATAGGGCCAATTTCGACCCCATGGACATAAATTGAACAAACATTGAAGAGGTCCACATGGCCATGTTAAAACAAAATATCTTAACTCCAGGCTTTGTGGTTTTTGACAAGAAAAATGTTCAAGAATATTCCTGTGTAATTTCTTTACATGGACCATAACTCCTGACAGAACTGGCCGATAACAGCCATAAGCTAACTTAGCCAAGAGATTATGGCTATCAATATTGTTATGAAGTTTGAAGAAGAAATTAAGATGCTAGAGTATACACAAAGGGTAATCTGTAATTTTTTTATCACTCAAGGGACATAACTCCAGACCTTTTGGGCAGATATCAGCCATAATTGAACATAGCTGGGAGATTATGTTTATGAACATTGTCATAAAGTACTGTTGTTGTTGTATTGGGGTTTACCGTCGCTGCCATAGTATTTCAATCATATAGCGACGCCCAACTACAGGTGGAGGAAAACCCCGAGTACACAGAGGTACCCGGGTAGAACCACTGACCTACTGCAAGCCAGCTGGAAGGCTTCCTCACATGAAAAATCCGAAGTCCCTACGAGGATTCAAACCCACAGCGGGGCAGGGGTTTGTAGTCCACGACTGTAACCGCTCGGCCACAGCGGCCCCTAAAGTATTGTAAAGAAGATTGATTAAAAATAGATGCTTGAATGTACACAAAGTGAAATCTGGTATTTTTTGGTACACAAAGTGAAATCTGGTATTTTTTTATCGCTCAAAGGCCATGATTCCAGACCTAATGGCCGGATATCTGCCATAATCGAACCTGTCCAAGAGATTATGGCTTTAAACATTGTAATAAGTTTGAAGAACAGTGCCGAAGAAATGAAGATGCTTGAGGGTACACAAGAAAATGTTGACGGACGTCCTACTGGACAAACGCACATGCAGCCAGATGGAAGTTAGGAGCCATTGTTTTTGTTCTTTTCTTTTTTAAGGGGCAATGGCCCCTTATTCTATTGTTATGGAATAAAGTATATCGTTCTCTTATGTATAGCCTACAGTTTACAACAGGATGGGTAACAGAAAGTATAATTCCAGTGTAGTCTATATCATACAACAGGATGGGTGACAGAATATAGAATTCCAATATAGCCTATATTTTAGGACAGGATGTTTGACAGAGTGTATAATTCTAGTGTAACCTATAGTTTACAACAGGATGGGTGACAGAATGTATGATTCTAGTGTAGCCTATAGTTTACAACAGGATGGATAACAGAATGTATGATTCCAGTGTAGCCTATAGTTTACAACAGGATGGGTGACAGAATGTATGATTCTAGTGTAGCCTATAGTTTACAACAGGATGGATAACAGAATGTATGATTCCAGTGTAGCCTATAGTTTACAAAAGGATGGGTGACAGAACGTATGATTCCAGTGTAGCCTATAGTTTACAACAGGATGGATAACAGAATGTATGATTCTAGTGTAGCCTATAGTTTACAACAGGATGGGTGACATAATGTATGATTCCAGTATAGCCTATAGTTTACAACAGGATGGATAACAGAATGCATGATTCTAGTGTAGCCTATAGTTTACAACAGGATGGGTGGCAGAATGTATTAATCCAGTGTAGCCTATAGTTTACAACAGGATGGATAACAGAATGTATAATTCTAGTGTAGCCTATAGTTTACAACAGGATGGGTGACAGAATGTATGATTCCAGTGTAGCCTATAGTTTACAACAGGATGGATAACAGAATGTATGATTCCAATATAGCCTATTCTTTACTACAGGATGGGTAACAGAATGTATTAATCCAGTGTAGCCTATTCTTTACTACAGGATGGATAACAGAATGTATTATTCCAGTGTTGCCTATATTTTACAACAGGATGGATAACAGAATGTATGATTCCAATATAGACCTTTATAATGTATGATTCCAATATAGCCTATTCTTTACTACAGGATGGGTAACAGAATGTATTAATCCAGTGTAGCCTATATTTTACAACAGGATGGGTGACAGAATGTATTATTCCAGTGTTGCCTATATTTTACAACAGGATGGATAACAGAACGTATGATTCCAGTGTAGCCTATATTTTACAACAGGATGGGTAACAGAATGTATGATTCCAGTGTAGCCTATATTTTACAACAGGATGGGTGACAGAATGTATGATTCCAGTGTAGCCTATATTTTACAACAAGATGGATGACAGAATGTATTTTTCCAGTGTAGCCTATTTTTTACAACAGGATGGGTAACATAATGTATGATTCCAGTGTAGCCTATCTTTTACAACAGGATGGGTAACAGAATGTATTAATCCAGTGTAGCCTATATTTTACAACAGGATGGATGACAGAATGTTTGATTCCAGTGTAGCCTATATTTTACAACAGGATGGGTACAGAACGTATGATTCTAGTGTAGCCTATATTTTACAACAGGATGGATAACAGAATGTATGATTCTAGTGTAGCCTATAGTTTACAACAGGATGGATAACAGAATGTATGAGTCTAGTGTAACCTTTATTTTACAACAGGATGGGTGACAGAATGTATGATTCCAGTGTTGCCTATATTTTATAATAGGATGGGTGAAAGAATGTATGATTCCAGTATAGCCTATAGTTTACAACAGGATGGGTGACAGAATATATGATTCCAGTATAGCCTATAGTTTACAACAGGATGGATAACAGAATGTATGATTCTAGTGTAGCCTATAGTTTACAACAGGATGGGTGACAGAATGTATGATTCCAGTGTTGCCTATAGTTTACAACAGGATGGATAACAGAATGTATGATTCTAGTGTAGCCTATAGTTTACAACAGGATGGATAACAGAATGTATGATTCTAGTGTTGCCTATATTTTACAACAGGATGGGTAACAGAATGTATGATTCCAGTGTTGCCTATATTTTACAACAGGATGGGTGACAGAATGTATGATTCCAATATAGCCTATTTTTTACAACAGGATGGGTAACAGAATGTATGATTCCAGTGTAGCCTATAGTTTACAACAGGATGGGTGACAGAATGTATTATTCCAGTGTTGCCTATATTTTACAACAGGATGGATAACAGAATGTATGATTCTAGTGTAGCCTATATTTTACAACAGGATGGGTAACAGAATGTATGATTCCAGTGTTGCCTATATTTTACAACAGGATGGGTGACAGAATGTATGATTCTAGGTGTAGCCTATATTTTACAACAGGATGGGTGACAGAATGTATTATTCCAGTGTAGCCTATATTTTACAACAGGATGGGTGACAGAATGTATGATTCTAGTGTAGCCTATATTTTACAACAGGATGGGTAACAGAATGTATTAATTCCAGTGTTGCCTATATTTTACAACAGGATGGGTGGCAGAATGTATGATTCCAGTGTAGCCTATTTTTTACAACAGGATGGGTAACAGAATGCATGATTCTAGTGTAGCCTATATTTTACAACAGGATGGGTGACAGAATGTATGATTCCAGTGTAGCCTATATTTTACAACAGGATGGGTAACAGAATGTATGATTCTAGTGTAGCCTATAGTTTACAACAGGATGGATGACAGAATGTATTTTTCCAGTGTAGCCTATATTTTACAACAGGATGGGTGACAGAATGTATGATTCCAGTGTAGCCTATATTTTACAACAGGATGGGTGACAGAATGTAAGATTCTAGTGTAGCCTATAGTTTACAACAGGATGGATGGCAGAAGTATGATTCCAGTATAGCCTATATTTTACAACAGGATGGGTAACAGAATGTATGATTCAAGTTTAGTCTATAGTTTACAACAGGATGGATGACAGAATGTATGATTCTAGTGTAGCCTATATTTTACAACAGGATGGGTAACAGAATGTATGATTCTAGTGTAGCCTATATTTTACAACAGGATGGGTAACAGAATGTATGATTCCAATATAGCCTATATTTTACAACAGGATGGGTGACAGAATGACATGAATGAAATGGTACAACAGGATGGGTAACAGAATGTATGATTCTAGTGTAGCCTATATTTTACAACAGGATGGGTAACAGAATGTATTAATCCAGTGTAGCCTATATTTTACAACAGGATGGGTGACAGAATGTATGATTCCAGTGTAGCCTATATTTTACAACAGGATGGGTGACAGAATGTATGATTCCAGTGTAGCCTATATTTTACAACAGGATGGGTGACAGAATGTATGATTCCAGTGTAGCCTATATTTACAACAGGATGGGTGACAGAGTGTATAATTCCAAGGGGCCTCTGTGGCTGAGAGGGTAAAATCGCTGGCTTTAACACTCAGCAGCCCCTTACCACATGGGTTCGAATCCCGGCAGGGTCATTCAGATTTTCATGTGAGGAAGCTTCAGTGGTTTGCGGTAGGTCAGTTGTTCTACCCAGATGCCTTCATGCGTAAGGGGTCTTCCTCTACCTGTAATTAGCTGGATGTCGCTATATGACTGAAATTCTGTTCAGCCGATGGTAAATTCAAATAGTCTTAGTCATATAATTCCAGTATAGCCTATAGTTTACAACAGGATGGGTAACAGACTGTATAATTCCAGTGTTGCCTATAGTTTACAACAGGATGGGTAACAGAACGTATAATTCCAGTGTTGCCTATATTTTACAACAGGATGGGTGACAGACTGTATAATTCCAGTGTTGCCTATATTTTACAACAGGATGGGTGACAGAATGTATAATTCCAGTGTTGCCTATATTTTACAACAGGATGGGTGACAGAATGTATAATTCCAGTATAGCCTATATTTTACAACAGGATGGGTGACAGAATGTATGATTCTAGTGTAGCCTATATTTTACAACAGGATGGGTGACAGAATGTATGATTCTAGTGTAGCCTATAGTTTACAACAGGATGGGTGACAGAGTGTATAATTCCAAGGGGCCTCTGTGGCTGAGAGGGTAAAATCGCTGGCTTTAACACTCAGCAGCCCCTTACCACATGGGTTCGAATCCCGGCAGGGTCATTCAGATTTTCATGTGAGGAAGCCTTCCAGCTGGTTTGCGGTAGGTCAGTTGTTCTACCCAGATGCCTTCATGCGTAAGGGGTCTTCCTCTACCTGTAATTAGCTGGATGTCGCTATATGACTGAAATTCTGTTCAGCCGATGGTAAATTCAAATAGTCTTAGTCATATAATTCCAGTATAGCTTATAGTTTACAACAGGATGGGTAACAGACTGTATAATTCCAGTGTTGCCTATAGTTTACAACAGGATGGGTAACAGAACGTATAATTCCAGTGTTGCCTATATTTTACAACAGGATGGGTGACAGACTGTATAATTCCAGTGTTGCCTATATTTTACAACAGGATGGGTGACAGAATGTATAATTCCAGTGTTGCCTATATTTTACAACAGGATGGGTGACAGAATGTGTAATTCCAGTATAACCTATAGTATAGTATCAAAAGACAAGAGAAAGGGTTTGCTCTTAATATACTTACAAAACAATGGACTGACTCGTATCATACTTGAAATGGTAACATTTTCAAACTGTTAAATATTTTCAATAATAATATTGAAATTTTACCAATCTCAGTCCTCTAACTGGAAATATCATTCAAATTGCTTTTGGCACCTGATTGTTTTCTTTTAATTTAAAATTCTGTAAATCCTTCAATTCTAATTTGTGATTGTGTTGATAATGGAAATCAAACCATACCAAATCACAAAAGAAGCCATGAGAAATGTCAGGATCTGATATTACGACACATTTTTCAGTTTATAGTATTGATTTCACTGCTTCTTTTAATCTTTGCATAATTCTATAGACACATTGTAGGTACTAGGTGTACAGTGGTAGTTGTCATTTACTTAAATACTTGCTATGAAACATGAGCTCTGGTTAGCACAAAATTATGCCCATTCTGCAATACTATCAATTCAAGTGCCTAACTTGAGAGTGTCTGGGATTTTCTGGCTGGTTATCAAATATTGCTGAGATATTCAGGCCAGTACACATTATAACAAAGTTTGGTAAAGATCAGTTCACATTTATCAGTGTACACTATTAATTTTGCAATTTTTCATCAATTCAAGGGTGGTCATTCTGTGATGTCTGAGACATCCTAGCTGGTTAACTTGGCCGAGATATTGTGCCCATACACATTGTGACCAAGTTTGATAAAGATGTGTTATAAGTGTTAGAGAGTAGACACTGTTTGCATTTTTTTAATCAATTCTTGGGCTGTACCTCTGAGGTGTCTGAGACATTCTGGTTATCAAACATGTCCCAGATATTGTTTGTTTATTGGATTTAACATCCCACTGACAGTATTTCAGTCATTTGGAGACGATGTCTACTTGAGACAGATATAGTGCTGCCACACTGCAGTATCGCGTCATAGACATGTGGCATGATACCACACCAGTAACATTATCCTGACACCAGGTCAACCAGTCCTGCAACTACCCTTATATGCTGAGCGCCAAGCAAGGGAGCTATACCAGTATCAATTTTTACAACTTTGGTATGTCGCAGCAGGGGATCAAACCCACGATCTCTCATTCCGCCCAGGTATTGTGCCCATACATATTATGGCAATGTTTGGTAATGACTGGTTCACATTTGTTTGTGTTAAAGAATGGACATTGTTAATTTTACAAATTTTCCTTTATTCAATGGCAATGATTTTACTCTTAGTCATTTTAGCTGGTTTGAACATGACCAAGATATTGTGCCCATATATATTGTGACAAAATTTAGTAAAGTTTTGATAACCTTTTTCTAGTGTCAGAGAGTGGAATCAGAAGGATGGTAAGGGTCTCCCTATTTCTCATACAATATTGTAGCTCATTATATTCTACAGTCTGTATAGCAAAAAATATTCCTTGTTTTATATACCATTTAAAGTTCAGGAAATCAATATTCATCAAGTCCTTTATTTGTACATGTAAAGGACTAAACCACCCTGTGCTTGTTTAACACACAGAGACCAACTGAAGCAGCTCCTCCATGTAGACAAGAGTCAATATCAGTTCAGCCTATCAATTGATCACATTAACTCAAGAAAACTGTTTCTCCGTTATATTTCCCCCACTATGTGCTGTTAACTTAATATTCCTCCTATTCAGCCATGAGTGAGTGTGTTTCTGAAAACCAATACTGGGTTTAAAATACACACCATCCCTCCTCCCCATCGGGATTCATTATGTGTTCTCTTACCACAGCCATAATTGTTTTTCAGTTAATTTCTGGCAATTTCCTCGCCACCACCATCCCCAAAAGGGGGATAAAGGTGTGAAATTGTGTGCCTTTGCTCATTTATAACAAGTTTTTCAAACTAAACCATCTGACCAGAATGTGCTGGGTTTCAAACAGCCATACATCTGAAGTCTGCTGAATTGGTCTGAAGTTGGCATTGACATATCTGTCAGTATTGGCAATTTCTCATCATGTCACCTTGTGGAAAAGTGTTGGCAATTTCTCATCATGTCACCTTGTGGAACCTGCAGCACATTCTCTTTAACTGTTGCTTCATTATTTTTTCCCAAAATGAAAGAATGACACAATTCTTTTTTTCCTCTAAATTATTTTCACTTTTGCTTCAGACATGGCAAATGCAATCAAATAGTTCTAAATAAAGAAAGCTCACAAAACTTCCTTCATGAAAGTATTTAAAATGATATTCAAAATCAAAAGGGTAAAATACCTGTATGTGTATTGCACTACAACACCAGTTCTGATAAGGTATCTATGATGTAAGTTTGGAGTGAATCCATGCTGTAAGTGTGGATTTATCACTCTTAGAGGTTTCACAATATGTAAAAACAAGGAAAGGTGTCTGTGAGACACTAATGCCCTGCCAATAAGGTCAGAACTATATATTTGCTTGTATTTTTAAATGATTATATTATATAATGATGTACATTTGTACAAAGTTGCATGATGATGTGAAGTTACCTTTAGAGAAAAAGAAGCTTAAACACAGAGGTAAATTTGGGCAAAACAACCAAATATACCAAGTTCATCCAACCATGAAATATGGGTCACAGCTATAAATTTGCATAAATATTAAAAAAGGTTTTTATCAAGATGTATAAAATGTGAATAAAGGTTCATCAAGATGTGAAATCATCTTCATAGAAAAAAAGTTGAAACGGAAAGGTAAACCTAAGGCAGAAGAATCATTTGACCATGTTCATCCATGAAATGTAGGTCAAAGCCATAAATCTGCATAAATATTCAATAGATCATATCATGATGTACATGTGTACCTAGTTTCATCAAGATGTGAAGTCATCTTCATAAAAAACAAACAAGAGCCCAAGGGCTCTAATCCGCTCACCTGAGTAAAGATAAAATGTCCCACCATAAAGTTACAAAAGATAGGTTAAAGATCAAGGTAACAAGGTGTTTTTTTTAATGGTTGAAAAATTATCTAAATGTACAAAGCAATTGCTTTTTGTTGATATGTGATGTACATGTTAAGATGAGTAATTGTGCACAGTATCATTCAGATCTGATAAACAGTTGCTAATATTAGCCTATGTTGAAGAAAGTAACCCCCTGGGCGGGGCCAATCTTGGTAGAGATCCACTAGACAATGCTACATGCCAAATATCTTAGCTCTAGGCCATATGGTTTCGGAGAAGAAGATTTTTCTAAGTTTTCCCTATATAAGCCTATGTAAATAAAGTGACCCCCGGGGCGGGGCCAATTTTGACCCCAGGGCTATGATTTGAACAATCTTGGTAGAGATCCACTAGACAATGCTTCATGCCAAATATCTTAGCTCTAGGCCATACGGTTTCGGAGGAGAAGATTTTTCTAATTTTCCCTATATAAGCCTATGTAAATAAATTGACCCCCAGGGTGGGGCCAATTTTGACCCCAGGGCCATAATTTGAACAAACTTGGTAGAGGATCATAAGGTGATGCTACATACCAAATATCAAAGCTCTGTGCCTTTTGGTTTCAGAGAAGAAGATTTTTAAAAATTGCAATTTTTTTGTCTATTTTTAGCTCCTGTGACCTAGTTATTCAACAGACTGGAACCATTTGAACAAACTTGAAAGAGGGTCACCTAAGGGTCATTTGTGTAAAGTTTTATTGAAATCTGCCCAGTAGTTTAGGAGGATTAGTCGTTTGAATTAAAAAGTTGTCAACGGACGACGGACCATCACAAAAGCTCACCATGAGCACGTTGTGCTCAGGTGAGCTAAAAAAACAAGAGGGCCATGATGGCCCTGTATCGCTCACCTGATCATAAATGAGCAACATATGTTGGATTTTTCATATTGACCTACTTTTTGACCTCACATGACCCACTTTTGAACTTGTCCAAGATTTTATGGAAACCGACATTCCAACCAAGTTTCATGAAGATTGGGCCAAAAATGTGGCCTCTAGAGTGTTAACATGGTTTTTCTTAGATTTGACCTCATGACCTACTTTTTGACCCCACATGACCCAAATTCGGACTTGTCCAAGACTTTATGGAAACATACATTCTGACCAAGTTTCATGAAGATTTGGTCAAAAATGTGGGCTCCGTAACATCTAAGTGGGTGTGGCAGGTAGAGCTCATCAAGGTGCTTGCACCTGTGAAGTTTTGAGGTTATGAATGGAAGCATGTTCATAATGTGGCCAAAATTAATATTTGCTATATTGGGTCACAGTGACCTTGACCTTTGACCCTGTGACCTCTCTGTGGGTCAAGCGGGTAGAGCTCATCAAGGTGCATGCACATGTGAAGTTTGGAGGCTCTGGTGGAAGGACAAAAAAATTATCTCTGACATTATAGAATTATTCTGATCATGTTATATCCTATGTGAACGAATAGTTTGTTTTGATCGCATGATTGTTGCAAAGAGGCTCATTACATATTATGGATAAAGGATATAGCCCGGGGTTCTATGGTACCGCGGTACTTAACGTTAAACAAAAACAGTTATGTATAAACATCAAATCTGAATGAATATTCTCTTTTTTATTGCAAATGATCCCCTTCCAGTGAAATTTTTCCAAAAGTTATACATTTATTTGACCTATCTGCAATCGCCGACCATTTTGGGTGAATACCAAGGGAGATTACTACAGTACCGCGGTAATCTCTTAATTGAAAAATATGGTTGGATTGATACGCCAAATATCGTAAAAAATATGATGAAATGTGAAACTGACTATTATACATTTGATCAAGACCTGACTTGACTATTCGAGTTTACCGTTGCTTCCACAGTCTTTCGGTCATATAGCGACGTCCAGCTAATTACTGGTGGAGGAAGACCCTAAATGCATGGAGGCATCTTGGTAGAACCACCTACCTACCGCAAGCCAGCTGGAAGGCTTCCTCACATGAAAATCCAAATCACCCTGCCAGGATTGGAACCCAGGCGGTGAGGGGCTGAGTGAGTGTTAAGTCAACACTTGTTCAAGTCTTGGAAAATTATTCCAGTTGATATTAAAATGTTCAGCCATTACTTAACATATATACAATAAGGCATGATAATGGTACTAAAATATGGCGGTTTTGATAGAGACTCATTAAAAAATTTTATTTACCAAAAGTGCATTTATTTTTCACATATTTGACTTTATCGGTGAATGCAATGCAATTTAGATTCACATTTATAAAAATTCTATCACCATCAGGTGTTGCTTTTATGCACAGTCGCAGGAAATGTAAAATAACGCGCTATCATAACATAGGAAGGTTGTATACAGATTTCAGTCATTTTATGGTATTGCAATAACCCTTTTAGGTACCTGAGGTAGAAAACTTGAGGTCTGATACAAATCCATTTAACTTACTTATAATCATATCAAGTTATCCACCTCAGATACCTCCAAGGGTTGTTGTAACACCTTAAAATTATACACGAGCCCCTTTGCCTGTAACACTGACCTTCAAATGTATGGATTTGCAGTAAATAATTACGCATACTGGAAAATCATTTATTTTTGTTGACATTAAATGTGAAATTTATAATAAGCCACTTGGTACATACATGTACTGGACATCGCAAGGCCTATTAAATAGTTTTCCTGGGAATGATTCTTCAGTAATGACCGTAGCAGTGCATGGTCAAGCACAAGCACTTGGCAAATGACAGGTTTGATAAGATTTGATCCTTGGGACTAAGTACATGAATTTAATGGGTAAATTCTCGACAGATTTTATTTAGCTGCTACCTGTCAATCTCTCTTTCACTTGAGCCACACACAACTTAATTTACAGTTTCTTACTATATGGTACTTTGTTCTGACTGAAAAAGTGCATGATGCTTTTCAATGATCTAAAGAGGTGTGTAAATGTGTATCTGAGTGACACTTACTGGGGATGTAGCTGCCATCTGGTACAAAAGCTGTTGTGCCTGGCGCAGAGCAAGATCATTTGGTGGAGTTGCCCGCCCCTTAGATGCTGTTGAACCATCATCCACCTTGTTAGATAACTTCTCATCCAAATCTTTACCTGAAACAGACAAAAGTTTGAACTTAAATTATTTAACAAAGAAATGACATGAAAATCATATCATATGGTACAAATGGAGGGATCCACAAGGTCCTGAATGTGTATATATGTGTGTGTGGGGAGGAATCCAGAAGCCAGCATCTGAATACTTGAACATTCATCTATCAAGCAGGGTGAATACTGGTACAATACAACGTGAATATCTCCCTCAACAAAACCAACTTTCTTTTCTCCATAATCAGTATGAAGTCAGATCAATACCGTGTTGGATTATCAAGGCGCTTGTACCATTATTACATTAACCTGATTTAAAGATGAAAGCAACATCTTTTATCACACAAAAATAAATTTTACATTATCAAACAGTTTTCCTTTAAATAATCTATAGATGATGAAAAAGAGAGATTTAATTTTCAGTTGATTGTCACAATATATTTAAATATCCATTTAACAAGAGAGTCATGAAGGCCCTTGATAGCTCATCTGAAGAGATCATACTGCCTCATGTTTATAGAATTAAATTTGAACTACAAATCAAAGAACTGAGAGTCCTAATGATGCATTAAGATAAAATTGTGTATTTGTATACATATGCTGCAGACAGCAAATTATAGGTCATTGAATATTCTTCTTAAAAAAGATTTATTGAGGCATGATAAAAGCTTACATAATGTACCTCAGTTGACTGAGGATGTCATATATTCAAGAAAAGTCATTTTCATTGAGAACTATTTCGTACCATCAAGCATTTGCAAGGAAATGGTGCAAAAATGGGTGTGTTTGTGTATACAAAAGCTACGATTAATAATATTTGGTCGTAGTAGATTTTGAAAACCCCTTCATTTTCTTTACTGGTATTTTGATACCCTTTTCATTTGTGGCTAGATGTTATCCGAAACTTGGCAAATGTGGGTTTTTCCCATCTAATCCAGGGGTACAAACAAACTTTAACTGTTACAGCTTCACAGTGCACTACCATTCACAATAGAATAAGTGCAACACCACGCAGTTGAAACTGTAAAAGTTTGTACCCCCGGATTAGCTGGGAAATTTCCCAAATACTCTTAATCCA
This sequence comes from Solen grandis, assembly GCA_021229015.1. NCBI lineage: Eukaryota > Metazoa > Mollusca > Bivalvia > Adapedonta > Solenidae > Solen > Solen grandis. Next base: position 52,804,444 of record CM037787.1, on the reverse strand, counting down.
GACTAACTCTATTTTGAATTTCCTACCGCTTAAGGACCTTGGGAATTTTGAAGCTAGGGGATTTTGACATACATGTAAACTCACAAAAGATATTCTCTTGTCACTGGAGCAGTGCAGTGAGCGCAAAGATGAGCTAAATAGTCAACATTTTGTTTTGAAAAAAAAAAAGAAGAAGAATCTTAAAATCTCTAAAAATCAGTTATTTTTTTCTATGAATGCACCTGGGAACGTCATGAAAGATCCTTGTCCCCAACACTGGTTGGAACACATGACCTTTGGATCTGCATTTATATACCTTACCACTGGACCACAGTGTTCTTGAGAATTTAGATTTAAATTACACTCTTACAACGTCAGAACATTCACAAGTCTAAAATCCTATTTCAAATACATAATTCTTTAAATCTGCAGATCTTGCTTGGCTTCTCCCTAATTTTGACTAATAAAGCCTCCTGATTCTATAAATCTGTAACCCTCTGCTTCCCAAGACCTAGATTTTTTGGCCTAGACTTGAGACCTGAAAGGCCGATGATTAATCTCTTACAAAGACCATCAACCCTGCAGGCCAACAAATCAAATGGTCCTGCATAATAGGCCTTTTAAAGTCAGTGCTTCCTATAGTGACACCTGCTTCTTGGTAGATAAGAGAGGGCATTGTTGATTTGTTAGTCATGATCATTTAGCATCATCTCGAAATTATGTCTCCAATGTCACACAAGTCCCTATCAATTTTGAACATTAATTATTTTGCTACAAACATAGCTAACATATGATAAAGACTGCTATCAGAAAGAGAAGATTATAGTTTTTCATCTACTCAATTTAAAATTAATCTTTTTGACAGGAATTATTTCATTTTTTACTAATCCCTCTAGATGGTTCCTGTGTAGGATCAATACACCAATGGCTTACTCTGAATATTTTCCATGAGAGAACAGAAGTGAAACGTGAAGGTTTTACAAAAAGCGCTTAGGAGAAGAATTATTGCGTAATTGATTAGGGCAGTGATTGCTAGTAAATCAGATATGCAGTTGGCTGCTTTACATTACAAGGATTTGGAACATGACAGAGATCAAAAGCAAATACGTCAAATGACAGACCTAGGTTTTCAAGTGTTGCTCCAGGCAACCAGACTAATATTTATTTCCAGCCCTGTCATAGTAGCAAACATATGACATCACACAAATGACATCATAAAAGATCCTTGTCACCTAAATGCTTAACCCTTTCCCTCATAGAGGACACCATGAAAAGAACTATGCGAACAGCATAAAACCAGATCAGCCTGCGAGTAACTCACAGGCTGATCAGGTTTTATGCTGCTCACTGCTCCTCAGTGGTCTGGAAATGAGGATTTTGTAATTAAATTTGGTAAGGTTTAACTGTGGTTTTCTGCAGATCAGGCTTTATGTGATACCTATTGAGGGCGTCAAAATGAGTCTATATGAGGGAAAGGGTTAAATGTTTAAAAGTCTTTTAATTTTCTTTTAGCCATGCATGTTTACAGAAAATACATTTTTCCATCTAGAATGTTGATGACATCATAATATATTGATGCTGTCATAATATGCCTGATGACATCATCAGTACAGGGGAATGAGGTCAGGCACTGCAATTTTATAAAGGTTTGTGAATAGTTGTCCCCTGACAAAGGAAATTATTTGATGGAAACAATAACTATTTTAGTAACAGTGGCCTTGACCTTGACAATATCAACCTGAAAATCAGTCCTACCAAGTTTGAAAACTGTATCTCAATTCTAAGAGGAGATATTCAACTGAAGCAACCTGTTGATGCAAAAATATTTAAAATAGTCAAAATAGTAACAGTGACCTTACCCTATACTGATCGGAAAATCAATCCCAATCTTCCTCTTCCCATAATACATCTACCTAACAAGTATAAAAACTGTACAAATCTCAATTCTAACAGGAGATATTAGATGGGAGTGACCTGTTACAGTTTGTTTTTTTAGTAACAGTGAGCCTGACTCTATTGACCTGAAAATCAATCCCATTTTTCCACTTTTCGTAAGGTATTTTAAGTATGATCATAATACCTCTCTCCTAAAGAAGTTATTTAACAGAAACAAAAAAATCTGTATTTAGTAACAGTGACTTTGACCATGACCCTATCAATGTGTAAATAAATATTCCAATCTTCCTCTTCCCATATTCCTCTTCCCATAAGGCATCTAAATACTAAGTATGAAAACTGTTACTATTATCTCCATTCTAACAGGTGATATTTAATGGAATCTCTTAGATACTTTGTGAGTTATGTTTCAGACAAAATTAAGTATGAAATTTAACAAAGGGCAATTACTCCAAAAATCTGATGTACAGAGTTACAGTTCTTGTGCACTGCACCTCTCCTCCATGAGATTTATCCACCTGTGAAGTTTCAAGTTAATAGCTTTGATACTTTCTGAGTTATGCTCTTGACAAAAAAGTGTGACAGACAGATAACTCTGACAAAAACAATGTCTCCCCCATACTAGAACTGTGTCCAAAGGACACGGATGCCCCCACTGTGCAGATGTGCTCGTAAACAAGAGCAGCTTCATTTAATGTCTACAAAATTCTGTTCTTATTATAGCGTTTCAGTTGAAATTTCCTCAATTATGTATTAATGATAAAAAAGTTACCTAACTCTTGAGGCATCATATTTGGTTTCTTTACAGATGGAATACAATATTAGTGTCTGAATAAAACAAAACTTTGAAACACATGTCTGGTCTCCTAAAACTGCAGGAACACAATGCTGTGATCAGAGAAATATGTTGGGTATACAGTTACTTTTGGCTGTGGCAACTCATCTTTTACATAGACAAGATCAATAATAGATCCACTTAAGTGTGTTGGTAATGTCACACACTGGCGATAATTAAGCAGAGATTCAGATAGTCTTCTGTACCAAACTGAATCAATTTAATTATTTATATGGTATATAGTGAACAAATCAACAAAGGGCCATAATTCTGTTAAATTTGGTCGCCGCAAAAAATTACTTCCTTTACTTCCATCTACACATTAAGGTTATTCATCACTGGAAGTTTAAGCAAAATCTGCCATCTGGTTTAAGAGGAGTTGCTTAAATTTATATGGTATATAGTGAAAAATCAACAAAGGGCCATAATTCTGTTAAATTTGGTCGCCCAAAAATTCTTCCTTTACTTCCATCTACACATTAAGGTTTTCATCCTGGAAGTTTAAGCAAAATCTGCCATCCGGTTGAAGAGGAGTTGCGTTCACAAAATTTCTATATGGTATATAGTGAAAAAATCAACAAAGGGCCATATTTCTGTTAAATTTGGTCGCCACGAAAAATTCCTTTCTTTACTACCATCTACACATTAAGGTTGTTCATCCCTGGAAGTTTAAGCAAAATCTGCCATCCGGTTGAAGAGGAGTTGCGTTCACAAAATTTCTATATGGTATATAGTGAACAAATCAACAAAGGGCCATAATTCTGTTAAATTTGGTCGCCGCGAAAATTCCTTTCTTTACTACCATCTACACATTAAGGTTGTTCATCCCTGGAAGTTTAAGCAAAATCTGCCATCCGGTTTAAGAGGAGTTGCATTCACAAGATTTCGGGACGTACGGACGGACTGACGGACTGATGGACTGACGGACTGACGGACTGATGGACTGACGGACGGACGGACGGACAAGTGCAACGCTATATGCACCCCACTTTGTGGGGGCATAATAAATGATAAAATATATAAATAAATGTAAAATCTGCAAAACTGAACACTCCATTTTTAGTTGTTATTAAGAAGTCTAAAAATTCACATCTTACCATGTTTAGTCTACAGTATCTACAAGCATGATGATAAGGTGACAAGATGATACATTATGACCCGTAAATAATTGTAAATAGCATGTGATGAATAGTCCACTGTCAGTCATTACCAAACACCCTATCAAGTTTAAGGGATAGAGGTTCAAGCATTCTTAAGTTTAATATCTATCTGAATCAATTTTCACATTCAAGATCACTGTGACCTTGACATTTGACCTAGTGACCCCAAACAATAGGGGTCATCTACTAGTCATGATCAAACAACATATGCAAGTGTTTCAAAGTTATTGATCAGAAACACATTTCATATTCAGGGTCACTGTGACCTTAAACTTTGACCTAGAGGTCTCAAAAGCTATAGTCATCTACTAGTCATGAACATACTCTCCATCAAATTTGAAGAATACAGATTCAAGCATTCTTACTTAACGTTGATTTGGAAACAAGTTCTTACAACTACTCCACCTCAATGGTTCCTGGGTTGGACCTGTACTTTGCACCTAAGAAGGTCATGAAAAATCCTTTGATCCAGAGAAAGGTTTTTTTTCCACAGGAACATGGGGCCTTTTTAAGTTATAGATCAGAAACGAAGTGGTGTACCAATGAACCACCAGGAAGATGGGATTAATATTCCCTCTCTTCTTCATAGGGGGATCAATAATAAATGACAATCTATTCATTTTGCTGAAGTGGTATAAATGTTTGTATAATGACCTGAACAATGGTCAATATGAAGTTACTAATGCTTTACAACATAGATGCGTAATATTTTAGATCAAATTCTACACAGTCTGCTTGGCATTTAAAGCTTAATTGTTTCATAGACCAACATAAATTTGTGCATTCAGTGAGTAGAAAGTAAAGCACTGAATTTCATAATTGTTTTACCTTGATACGAAAGTCCTATGAAGATCAAAAGCCTTTAATATAGATGTAAAATACTTGGACAAGGAATGGTTTGTGAGAACATGACAGGAATCTGAGAATTTTCCAATCCATTAACTTAAAAGAAAACAAAAGAGAAAGTAAATAACGCATATCGCTCTACAGTGTATATTACTTAAATGAAAGCACTTGCTATGGGTAGTTAAACAAGAGGGCCAAGATGGCCCTAGATCGCTCACCTGAGAAAAGTATCATTCATTGCCTGTACAAAACAGATTGCTTTAGAATTAAGATGATGAGGTGAAACAATGTTCAGGAATTTTCTGACCCCATCCACAAAAGAAAACCAAGTTTGAGGAAGATTGCATAAAACTGTGGCCTTTAGTGTGTAAACAAGATTTTTCTAAGATTTGACCTATTGACCTACTTTTCGGTCCGGCCCTGCCCATTTTCGAAAGGGTTCAAGATATCATCAAGACAAACATTCTGACCAAGTTTGAGGAAGATTGGATTAAAATTGTAGCCTCTAGTGTGTAAACAAGATTTTTCTAAGATTTGACCTACTGACCTACTTTTTGATCCAACCTGACCCATTTTCGAAAGGGTTCAAGATATCATCAAGACAAACATTCTGACCAAGTTTGAGGAAGATTGGATCAAAATTGTGGCCTCTAGTGTGTAAACAAGATTTTTCTAAGATTTGACCTACTGACCTACTTTTTGATCCAACCTGACCCATTTTCGAAAGGGTTCAAGATATCATCAAGACAAACATTCTGACCAAGTTTGAGGAAGATTAGATCAAAATTGTGGCCTCTAGTGTGTAAACATCAAATTATTGACGGACGACGGCCGACGGACAATCAAGTATCCCAAAAGCTCACCCTGAGCTATGCTCAGGTGAGCTAAAAATCAATTAAAAGGCAGAGTCTTTCTTTGTCTTTGAATATTATCCAATCAACACACATTCTTATGCTTCCAAATTATGCAATGATACGGAATACTCGGATGGTATCGTTCATAATGTTGGTTAACATTTTTTCACGCTCTCTACCGGCTACTGTTTTACTGCTAAAATTGCGTAATCATCACAATGGCGGCCATATGCGATGAACATCAACAATGTTTGATGACCCCTGTATTTTTTTATCAATTTAATTGATGGATCAGTTTGAATTTTGAGTAAAAGAGCGAAATTTCAACAGGTAACTACATGAAAGATACTGATTTAAATAAAATGGCATCAATTAAATGCTTAGTCTGATGCAAATTATCACAAATCGAACATCTGAAATCAAAACTTCATCCGATTGGAACTGCAGGTGTTTTTTCCTTGGTATAAATGTGGATGCTTCAACTTCAAGTATCATCTTTAGTGATTTCATTGAAAATATTTAAGTGGTTGTCTTGCTGACGTCTCTTATAGAATAAGCATTTATAATAAGTCTTTTAAGTTTAATTAAGTTTCTGCAATATATGCGGCATTATCATGTAGTTTTGATATTACTTATGATTATTTAATGACGTTTAAACAAATTAAATCATATAAAAAAGTGTCTACAGAAAGCACAACTTAATTTGTATTTATTATGATAACAAGAGGGCCATGATGGCCCTGGATCGCTCACCTGAGTACTATTGCTACAACTGATTACAAGGTTTTTAAACAGACAAGAATTCTGATATAACTCAATCTTAAACATTTTAGCCCTGACAATACTACACACCAAATATATAAGCACTGGGCCTTATGGTTTCAGAGGAGAAGACTTAGTGCGGGGTCATTTATCTCCAAAGGGCCACCATTTTGAAAATCTTGATAATGAACCATTAGATGATGCTACATATCAAATATCTAAGCTCTAGGCCTAATGGATTCATAGAAGAAGATTTTTAAAGATTTTCCTATATAACTCTATGTTAAACAAGTGATCCCTGGTGCGGGGGCATTTATCACCATAGGGTCATGATTTGTACAATCTTGGTAATAAACCATAAGATGATGCTTCATACCAAATATCTTATCTCTAGGCCTTATGGATTCATAGAAGAAGATTTTTAAAGATTTTCCTATATAACTCTATGTAAAACAAGTGACCCCTGGTACGGGGTCATTTATCACCATAGGGCTATGATTTGTACAATCTTGGTAATGAACCATTAGATGATGCTACATACCAAATATCTAAGGTCTAGGCCTAATGGATTCATAGAAGAAGATTTTTAAAGATTTCCTATATAACTCTATGTAAAACAAGTGACCCCTGGTCGGGGTCATTTATCATCGTAGGGCTATGATTTGTACAATCTTGGTAATGGCCCATAAGACGATGCTACATACCAAATACCTAAGCTCTAGGCCTAATGGATTCATAGAAGAAGATTTTTAAAGTTTTTTCTATATAACTGTATGTAAAACAAGTGACCCATGGTGCGGGGTCATTTATCACCATAGGGTCATGATTTGTACAATCTTGGTAATGAACCATAAGATGATGCTTCATACCAAATACTAATTCTAGGCCTATGGATTCATAGAAGAAGATTTTTAAATTTTCCTATATAACTCTATGTAAAACAAGTGACCCCTGGTGCGGGGGCATTTATCACCGTAGGGCTATGATTTGTACAATCTTGGTAATGAACCATAAGATGATGCTACATACCAAATATCTAAGCTCTAGGCCTAATGGATTCATAGAAGAAGATTTTTAAAGTTTTTCCTATATAAATCTATGTTAAACAAGTGATCCCCTGGTGCGGGGGCATTTATCACCATAGGGCTATGATTTGAACAATCTTGGTAATGAACCATAAGATGATGCTACATACCAAATATCTAAGCTCTAGGCCTAATCCCGGGGCATTTATCACCATAGGGCATGATTTGACAATCTTGGTAATGAACCATAAGATGATGCTTCATACCAAATATCTAATCTCTAGGCCTTATGGATTCATAGAAGAAGATTTTTAAACATTTTCCTATATAACTCTATGTAAAACAAGTGACCCCTGGTGCGGGGGCATTTATCAACCTAGGGCTATGATTTGAACAATCTTGGTAATGAACCATTAGATGATGCTACATACCAAATATCTAAGCTCTAGGCCTAATGGATTCATAGAAGAAGATTTTTAAAGATTTTCCTATATAACTCTATGTAAAACAAGTGACCCCTGGTGCAGGGTCATTTATCACCGTAGGGCTATGATTTGTACAATCTTGGTAATGGCCCATAAGATGATGCTACATACCAAATATCTAAGCTCTAGGCCTTGCAGTTTTGCAGAAGAAGATTTTCAAAGTTTGCATTTTTAAAATCTATTTTTAGCTCCTGTGACCTACTTTTTTAACCAATCTGAATAATTTGTACAACTTTGATAGAGGGCATCATAAGGATGATTCCTGTGAAGTTTGGTCAAAATCCCTTCAGCGGTTCATGAGGAGATGTTGTTTAAAGCAAATTGTTGACGACGGACGCACGCACGCACGCACGCACGCACGGACGACGGACGACGGACAAAAGGCGATCACAATAGCTCACCATGAGCACGTTGTGCTCAGGTGAGCTAAAAACTAATATATTGAACAAGAATTTATCTTTGTCTCTTAATCATTTATTCTTCATTTAAAGACAGGAAACAAGGTTGACAAAACTTAAAAGCCCGTATTGTGATACGTATGGTATCATGACTACTGTATCTCGATATGTATCGTATCGTTGGGTAAGCGTATCGTTACACCCTTAACCTGAGGACTACTGGCTATAGCCAATATGTGAATGTCGACTTCATATGACACAGCTGAAGACTGCATCAACATATCCACTTCCTTTCTTTGAAAAACAGACAAAATTTCTATCAGACGACTAAAATGAAAACATTACCACCTCAGTGAAGACAGTAAAACTGTCTATTCCAAACAAGAATCATTTGCCTATAAAACTGAGAGAAAACTGTAATATTCATCACATTTTAAGCCCCTCTTGTAAACATTAAATCTCCTAGAATCTATTTCTGGGCTGTATATTTATTTAATGTTCTCCTAGAGAAGGTTCAAGCATCCATCAAGTGTTAGGTGGAGGATTCTGGAGGCACTAAACTTTCCTCCCTATACAGTCTCTGAATATTGCAGTTTCACACAAAACCAGGCCAATCACTGACCTACTTTACTAAGATTTGTTTGACAAACTTAAGAATTTGTGAAAAACATTAAGTACCCTTCATATGTGTAATGAATCTAGTTTATCAGGATAAAATATGCTTGATTTTGCATGTATCTATATCTATATGATTCATTATAAATGATCAAGTCTATGTCAGTTATTTAGACTTATTGCCAATTTGACCAATTCATTCTGGATGAGATAGGATTCTGAATGTCAGTGAACATCAGATGTGGTCAAATATGGATATAACTTGTAAAGTGTCTGTGCAGCCATTGAAATCTCATTATACTGCATAAAAATCAAACTTTGATTTTAATTAAACTCTCTTTCATCACACTTAACATGTAGACTTACAGTTGACTATTAATCACATTCAACAAACCAGTACCAAGAACCAGTTCCCAGACTCAACAGTACAGGCATTAGACAATTTTTCACTCAATTACATCTACCATTTCACTAGACTATAAGCAGCCAATGTCCCTTGCAATGCTGTCAACCATGTAGACTCCAGATATTGCTTTACAAATAACCTCATTACACAGGGTCATGAAAAAGCCATTAAAGCAATTGCTTGCTAGGGCCAAGCATCAGCAGAAGCAGGCCTGGAATCACTGAACTAATGGGCCTAAATCTGACACACACAGTTTTAACTGCCACTGTGTCCCTCTTGTAGATATCTGGATGGTAATGAAGCCTCATCTTGATCTTTATTGCAGCACACCCCATTTATTAGAAATCTTTTCCTTTCTTTGATGGCAGGTATTTATGATTCATTTTAATGTTGATGGTGAGGCTTCTATTAACATGTGGTTAATTGATGTGTATATAAATTCTAGTGACCTGTGACAAATTATGATGAGCAATATCGTTTAGAAGCAACATGCCTAGTTCAGTTATGTTATTTTCAGTGCAATCATAGCCAAAAAAAAAAAGAAAAGAAGAGCAACGCATGCGGGTGCCAATGCTTGTCTGTTTTTGCCAAAGTTACAAATTTTTGTAAAACATTTAAAAAGGTTAACCTTGAAAATCACAAATAAAACTGTAAGCCTTTAAATACAAAGTTGAAGTACCATACCCTTTAAATTTGACCTTTGACCTTGAAGAATGACCTTGGCCTATGCATGGAATAAAATGTATACAACACAAAGATGTCAAATTTGTAAAGAAAAATCACAATTGCTAATCCATTTAGTTTTTGATAATCAACACAAAACTGTATTTTTTTAAAAAAATTTTTGAATTAAAAAAAAAAAAGAAAAAAAAAGCTCTCTTTTATCTGCATAAAGATCATGACCAAAATCACACCTGCAAAGGTTCATATGATGACAAACCATTATACAAAGTTTTCAAAAAAAAAATACTGAAAAAAGTCAAAGGTTATGGCCAACGTTAAAGTTTTTTGTTAAACATTTCAAAAATAGGTCCAAAAGTGTAACATTGATGGAAAGGTCTTGCCACCAGGAATTCACATGTGAAATACCAGTGCCGTGTTAGTAATAGTTCTGAAATGACAGGCATTTTAAAGTTTTCAGAAGTTACAGCAAAAGTAGGTCAAATGTCAAGGTCAATAGATGAAATATTGAGGTATATCTGAATAGCCCTTGCAAAGATGAATGTGCATACCAACAATAAAAGTTATATCTCAAATAGTTAAGAAATTATAAGCCAACGTTAAAGTAAACATTTAAAAAATATGTCAAAGCTCAAAGGTCAAGGTCAAAAATCCAAAAAGTGTAACATTGATGGAAAGGTCTTGCCACAAATAATTCACATGTGAAATCTCAGTGCCCTGTTGGTAACGGTTCTGAAATGACAGGCATTTTAAAGTTTTCAGAAGTTACAGCAAAAATAGGTCAAATGTCACGGTCAATAGATGAAATACTGAGGTATATCTGAATAGACCTTGCAAAGATGAATGTGCGTACCAAAAATAAAAGTTGTTTGTCAAATAGTTAAGAAATTATAGTTTTTTGTTAAACATTTCAAAAACAGGTCAAAGTATAAAGGTCAAGGTCAAAAATCTAAAAGTGTAACATTGATGGAAAGGTCTTGCCACAACAAATTCACATGTGAAATATCAGTGCCCTGTTGATAACGGTTCTGAAATGACAGGCATTTTAAAGTTTTCAAAAGTTACAGAAAAATAGGTCAAAGGTCAAGGTCAATAGGTGAAAATTTTGCATATTTGTCTGGCCTTGTCAAGATGAATATGCATACCAAAAATGAAAGTTGTATATTGAATAGTAGAACAGTTATGGCCAATGTTAAGATTCCAGTCAACAACTAACGACGACAACGCCGACACCAGAGTGATGACAATAGCTTGTATTTTTTTCTTTGAAAAACAGACGAGCTAAAAAAAATGAAGTAAAGAGAGATCTTCCATTAATTTGTGAGTGACCTTTCTTCATAATGACATCTAAAGGATTATATCACCATCAGGTCACAAAAGGGTGTTTAGCCCTATCAAAAACATCGTCGAAAACCCAAGGTTTATATTCCGTTATCACTACTGTATATACTGTGGGATATCCAGCTGGCAAAACTTTCTTTTCTATGAATATTTATAAGCTACTTGCTGACCATTGAAATCGAGCATAATATTTTAATGCTCTTCATTGAAGTTACAAAAGCAAAGCTAGTTCATTGGTCCCACAAAATAAACTGCTAAGCTTAGAAAAGGAGTGTGAGGTCACCTTCTACATGGTAGAATGAAGCTAACATTAAAAATCCCACGCATTCTCATTGGTCACATGATTCAAGCTGCCATCGTGCTTTCTCAGCCATGGATCCAATGAAATGCCTAATAAATAATTTATAATTACGATGTTTTGATAATGAAATATCCCACGGTCGATTAAGAAGCAAAACGTATTGATCGAAGGTGGGTTTTTCAACCATGTATCAAACAGTGAGAAGTGAACTTTATATAGTGCTTACATAATCCATCCCAGGCCAAGAGTTCTCTTTGGAACATGTGTGTTACCTGCTGAAGTGTGACAAAAAAAAGTGTGATGGACAGACACAGATGGTCAGACGGATGTCCATGGGGCCAGATTGGAGTTCGGGCCATTTCTTTTATTTTCTTTTGTTGTTTAAGGGACCATGGCCTCTTATTCTTTTGTTATGGATTGAAGTCTACTGTTCTCTTTGGTCTGTTTACCTTTACCATTCAATGGCCCCTTACTCCAATCTGGCTGCACGGATGGATAGACGACAGAAAAGTTATACCTATGTGTCACCTCTGCTTACAGCAGGTGACACAAAATAGTACTGGTATACAGCTCCCTTGCTTGGTAGTTCCAGGCCAGGTTGGCCTGATGCCTGGATAATGTGACTGGGTGTGATTTCTTAATGCAAACCAAATTTCTGCCAATATCTTGGAACAATTTCACAGAGTCATGGGTGTACACTAGATTTTCAATGTTGGCAGGTGATACTTATTTTTGGCGAAATTGGAATATATATTACAAATAAAAAAAACAACATATTTTCATCATTTTGGGGGCAGATTAATAGAAACAAGTAACTGGTGTTGTATGCAACACATAAAGTCCCCTACCGGCTCCACCTTGACTCAATATGGTAATCAATCCCATTTTTTGCCATATTTCACTATTTCCGTTACCATAGCAACCACAATTTTAGTCGAAGAACAAAAATAAAATGATGTTGCTATCTACACATTGCATCTATCATATACAAGTTTCCATACGCTTACTTGCTTATTATCGCGGGAATCCCATTTTTTGCCATATTTCACTATTTCCGTTACTTTAGCAACCACAATTTTAGTCGAAGAACAAAATTAAAAGGAGTGCATAATCTACACATTGCCATCTAGTCATATACCAAGTTTCATCAAGTAAGCTTGCTTAGTTATCGCGGGATCCCATTTTTTGCCATATTTTCACTATTTCTGTTACCATAGCAACCACAATTTTAGTTGAAGAACAAAAATAAAATGACGTGCATAATCTACACATTGCCATCTAGTCATATACCAAGTTTCATCAAGTTAGCTTGCTTAGTTATCGCGGGATCCCATTTTTTGCCATATTTTCACTATTTCCGTTACTTTAGCAACCACAATTTTAGTCGAAGAACAAAAATAAAACGACGTGCATAATCTACACATTGGCATCTAGTCATAAACTAAGTTTCATCAAGTTAGCTTGCTTAGTTATTAAGTTATCGCGGGATCCAGATTTGAGCAGACAGACGGACGGACGGACGGGCGGACGGAGGGCAAACCTATAGTCCCCTCCAGTGTGAACACCGGTAGGGGACTAATTATACATGCTCATCTGCCATGCAATGTGCCCATCAAACAATAATTTAACTGCCTAATATTTATTTACAACAATAAGTCAAATTGCTTCTTGGCCTCTTGCTCTTGTTGTGTGCATGTGTAGACGAACCTCCAATGGGAGTAGAGTTAATCTTTTTACTACTTTACATTCGGACTGTCAATCCCACCCCCAACCATTAATTATCATTGAAGATGATGAATATCCCCAAATAACACTTTGTAACAGTTATTGTAACCATGTCAGAGACAGCCTTTACAAGGTTGAATATTGAAAATAAAAACATGAACACAAAAAACAGTCACAGCTCTGATACATTCATAATTTATTGCAGACAAATAATATTCAATAATGACAAGAGGGCCATAGAGGCCCTAAATGGCTTACCTGAGTAAGGGGTTACCCAAGGAACATCTGTACTAAAACATTTTGAAATCTGGCCAGTAGTTTTGAAGAAGATGATTTTTAAAGTTATCATATTTTTTTCTTTCCATTGCCATGGCAACCAAAGTTCCACATGGATCAAGTTTATTTTCACTTTTGTGAAGGTTTACCCAAGGATCATCCCTGCCATGTTTAATCAAATTCTGCATATACGACAAATTAGCCCCGCCCCTGGCAGCCATGTTTTTTTACAGATAGGAATAACTTTTATCTTGGTAGATGGTTACCCAAGGAACATCTTTACCAAAACATTTTGAAATCTGGCAGTAGTTTTGAAGGAGATGATTTTTAAGTTTCATATTTTTTTCTTTTGGTTGCCATGGCAAACTAGGCAAATCATAAATATCACATACATGTATAGAATTTTTTTAGTGAAACCAAGTTAAAACTGTGAACATGCATGAACTCTATTCAAACTTAAATCTTCAACATGCAAAGCATAGGTGCCAAATCATACCACTACTATAAAAGGACAGGAAATATACCATAATTTTTGTCCTGTTCAGAGTCATGATATATTTTTTGTAAGTCATTATCTAATCAATATATCTTCATATTGTTAGTTGTTTTTCACTGGTCTACATTTATAGAATGAAGTGACACTTTCACACATCCATGCCCTCAACATGTGACATTGCAAACAACCAGGATGTCTCTACCTTGCCCTTTCCTTCCCAGACATGTTCAAGTGGACTGTATCCTTGATTAGACCACAGCTGGAGAGCTGCTGACTGCAGATCACTTCCATTACAGGTTAATAGTTCCTGGAAGTGACCCTGCCTGTCACACAACCTTCCTCTGACAGCCAGTAATTGGTGCTATAACAAGATGGACTGGCTGGAAGCCTCAACACACTTTCCATGATCTTATCAGTTACTGACCATTATAGAATCGGAGGTTTCTTATATTGGATCAACAAGCAATTTCTCCAGTCTACAGCATCTCTTCCTGAACTCAGAGGTAAACAAATTGTATTCTAGGTTCAATCTTTTACCACATGAAGGAGGAAATACACGGTAACAACTGCAAAGCATCTGGCTTACTGTATTGAGGTTTGACAGTTTTCAGGAACCAGGAACCTTCTGACCAAAGGTACCCGGTACGTTGCTGTCCATTAAAATAAAAACAAGAGGGCCAAGATGGCCCTGTTTCATTCACCTGAGTAAGATGGCTGTGTTAGTAATGACAAAAAATCTGGCATCTAAAGTGTTTTTCTAACATTTGACTAAGTGACCTACATTTTGATCCTACCTGAATTTGCACTCATCTGGGAATTCATGCAGTCATCATTCTTATCAAGATTAATGAAGATTGGGACAAAAATGTAGGCCTCTAGAGTGTTCACAAGATTTTTCTAAAATTTGCCCTGGTGACCTACTTTTTGACCCTATGTTGCCCAGATTTGAATTCATCCTAGATTTGATGTAAACAAACATTCTTACCATGAAATTCTGTGAAATTTGGTGGATTTTCATAAAATTGGTCTTATTTTTCATGGAAGGAATGAATAAAGACAATCAGGTACAAAAAACACCCCCTTACCAAAGGAATCGTGCTACAACAGTTCGCTAAGTCGAAAATGTGTTTGGTCAGAAGAGATCTGACCTACAGAATTTCGCCAATTTCTCCTGTGTAAAACTATAGAAAAATCAAAGCTACAATATCAGTGTTGAATTGTATGGACAGATACTGATGAAAGAAATAAACCTGAAATGAACACTTGTGCTGACTTGAAATCCCTTGTTTTGAGAAGATTTTGTGACTAAATAGAAAACAAAACTACACCAGCAATGTCACCGAGACGTTGATAGAAATTGTAGAGAATCCGCAGCTGATCATTGGTCAAGGTAGAGTCAGATGAACTTTTAAAAAGGCAGAAAAAAGGCTGAATAAGATGAAAAATGTAATAAAAAGTATTCATTTTTTGGTTTATTTGTTTCTTTTATCAGCATCTGTCCATACAATTCAATGCTGATATTGTAGCTTTTGTTTTTCTTTAGTTTTACACGGAAGAGATAGGCGAGATTCCGTCAGTCAAATCTCTTCCGACCAAACACGTTTTCAACTTCTCTAGCTGTTGTAGCGCGATTCCTCTGGCAAGGGGGTGTTTTTTTTTTTGTACCTGATTGTCTTTATTCATCCCTTCCAAGCAAATAAGACCAATTTATTGAAAATACACCAAATTTCAAAGGAGTTACGGCAATTGAAACAACATGATGTAAGTTTTCAGTGGAAGAAATTACCTACCTTCTT
>CM037787.1:52771456-52788467 GCA_021229015.1 Solen grandis | reverse complement strand
GATTTTCAGCGTATAGATATTATCTCCACATTAAACAGTACAAATTGACATCTGTCTTGCTGAAAACACAAACTGATAATGTATGTAAAATATGTAAAAAGCATGTCATCAAGTTTGCATGAGGATCTTACAATTGATCTTCTTGCCACTTTATTTTTCTTTCATTCTTTCTTTTTTATCATCACTCTGATTTTCTGACCTTTATAACTTAAGAACCTGTGTTTTTTATTTACTTAGTTGATTTGGACATATTTTCTGCCATTTACCGATGATAAATTTCTGAATGATTTATGTCAGAGGCAATGACTTTAAGTATTCCTTGTGTTTCATATTTAATATGACAATTCTGAAGCTGATTTAGAATCTAAATACATCTTCCTTCTAGATATTTCACTTTCAGCAATACATCTAGTTGTAATTAGCAATACTTTTTCTTGTAATATTTTTTTAGAAAAAAAGATATCTCTGAAACAGAGTAATAAACATACCACAGAATTGCATGGCATGGGATAGAGTTATAGTGTGCACCTGTGCTAGAAACATTTTCCATGGGACATTTTGTCTATGGGTTTATCATCTGTGGGATATTTTGTTAACCCTTTCCCTCATATAGACTCATATTTTTGACGCACTCAATAGGTACCACATAAAGCCTGATCTGCAGAAATCCACAGTTAAACCTTACCAAATTTAATTACAAAATCCTCATTTCCAGACCACTGAGGAGCAGCGAACAGCATAAAACCTGACCAGCCTGCGAGTTACTCGCAGGTGATCTGGTTTTTATGCTGTTCGCATAGGTCTTTTCATGGTGTCCTCTATGAGGGAAAGGGTTAATGAGATTGTCCATTGGATATTTTGTTCATGGGATTTTTATTTCTTGGGATATTTTACCTATACACTTTAAGCTAGGGCAGACACAGACAACACACATCTTAAAAGTAGGCTAAGCAGACATTCATATCAATATCTTTTAACTTCCTCATATAGATCATATAATCATTTTACACATAATAGTACACATAAGCTGATCTGCAGAAAGTCGAGCTCAACTAACAATTTATTGTAATCCTCATTACGACATAGGCGACACATAAAACTGACACCTGCAGTTATAGCATGATCGGTTTTAGCTTCGCATAAAGTCTTTTCAGGGATCCTCAGAGAAGGTTAATGTATTCAGAAATGATATTAATTGTATTCTTGAAACTGCTATGTAGCAAATGCTTAGAAACTAAAACAGTTGTTGAATGCATTCTGCTGCGCATATTCCCTTGTTGTTTGATTGTGAGTATTGATGTCTGTTTACTTTATTATGCATGTTAATTTTTTTTTTACAATTTTCATTTTTGTTTGTTTATTCCTTAAGATGGTGTGAAGAACATGGGAAGACATTAGGTTTTCTTCACCCGTCAGAACGGTAATACATCATTCCTCATCTTCTGTGTGCCATATCTTTCCTTTTGAGGACTCGCATTTTGAAGAGTTAGTAAAGGTTTAGGCTTCTCTGTATTAACACTCCTCTAGAGCTCTAGGGTTTGGTTCCACAATGATTTCTCTTGTTTGCGTCTCTTTAATTTGTTTAAAACCTCTTTTGTTTCTCTCACCAGGATGCACCATTGGATTAGCTTTATCATGGAGTAGTTAGTTCCTGGAATACAGGAGTACATTCATATATCATATCCCTGTCATAATTGAGTGGGGGTTTCCATCAAACTGTTTGTCTGACGTTCCATATTCATGTAAGGATGATCATATGTCTGTCTTCTCAAGCTTGTCCACTCTGCATCTTTAGAACCCGGGGTTTATTTTTTAGCTCACCTGAGTACTTGTGCTCAAGATGATCTATTAGGATAGTTCTTAAGCAATCAACTTCAAACTTTATGACAATGTTTATGACCATAATTTCTTGAGCAAGTTCGATTATGGCTGATATTGGCCAATTAAGTCAGGAGTTATGCCCCTTTTGATATAAAAAGATGCCAGACTTTGTTTACATTTTCATTTCTTGAACAATTATCTTCAAACTTTATGACAATGTTTATGACCTTAATCTCTCAGTCAAGTTTGAATATGGTGTATATTGGCTGATTAGGTCAGAAGTTATTCCCCTTTTAATATAAAATATGCCAGATTGCAGTTTGTTTACACTCTAGCATGATCTCCATTTCTTAAGCAATCATTTTCAAACTTAATGAAATATGTGTGATCATAATCTATTGATCATGTTTGATTATAGCTGATTTTGGCCAATTAGGTCAGGAGTTATGCCCCTTTTAATATATAAAAATATGCCACTTTGTTTACTCTCTAGCATCTTTATTTCTTAAGCATGCAGTGCAGGTAATGAAGGCAATGTTTCTCAGGTGAGCGATTATAGGGCCATCTTGTTATACCCCCGAAACGAAGTTTGTGGGGGGGTATATAGGAGTCACCCGGTGGTTGGTCGGTCGGTTGGTCGGTCGGTCGGTCCAGCGGTCCATTGCATTTTCCTTGTCCGGAGCATAATTGAAAACCCAAGTTGAAATCATACAACTTTATGCAATGATCAAGCACATGGGAGATGAAGTGCAGTGCACAGAACCATAATCTCCATCTTGACTTATTACAGAGTTATTGCCCTTTGTTACTTTCCTTGTCCGAGCATAACTGAAAAGTACAAGTTGATTTCGAAACAATTTCATCAATGGTCAACCACAATATGAGGAAGTGCAGTGCACAGAACCATAACTCTATCTAGAGTATTACAGAGTATTGCCCTTTGTATTTTTTCCTTGTCCGGAGTATAACTTGTAACCTTGTCGAGTATAACTTGTAAAGTACTGATTGGATTTCAAAACAATTTCATACATGGTCAAGCACAATGAGAGGAAGTGCATTTGCACAAGAACATGACTCTATCTATAGGAATTACAGAGTTATTGCCCTTAGTTACTTTTCCTTGTCCAGACTATAACTTGTAAACTACTGGTTGGATTTCAAAACAATTTCATACAATGGTCACCACAATTGAGGAAGTGCAGTGCACAGAACCAAACTCTATCTGAGTAATTACAGAGTTATTTCCTTTGTTACTTTTCCTTGTCCATAGCATAATTGAAAAGAACTGGTTGGATTCAAAACAATTTCATACATTGTCAACCACAATAAGAGGAATGCAGTGTACAAGAACCATAACTCTATCTATGTAATTACAGAGTTATTGCCCTTGTTACTCCGGACAAGGAAAATGCAATGGACCGCTCGACCGACCGACCAACGATCACGTGTTAATGCGTATACCAATTCAAGAGACTGTGATAAGTATTGCTGAGAAAACTGTTACAAAATGTCCTACATGACCATTATGTCGAAATTTAACTAAGTCGGTAAACAGGAAGTAGATGAGCGACAAACCTGAAATCAATTCCACTGATATGGGACCACATTTTTTAGGCTGTGTACCAAATATCAAGAGACTGTGATAAGTAGTTGCTGAGAAAACTGTTAAGAAAATTTCCTACATTGACCATTATGTGGAAATATAACTAAGTCGGTAAACAGGAAGTGGATGAGTGACAGACCTGAAATCGAATCCCACGATATGGTACCACGTGTTAATGCTGTATACCAAATATAAAGAGGCTGTGACATTCACCATTCTATAACCTGGGTTTGCACCTGTGTAACCCGGCCAAAAATCTGGAAAAAAAACTAATGTAAAAATGTCTTTTTCATACTCTTCTTCTTAATCCTAATAACTTCATCATTTCTAAAGCAGTATTGCGGGGGTATAAATCACATTTAGTGATAGTTCTAGTTTTCTCTTCTTTAACAAGTTGTCAAATCAGGTTTTCAATAAAAATCTGGCCATTAGAAAGTAGTTTTACGGTCATTTAATGGGCGGATGGGCATCTAACTGATTTCCGTCAAATATTATCTCTTGTAAGAATAGAAATGCAGGCTTTGTAGGTAGATACCTTACAGAAAGAGGAAGATAGGGATTGATTTTCATAAGGTAGATTTTTTTCATTTCCATCAAATAACTTCTCTTAGGAGTTAGGTATGATGATCAGATTTAGTAGATAGATACCTTATGGGAAAAGGAAGAATGGGCTTGATTTTCAGATCAATAGGGTCAAGGTCAATGTTACTAGAAATAGTTTTGCTTGTCTGAGTCAACACTTGAAAACCTGGTTTCTTATTATTTGATGTGTCTCTTGTTACTTGTCCTTGTTGTCAAATAAAACCTTACAGAAAATGGTTAGCAAATTTGTGAGGTAGTCTGCAGAGAAAATGGGTTATTTGATTTCACCTCAAGGTCAAAGTTACCTAAGTTGTTGAAAATAGTACTGGTAGCATCCTGCTTGGCACTGGTCATATATACTGGGCAGTTCCAGGACTGGTTGGCCCAGTTCCAGGATAATGTGACTGGGTGTGGTATCGTGTCACATGCCTTCTGTGTGATACTGCAGTGTGGCAGCATAATATCATAGTCTCCGTTAATGACTGAATTACTATCACTAGGATATTAAACCCAACAGACAAGGTCCAAGTTGAAGCCTCACAGAAAAGATCAACAAAAGTGAGATCATCTGCAGAGAAAAAGAAAAGGTCAAGGTCAGAATTAGCAACTAAAGGTCAAGGTCAAATTGTCAAAATTAAAAAGTAAACATGCTATTTGAAACAAACTGATTTTGGAGGAATTTTACGGAAAACAACCGAAACATCCAGAGTTCTTTACTGGTACTTGATTTTATGTTTCGGGCATCAGTTGAATGATTTACGGTGACGAGACCGAGTCCTCACTCCTGACAGCCGCGGTGATGACGTCACCAGAGAAACACCATTTGCACCCCGATCCCCACCCCTCAACCCACCTCTACCACATTGCTCTTTTTTACCCCCACAAGGCATTTTGCACATGATCAGAATTATGATTTTGATCAGAATATAGCTAATCTAAAGTCTAGTTTTAGTATTAAAACCTTAAATTTTAGCTACTAAGTTTCATAAAATGATAGATATGGTGATGGCAGCAATGAGTAATATTTAATTCATTTACAGGGTTTTCCTTAAAAGGTGACTGGCAGCAGATTCGACAGCCTCAAATTCTTTCTTGGCCGCTCAAATTTTTCAAATTGTAATAAATGGGAATAATTCAAAGAAAATGAAAAAAATCAAAGAAAACGTTGGAACTCCGGACCCCCTTCCTCCTACAATCTGCTCTGATTCTTACTGAAAACCCTGCAGTTATAATCCTGCTGATTTAAAGAAAACACAGTACTTGTACTTGTAATAAATGCCTCTAACGGTTGTAAAATATTGTCCTAGGTGACTGATATAACATAGTTGTTTGCTCACCTGAATACGTAGATTGTGAGGTATCAGAATTGTGGGATATGTTGTGAGTCCAGCTGTTGATCTACAAACATCCTTATTTCTTCAATGATCTTGATCCAACTCAGAAACCGCGTATATGGTCGTAACATTCTGAATGAGTTTGATTATGATCAGGTTATGAGTTATTTCCCTTTGATTCATTCATACATATACCGGTAGTTAACACTCTAGCAAACAAGATTTCTCAATCAGTCTTATTATGAGATTCAATCTAAGGCATTTATGGCCATCACATCTAAACTCAGTTTAAAGAAAACCTCTATCAGAATTATAAAAAAAAAAATAATAATATTTCTCTTTGTTGATAATCTTAACACAAGCAATTCTTCAGAAGTCATGATTAAAATTAAATGAAGAAATTAAAGCCCCGAAAGACTGTATGTACAGTTATGCCCCTTGAATTTTTTTTTTTTTTTTTTTTTACAACAGTCTGGCATTCATTTTTCTCATGCACTTATATTCAGACTTTTGTAATGTGTGTGTGCCTGTATTGAGAAAAATCTGAAGCAATGCATCTTAATATCTGAAAAACGTCATTTTCACTTTTTGGCATTTACAATAAAAATCTTAAACTTAGAAAAAGTATGTATGACTGCATAATCAGCCTTGAAGCTCTACATTCCATGATAAGAAAAAAAGAACATGTAGAATGTTACAGATATTGCTTTGTATACTCAAAAGGAAAAAGAAACGCAGGGTAAACTTTTGTGTCAGTTTTAAATAGGAAGTATTTGATGGTATTACAGTTTAAATTATCTTGATAAAGACTTTGTTTCGAACAAAATAAATGCTTAAGAATGAGATTGGGTATATCATATCAGGTTCAGGTTAGGAGGTAAAAACCTGAGTCTGGCTACTACAGATTCTAGTTACCCAGTGTTTCTTTTTCCTTTGAGTATATGTAAATTATAAAATGGATAAATTACTTATAGTTTTATATGATAAAGATATATGGCAGAGTAAATAATCAAAATTCATATCTGAATATTATATACAATGTAAAGGTAACTTGAAAGAGGAAAAAAAAAAAAAAAAACTCTTCCCCCATCAAAAACAACTAAATAATTAGAGCAGAAAATCATGAGAAAGGGAAAAAAATCAGTAAGTAAATGTTATTTAAACAAGACATTATCGCAAGAGATTTTTCAAAATAATTAAGTGTTTACAGAGTGATGTATTAAAATTGACATGCTATCCATAGCTACACTAGGACAAGAGGTAGTCTATGGTTGACCTGTTTGACACAATAAAACACTGGTTTTGTCTACACTGTTTTGTAAGCAGTTGGCATTGTCGTGAATGGAAAAGGCAGAGCTTAGATTTTTAACCAAGTTTAAGGAAAACTCTGGTTATTAGATTGGGGTATGTCCGCGGGCGGGAAAGATGATTTTTGATGCAGTTATGGCCCTTTGTTATTTTTTCACATATGTAATATATAGGGAAATATTCTTCTGTGCGCAACTCCTCCTACATTTTTCAATGGATTTGGCCCAAACTTTTTACAGAAGCATTATTACATAGTGGCCTGGCGCATATTGTCAGGGTTTTGTGGTTCGACTACTTTTGATGCAGTTATGGCCCTTTGTTATTTTTTCACATATGTAATATATAGGGAAATATTCTTCTGTGCGCAACTCCTCCTACATTTTTCAGCGGATTTGGCCCAAACTTTTACAGAAGCATTATTACATAGTGGCCTGGCGCATATTGTCAGGGTTTTGTGGTTCGACTATTTTTGATGCAGTTATGGCCCTTTGCCTCTTAACGGATATTATATAAAGGGAAATATTCTTTTGTGCACAGCTTCTACATTTCTTTATAAATTTTGTCCATACTTTAACAGAAGTACCTTCACTAAGTCACCCTGGAGAACATTACCTGTGTTTTGCAGTTTGACCATTTTTGATGGAGTTATGCCCCTTTGATAAAATTCCTTGTCCGGAGCATAACTCCTACATTATAAGAGGTATTGACTTGAAACTTTATAGGTGCATACATCTCATTGAGGCGGAATGCAGTGCATAGGAACCTCACTCTGTGGTTCATAATTTTGGAGTTACATGTTTGCCCCTTTTGTAAAAATTCCTGATATGGAGCATAACTCCTTAATTTTAAAATATATAGTAATGATTGGTTTTGCAGTTTGACCATTTTTGATTTTTGCTTTATACAGAATTGCATTAGATTTAATAGACATTAAGCACAAAATTATTTGACTGATACAAATAATCTGTACTGGGACGAAACATTGCGAAAAGAAATCCTGGTTTTGTGACAATTCCTGTCACTTGTCACTTATGTCAGCTGGAAAGAGGCATTACTTACTAAGGCTTTCCAAAGAATGAAAATTAGCTAGGGCTGCTTCCTAAAATAGACCCAGATTGCTTACAATCACCAATGGCCCTAGGCTAGATATCTCTCTTGTTGCTTCTTGTGTTGATTGCAGATCCTTCCCAGACCTGCTAGCTGTACCTTGATTATGAAACAAGTTCTGACATCCTCTCTACAGTTTCTGGATTGGACCAATACTTTGCACCTGTAAAGGTCATGAATGATTCTAGCCCATCGCAGGGATCAAACCCACAATCTTCAGTTCCGCAGTAAAGTATGTTACCACTGGACCACAGCATCATAAACTGGGTCATTTTGCATACCTAGCTACCAGGACATACTGGCAGTATTGTAACAGAAATCCAGTTTTACATTAACAAGTTATTTCAAGAATATTCATGTACAAATCTTTGACTTCATGAATATTAATTAACTGAAATTTAAATTTTATATGAAACAGCGGATTTTTCTTTGCTTAGACTTCAGATCACTGTGTAGAAATGTATAAGCAAACAGAGGAGACCCTGATCAGACAGCTCCTATAGAAGCTGTCCTCTGTTTGCCAGTGCATCAAAACAAGTCTGTATGAAATAAAGGGTTAAGGGGCAATGAGGTCAAGTGGTAGCATGCATTGACAATGGGTTTGAAAGTTGCTAGTTTTAGCACCAACAGAGTTGAGATCGTCCAGGTACAACCAAGGAATGGATCTCTCCAGTTTTTACAGAATGAAATCAAACTGGCTTACAGACTATCCTTAAGGACCATGATGGAAATAAGGGATTTTCCCTTTCTCATGTTATCCTTAATATTGATATAATTGACATGGTTTTATTACATATCATTCTGTTATTACTACTATTATTTTTATTTATATATCACCCTTTTAAACTGTGATAAACATGTTTATTTTATCTTTATTTATTTGTGTACAAATGTTGTTACCATGTTTCTAGGCTCAATATTGAAATAAATCTAAGAAATGCAATAGCTACATTGGGATAACAGGAAGTCAATGGTTGACCTGGTTCATCACAAATTAAACACATAGTTTTGTTGAGATACTGTTTGTGATTAACCCTTTCCCTCATTTTGACGCACTCAATAGGTACCACATAAAGCCTGATCTGCAGAAAACCACAATTAAACCTTACCAAATTTAATTATAAAGTCCTCATTTCCAGACCACTGAGGAGCAGCGAACAGCATAAAACCTGATCAGCCTGCGAGTTACTCGCAGGCTGATCTGGTTTTATGTTGTTCGCATAGGTCTTTTCATGGTTTCCTCTATGAGGGAAAGGGTTAACTGATCTAGCCAAGAATGGAAAAGAGGGGCCTAAATGTTATTTGGTAAAAACGAACTGTCAAGAGGTATTAACATAAGTTTTCCAATCAATAATAAAGGAATATGGTTTAACTTTATTTTGTCAAATTTCTATGGCTAGTTTACAGACTGGGCACCAAGGCCAAGAGGTAGGACTCATGGTTGCATGTCTGATGGTATTGGGTTAGAACCCCGTTTTGGGGGCAAAAATCATTTGTGATTTTCACAGGCGCTAAATACTGGTCCAATCCAGGAACTGTCAAGATGAATTAATATAGGTATATAAGAACTTGTCTCCCAATCAACATAGAAATAAATGTAACACAATCTGGGCATCATCACTTAATATGATAATTCCAATATTTGAGCAAAGTAAACTAACCAGCTAAGGGTGACTGCAGGGAAGTAATTTGACTATCAGACTGGTTACAAGTCTGGAAATCCTGCAAAATATTGGTGAAAGATTCTAAATGTTTTTTCACTTTAATATAAAGAACATCATTGTTTATGACTGTTTGTGAAACGAAATACTATAAACAGTAAGAAATATTATTATCACTTCATGCTTATTTAATGCCCCTTTATCATACTTTTCATTTTTCTGTGTTTCTCTGACGTCTTTAAAATTCTTCATGGAAAACCACATTTACATAATGTGACATTTTTTTCCCCATTTGATGACAATTTTTTAATTGGGCTTAGCCAGCATGATGTTTTAAAATGTGCACACAGAAAACTTAATTTCTTATCTTTTATAGTGTTTGATAATATATCACAATTAATGAGATTTTAAGTCTTAACTGAAGGCATGGAATAAATAAATGTCTTACATATCTTAATGTGTATGATAGGCTTATATCTTAATGTGTAAGATGGTGTCTTATATCTTACTGTGAATGATTCTCTCATTTATGATTATTTTTCAGTATTTTCACTTGATGCATGAAATACATTTTGTATCTTGTACACATCTTTTGATATGAATCTGATTTCTTGTACCAGTTGTTGTCAAACCTTTTAAGTAAAAAGAAAGTACAAAGATACATATCTTGTAGGTAAGCATTTAGTCATGAAATAGCTTTTTTTTTCTACAGAAGAAAACTTATAAGGTAATAGTTTGTTTTTTTCTCACTTGTATATATTTCACATCTTGCTTTAACAGGTTTTGTAACCCAATCAATGTAGCCTATACACAGCTTATACAATAATCAGAACATGTATTATGGTATTTATCATAAATAAGTTTCCTGACCATATTGCCAAACACTATTTTAGGTATTCCCTTAATCATTAATATGATTAGGATGAATGGTAACTGCATATAATTCTGGTATTGTTTGAAAGCTTTTTTTAGATATTGGGCCTCTACAAGCTGTCAAGTGGTTATAGCCACTGATTTAAAATCAGCAATTAGCCTCTTGTTTTATACATGGCCCTTGAAGGACAGGACAGATTCACCTGTGGCGGCTGGGTGAGTGGGTAGGCAGCGTCCAGTGATGACCATGAACAGACCTTTACCAAACTTGGTCATAATGTATATTGGCACAATATCTCGGCTAAGTTTGATAACCAGCTTCAGACACTCTACAAAACACATTGGAACTATTTGTGTGTGCATCTTGCCTTAGAATTGGACTATCTATTATAGGTTATATGCCTCAAAGGTGTAAAAACTGTCTTCATTATCATTGGTTGATTGGTTGCCAAGGGCATTAAGCTGTAAGCATTCACTCTTTCTTGTGAGTTAACTGGAGATCATGTTGTTGTTAAACACTTAATTGCTACATTAATTTTTTCAGCAATATGAAAAATAGACAATGTTTCATCTATTTTGGAGAAAGAAAAACAGAAATTCATTTGGGAAAGATTGCATTGATTGTGATGATTATGGGAAACAAAGTCATTTAGTTTGAAATTTTTGATTATTCATTATCATTCCAGGAGCCATTTTGTAAAACGTTTCTTCCTATTTCAAGATATAAGGCAGCAATTTTGTGGAAATATGTGTCAAATTCAATTCTTTATTACATAAAATAAAATTTGGACAAAAAGGCAGCTAGCTTATTGTTGAAATTATAAAGGTAAATTGTAGAAGAGGCTTGGTGATACTCACTTGGTGATACTCACTTGGTGTTACTCACTTGGTGATACTCACGGTTATCTTGAAAACAGCTGTGTAATAAAACAGGCATGTATACAGGAACATGCATGATTTGAGGGCTGACTACAAAACAGTTCTAAGTGCATATAGAAATTTGAAGGAGTTGGAAATTCTATGGTCAGCCCTCGATTTATGCAAATGCATACAGTTTATCAGAAGAAATGAAAAAATTGAAGTCTTAGTAGATATAAGATATACAATACAAACTGAAGAGGTAAAGGTCTTATTTTGTTTTAATATATCAATTTATAGAATGAGAATGAAAATATTATTTACCCAATTCAAAATTGTCTAGTCATATGTCCCTGATTAAGCATTATGTGTGACATTGTCTGAAAATTCAAATGAGTTATGTGCCCTTGAATATTCTCTGGCATTAATGGCTATGCTTGTATTTATTATGCGAAAATGAAATGTCTTTCTATTGTAACTGACATTGGCTTGGGCTGACTGTGCTTGTGTACATGTATTTAAGATCTCTGCAATGTTGAGAACATGATTGTTTAGAGCTTACCAAATACACATGATGTCATATTCCATGAATGTACAGTCATGTGCAAATACTGCTTCCCTGTTACCACCAGTCTTAAAGGCATTGTTGATTTGCATAATTACCATGGCCATTTTCACCGTTTTGCATCCCTCCACGCTTAGCAATGTGATTGTTTACATCAGATTAGTAAGGTCGTGAACTCCTAAGGTATGCATTCTGTGAAAGGAACCACACTCAGGATTGTAATGAAACAAAGTGCTCAAGGCACTGAGAGACTGCTGATGAGTTTATCATGAGATGATTAATTCTAGTAACTAGAGTTGCAGGAGACTGTGTCATATGGCGTCACATTTAACCTTTGCCTCTATTGAGATCAACCCTGCTTTAACGCTGAAGTTAGAATTACATAATTTGTATACCAGTGCTTGTATTTCACTATTTGATACTACATGTATTTGGGAGTTTCAGTTTCATCAAAATCATATACCTATATATATATAAATATATACAAATGTATATATATTTATAGTCATTAGTACAGCATAGGACTATTATTTTTAACATTTTGCATTACAGACAAATTGAATGCAACTAAATAATAATTATATAGGAAGTGGAAAAGTTAACCCGAACAAGAATTACAAAGACCAACAACACAAAATTATAATTGTTTATGCAAACCCCTTCCCCCCATTGATATTTTGATAGTACTGTCCTATTCATCCTATGTTATGATGTCAATTAATTTTCCTCATGAAATATGTCTTTATTCTTGGCTCAGGTTCTTTTTAAGGGAATTAAGATGGACTTTTATAATGTGAAATTTAGGAAATTTAGATTTTTTTTATCAGCAAAATGTCTGTTACAAAAAAGAATTAAAAATGATGGTCCTAGAGCTTGTTAACTGCTAGAGCTGTCTATATAGGTACTCAAGGTCTTTAAAAATGCCTCACCTTGGAAAAATGTCTCATATTTTTTGTTTGTTTTTCAAACAATTTTGGATTAATTAGAATTGTTATGAGGCATAATTCAGCAATAGATTGGTGCATGTTTTATGACCTTCTTATCAAATAGTTAACCGATGTGCTCATGGTGAGCTATTAGGATCACCCTTCATCCATCGTCCGTCTTCGTGTGACATGCGTCATCCGTCAACAATTTGCTTTAAATGACATCTCCTCTGAAACTGCTGGACAGAATTTGATTAAATTTGGCAGGGATGATCCTTGGGTGAACCTTCACAAAAGTTGCTAAAATAAACCTGATTCATGTAGAACTCTGGTTGCATTGGCAATAGAAAGAAATGAATTATGAAAACTGGCCAGATTTCAAAATGTTTTAGTACAGATGTTCCTTGGTTAACCCTATACTCAGGTTAGCGAGCGATTTAGGGCCTCTATGGCCCTCTTGTTCAGTGATAAATATGTGGTGTTTTTAAAGTTCTTGAGTATAGAATAAGACTTAGTGAAGCCAGGTGTTCTCCATTACAGTGTATGGTGTCACAGTTCATAATGAGTGATGCTAGAGCATGCAGTTTGTCCTGTTATAGGAATTACAATCCCATATAGACCGAGTACCAGCTGCTTCTATATTGCATCACCTACACATGCAGCTGCAGGGTACAAGGCTTTGTAGAGAGCTAGATATTTTCCTTGAATTATATTAATTATATGTATAAATGAAATAAAGCTTAAGATCACATACATTAATTGACAGTAGTATAAAGTACCTAACGTGACAATTTTAGCGCCTAACAATGTTAATATATAGAAAGGTATTATAAAGGATAGATAATTAATTTTAGCTATAAATTGTTATATATGACTGTGTATATGTGTTTGTATGTGTTAAATAGGTATATATATATGTGTTTGTTTGTATGTGTTAAATAGGACAAATAACCATGACTTTGGGTCATATCTAGTGAAAATCTTGACAGTAGGTTACATTATATAATTTGAGGACTGACTGTGAAACTCTTCTAAGTGTATATCAAAATAGAAGGTTTATGGTCAGCCCTTAATGTTACCTAAGCAGTGTGACCTTTTCCATGCAGATGCCCTGGCTGTTGGATCAGACATTCCATTTCCATCCCAATCAAAAACTTTTGAATTATGCAGACTTCCTAAAATGAAAAATTCATTCCAGGACTAAATTTTTGAGATTATTTTAAAAAAATCTTTATATATTTTTATTAGGATTTACAGTCCCAAAATACTGTACATTTGTCCATACTTGGGTAAGTATTCTAGGGCCACCATGGCCCGTTTCTTTGTGAATATTTTCTAATGCACATCATGTTGTCCTATTTATAAGATATTTGACCTACATGTATTGACAGATTACTTCCTGTCAACTTAGTTTCTCATACAGCTGTTTATTTATCTGCTGCTATGGGATTTATTTGTATAGACTTGGGGACTGAGAACATCATATAATTTTAATGTATATCTTTTTCAAATTAGCTCTCATGAACATTTAAATGTCTGTCGCATTGTCAGGTTGTGATATATCATCATCATTGTCATCATCATTTTCACCATAACATCATCATCACCACTACAATCATCATCATCATCATCATCATCATCATTTTTATTGCCATCGTCATCATCAACAACAAGAACAGCACTCCTACCACTGCAATCATCATCATCATCATAATAATAATCATCATCATCATCAACAAGGACAACACTCCTACCACTGCAATCATGATTGTCATCATCATCATTATCATCATCTGATGACACTGCACCTCTGCAGTTATTTGTTATACATTACACACACTACACTGCCACCATCAGATTGATGTTATTGGATGCAGTCATCGCCTGAATAAGTTTTAATTATCTTACCCTTAGTTGGAATAAGTACGAAACCAGACTAAAATAGTGCTTCAATAATATGGCATGTAATACTAGGTAGCTTATAATCAGTATAAATGTGAATAATTCCCATGCTTATAGATGTCAAAATTATGGTTCAATGAATAGGTAATTTCTATAATGGTTTAGATGTTAAAATTATGGTTCAATGAATAGGTAACTTCTATAATGGTTTAGATGTCAAAATTATGGTTCAATGAATAGGTAACTTCTATAATAGAAATAAATACATTGAATGTACCAAGATATGTAAATCATAAAACACATGTCTAGGTTTCCTGGATTCTTACAGATACTGGGCTGATTTTCCCTGTACATGTCTAGGTTTCCTGGATTCTTACAGATACTGGGCTGATTTTCCCTGTACATGTATAGGTGAACTATTGTTTGTTGCAACTTGCACTCCACTCCCCTTCTCACATTTATTGAAATCTAAACTTGTACAACTTTGAAATTTTAATTATGTTATCTCATAGTAATATGAAGGCATATTAAATCTGAACCTCAAAAGCTGGCTTATATTGTTTACAGTACAGTAAGTAATGGCAATGCAGGTTTCATATGAGGACTTCAGTCCAGAGCGTTTTATTTTATATGTACATGCTAATGACTTGTAACTGTCGTTTTTTAAACATTCAAACCATATAAAGTTAATTGTTCTGTGTCACATTAGATATACAAAGAACATTACTATTAAGCAAGTGCCACTACATGTTTAACACATTAAAGCATTAAATGGACCCTTTAAATCTTTTCCTCGTCATTATATTCAGTAAAACAGTGATTTATAGAGACTATAGAATTTCTGAAAAACACATCTTAATCAAGGTTTATTCTTAATGAAAGCATGCTGTAAGCTAAATTAATTTTCTTGAAACTTGATATACAAATATGTTCTTTCAGTTTTCTGAGTCTGTTATTACTGTATATGAGGATT
The DNA here is from genome assembly GCA_021229015.1 of Solen grandis. Classification (NCBI taxonomy): domain Eukaryota; kingdom Metazoa; phylum Mollusca; class Bivalvia; order Adapedonta; family Solenidae; genus Solen; species Solen grandis. The sequence continues at coordinate 52,772,954 of CM037787.1, read as the reverse complement.
TCATACCGGTATTTCCATTTCTATCTCAAATTATTGCAGTTTATCTTAGCTACAGAGCAGTTCAATGTTACACAGTATTAAGGTTTTGAAATCAAATAGTCATGTCATTGATCTGCTCTGTAATCAAATGGTACCTTGAAAGATGAAATTGAGGGTTAAGTCTGATTTCAGACAGCGACGACGACGGGCTCGCCGAGAGAGAAAGCGTCAGATACGGGAGGACGAGGAGCGCCGGCTTCAGGAACAGGAAGAGAACCGGCAGCCGTTGGAGGTGGAACGAGACGGAGTCATCCACCTTGAAACTAACCATCCACGCAGCAGTATCGTCATTATCCGCGCCAACGACGATGACCATTTGACCAACAAAAAAGTGGCGCGTGAGAGCTCATTTCTATTGCCAAACATTCACAATCCTGTCACTAATTGTGCAGAAACAGATTACTTTAAAGTGGAAGTCAGAGGAGACAAACTTCCAGAACCCCTGAAGGAGAACATGGACTTCAATGAGAGAACAACGTTTGTCGATACACAAGAGGAACCTGTGGAACAGGTTGAGGAACAGACAGATGTGAAGAAAGACAAAGACGAAGATGAGGACAGTTTGAGCGATGAAGAACGCATGGTCGTGCCAGAAGTACCAGAGAGCTGCCTTAAACAGCTTTATCCGGATGTCTATGAGGAACAGTATGATAGGTGAGATTTTTACCCATATTGAAATCTGACTGAAGTACACCTCCTTTATATACGCTACATTACTTGAGGATCTGAAGACGATGCATATACATTTGTCTATTCTTGAAACTCTTTGTCCGCCAAGTACATTGTACCTTTCAAAATTTTGATAGTGTTCAGTTTCTGTTTATAGTGCAGTCACAATATTATAACACTGACCACCTGAAAATGTGAATATGGCAGAACCTACGCAGGTATATACAGCTGGTGTGGTAGAGACTTACTGTAACCATTTGGAAGTATCGCAAAATATAAGTCTTTTATATTAATCCTTTCCCTCATATAGACTCATTTTGACGCCCTCAATAGGTACCACATAAAGCCTGATCTGCAGAAAACCACAGTTAAACCTTACCAAATTTAATTATAAAATTCCTCATTTCCAGACCACTGAGGAGCAGCGAACAGCATAAAACCTGATCAGCCTGAAGTTACTGCAGGCTGATCTGGTTTTATGCTGTTCGCATAGGTCTTTTCATGGTCTCCTCTATGAGGGAAAGGGTTAACAGGACAATTTGACAGATTAGCCGAATATCCTTTGAAAGATGTTCTCTGATTGGCTGAGATATTAATAGCTTATATTGAAAAACCAGTCTCATAGGTCAGAACAATGCAAATTGGTCATCCTCAGAACTTACAATTGGAAGATCATGTACTTTAGTCTGATTTCAGATTGCCCTGATTGATGAATTTTCTCAGCTACTGCTTTCTTTTTAGATTTACCCTAGAAAAAATCTTTATACGAAAATTATTTAAAACTTTCCTC